>JAXLNO010000903.1:0-60750 GCA_038087875.1 Malacoraja senta | reverse complement strand
ACTGTTAATTGATTTTAGAAAATCGCTACCCTATATCACTATGATTTTTTGCCATCTTACTCACAGTCCTCCTCCGCTGCAGCAGCCCCAAGGATTTTTCTGAACGGTGAAATAATAAAAAAATTCTGAATGTTTAAAAAAATTGTGAGATCAGCTGATTGGTCCTCTCGCCTGTAAATCACCATGATGAAAACATCCTTCCAGGGCGGGGGGCAGAAGTATTAAGCCCCGGATGCCGGGCATCAGTCAGTCACTCTGGAAGATCGTGAGGGAGAGTTTACAACTGTGATTCTAAGCTGTGAGTCAACTGAACTGTGAGTCTGCAATGTATTTGCAATAAATGATTTGTTAGCCCTTAATGAAATTGCAATGAATTGTTTGGCCTGCACTGTGTTTGAAACTGCAATGAAAGTGGAAATGAAATGAAAATGCAATGAGTTGTTTGGCCTGCCCTGTGCTTGAAACTGCAATGGAATGGGAAATGAAATGAAAATGCAATGAATTGTTTGGCCTGCCCTGTGCTTGAAACTGCAATGGAAGTGGAAATGAAATGAAAATGAAATGAGTTGTTTGGCCTGCCCTGTGCTTGAAATGGAAATGGAAATGGAAATGGAAATGGAAATGGAAATGGAAATGGAAATGGAAATGAAATGAAAATGAAATGAGTTGTTTGGCATGCTCTGTGCTTGAACTTGAAATGGAAATGGAAATGAAAATTAAATGAGTTGTTTGACCTGCCCTGTGCTTGCAATTGAAATGGAAATGGAAATGGAAATGAAATGAGTTGTTTGGCCTGCCCTGTGCTTGAAATGGAAATGGAAATGGAAATGGAAATGGAAATGGAAATGGAAATGGAAATGGAAATGGAAATGAAATGAAAATGAAATGAGTTGTTTGGCATGCTCTGTGCTTGAACTTGAAATGGAAATGGAAATGAAAATTAAATGAGTTGTTTGACCTGCCCTGTGCTTGCAATTGAAATGGAAATGGAAATGGAAATGAAATGAGTTGTTTGGCCTGCCCTGTGCTTGAAATGGAAATGGAAATGAAATGAGTTGTTTGGCCTGCTTGAAACCACTAATTTCGTCCCACAAGGACCCTATTAGCCAAGAAACCAGTGCCTTTCACGCAAAATGCCCGTATTAGCCCAGGAGGAGCATTTTGGCCCAAAAGGCCAGGGCCAGGCCAGGAAAAGTCCTGAAAAAGTGCCTTTCACTGAGATTTCACTTAGATTGTTTCTTAAAAAGTGTCCCTTCGGCCCATCACTAAGTATTCCCCCTGCAAGTATTAAACCTCATCCCAGTATTTTTCTCCCTCCCTTCACTGGCTCCCTGTGAGATCCAGGCCAGGATAGACTTTCCTCCTTCATGGCTGTGATCTGCCGAAAGAGCTGAAAAATGTCTAAAATTGGTTCTCCACCCACTCCCCCTTCTCTCTCACACAGTCCCTCAACTGTTTTGGGCAGAATTTCTGGCAGTTTCTGAGCTGCCAGCCCACCAGGCTTGAGCGACTGAGCTGCCAGCCCACCAGGCCTGAGTGCCTGAACTGCCAGCCCACCAGGCCTGAGTGACTGAATTGCCAGCCCACCAGGCCTGAGTGACTGAGCTGCCAGCCCACCAGGCCTGAGTGACGGAGCTGCCAGCCCACCAGGCCCGAGTGACCGAGCTGCCAGCCCACCAGGCCTGAGTGACCGAGCTGCCAGCGGACCAGGCCTGAGTGACTGAGCTGCCAGCCCACCAGGCCTGAGTGACCGAGCTGCCAGCCCACCAGGCCTGAGTGACTGAGCTGCCAGCCCACCAGGCCTGAGTGACTGAGCTGCCAGCCCACTAGCCCTGAGTGACTGAGCTGCCAGCCCACCAGGCCTAAGTAACTGAGCTGCCAGCCCACCAGGCCTGAGTGACTGAGCTGCCAGCCCACCAGGCCTGATTGACTGAACAGCCAGCCCACCAGGCCTGAATGACTGAGCAGCCAGCCCACCAGGCCTGAGTGACTGAGCTGCCAGCCCACCAGGCCTGAGTTACTGAGCTGCCAGCCCACCAGTCATGAGTGACTGAGCAGCCAGCTCATGAGGCCTGAGTGACTGAGCTGCCAGCCCACCATGCCTGAGTGACTGAGCTGCCAGCCCAAGAATCTATACGGCCCACAATGTCCATACTAGCCCTCTGTAAACCAGTCCCTTTGGCACACAACATCCATATTAGCACCCCCCCACTGACCACCATTATTGGAATTGGTGGAGAGGTGGAATAATGTGTTGGGGGGGGGGGGCAGTCCTCCCGTGTGAACATGGAACGCAATGGGTCCCACTTAGTCTAGTCCACTATAAACCCACTGACTATCTGGACTACACTTCTTCCCACCCTGCTTCCTGTAAGGACTCCATCCCCTACTCCCAATTCCTCCGTCTACGCCGCATCTGCACCCAGGATGAGGTGTTCCACATCATGGATCAGAGATGTCCTCATTCTTCAGGGAACGGGGGTTCCCTACTTCTACTATAGATAAGGTTCTCACCAGGGTCTCTTCTATACCCCGTAACTCTGCCCTCACTCCCCATCGCCCCACTCGTAACAAGGGCAGAGTCCCCATTGTCCTCACCTTCCACCCTACCAGTCGTCACATACAACAAATAATCTCCGACATTTTCGCCACCTCCAACGGGATCCCACCACTGGCCACATCTTCCCATCTCCTCCGCTGTCTGCTTTCCGCAGAGACCGCTCCCTCCATAATTCCCTGGTCAATTTGTCCTTTCCCACCCAAACCACCCCCTCTCCTGGCACTTTCCCTTGCAACTGCAGGAAATCTACACTTGTCACTTTACCTCACCCCTTGACTCCATTCATGGACCCAAGCAGTCTTTCCAGGTGCGGCAGAGGTTCACCTGCACCACCTCCAACCTCATCTATTGCATCCGCTGCTCTAGATGTCAGCTGCTCTAGATCGGTGAGACAAAGCGTAGGCTTGGCGATCGCTTCGCCCAACACCTCCGCTCGGTTCGCAATAACCTACCTGATCTCCCGGTGGCTCAGCACTTCAACTCCCCCTCCCATTCCGAATCCGACCTTTCTGTCCTGGGCCTCCTCCATGGCCAGAGTGAGGACCACCGTAAATTGGAGGAGCAGCATCTCATATTTCGCTTGGGCAGTTTGCACCCCAGCGGTTTGAATATTGACTTCTCTAATTTCAGGTAGTCCCTGCTTTCTCCTCCCCTTCTCAGCTCTCCCACAGCCCACTGTCTCCACCTCTTCCTTTCTTCGTCACGCCTCCCCCACCCTCAGATCAATCTGAAGAAGGTTCTCGACCCAAAACATTGCCTATCTCCTTCGCTCCATAGATGCTGCCTTACCTGCTGAGTTTCTCCAGCATTTTTGTCTACCTTCGATTTTCCAGCATCTGCAGTTCCTTCTTAAGCAAACTGGATGACGGAATTGATGGCTTTTTGCCCAAGTAAGGAAGTGGCAGATGGAATGCAGCATTGCAAAATGTACGGTCATGCACTTTGGTAGAAGGAATAAAGGCATAGACTATTTTATAAATGGGGAGAAGATTCAGAAATTGAAGGTACAAAAGGATTTGGGAGTACTGTTGCACAATTCGCTAAATATTAATTTGCAGATTGAGTTAGTGGTGAGGCAGGCAAATGCAATGTTGGGCTTCATTTAGAGAGGACTGATGTAATGCTGTAATGCTGTAATGCTGAGGCTTTACAACAACTGGTCAGGACACATTTAGTTGAGCAATTTGGACCATATCTGACGAAGGATCAGAAGATCATAAGTGCGCTGGCATTGGAGAGGGTCCAGAGGAGGTTTACGAGAATGATCCCCGAGATGATTGGGTTAACGTATGAGGAGTCTTTGAAGACGCTGACCCTGTGCTCACTGAAGTTTAGAAGGATGTGAAGGGAGCCCTTTAAAACCTACTGGATAATTAAAGGTCTGGATAGAGTGAATGGAGAGAGGATATTTCCACTAGTGGGAGAGTCTAGGACCAGAGGATACAGCCTCAGAGTAAAAGGATATATATTTATAAAGATGAGGAGCAATTTCTCTCCCCGGAGGGTGTTGAATCTGTAATTCATTGTCACAGACGGCTGTGGAAGCCTTCATTGGGTATTTTTTAAAGAGATTGATAGATTCTTGATTAATAAGGGTGTCAAGGGTTATGGAGAGATGGATTGAGAGGGGAAAATAGATCAGCCGTGATTGAATGTTGGAGTAGACTCGATGGGCTGAATGGTCTAATCCTGCTCCTATGTCATATGGTCCTTATGGAACTGCATTTGAAGGAATCTTCCGTAGAAATGTGAGCTTCAGATGGCCTAGGAATGGCTATCTGTAGCTCCTATTTACAAGCCATTTTAATTTGTTTTCCTATTCCCAAACCAACTTGTCTGCCCTTAACGTTCTCTGCTGCCAGAGTGAAATCATACACAAACTAGAGGAATAGCACCTCATATTCTGCATGGGTAGTCTACAAGCCACAGGCATGAACACTGAATTCTCCAATTTTGGCTGATCTCTCCCTCCTTTGGGTCTTTCTCTCTCCTCATCTGCCCAGGTCCTCTCACGCATTCTGTTCTTCCCAAATCCCCATCCCACTCCTGCCACCAGTTTCTTTCCCCTCCTCTACCTACTCCATGTGCCCACCATCCGCTGGGTCCACTGTTCCCGTCTACCCACCCTGCCTCCCTTATCTGGTTCCATTCATCACCTTCCTTTATTTTCAGATTCCATCATTCGCTGTCTGTTGTCTCCACATATCACCTCCCAGCCTCCTTCACTATCTCTACACCCATCTCTCACCTGGCTCCATCTGCCAACCAACCGCTACTCTCCTAGTTCCATCTATTGCTTAGAACACAGTGTGCTGGAGTAACTCAGCAGGTCAGGCAGCATCTCAGGTATACATGGACAGGCGACATTTCGGGTCGAGGCCATTCTGCAGAAACGTGGCTTATCCATGTCCTCGAGTGATGCTGCCTCACCCACTCAGATACTCCAGCCCTTCAGCTCATTGAGTCCATACCGACCATCACTGTACTTCCAGAGGGTGCTCAGGAAGAACAACATCACCCAGAGACTGCTGCTATCCTTTTATCGGTGCTCAATAGAGAGCATCTTAACATACTGTTTATGCGTGTGGTACACCAGCTGCACAGCGGCTAAGAGGAAAGTGCTCCAGAGGGCTATTGACAACGCCCAGAAGATTATCGGCTGCCCTCTCCTTACCTTGGAGGACCTACACAGTTCCCACTGTCTCAAAAAATCCCAGAAGATCATAAAGGACATTTTCCACCCCCTGTTTGAACTGCTGCCGTCAGGCAGATGGTACAGATCAATGAGGACAAGGACAAACAGACTCAAAAACAGTTTTTATCCAACAGCAATAAATACACTTAATGTAGCCACCAAATGAGTACAGGTGTGCTACACACCAAAGGGACTGTGAAATCGACAGAAGAAATTTTTTTTTCCATGTTATTTATTTTAGTTGTTTATCTTAGACTTTTGCTCTAAGAAAATGTGTGAATGGTGCACTGACTGATTGGCATTTCTAATTTCGTTGTACATGTTTACATGTTATAATGACAATAAAGTATTCATATCATCATTAATTCATTCATTCAATCACCCGTTCACATTAATTCTGTTATTCCACTTTCTCATTCACTTCCAACACACTTGGGACAATTTACAGAAGCCAATTAACCTACAACCCCACACGTCTTTGCGATGTGGGAGGAAACCGGAGCTCACAGAGGAAACCCACAGTCACAGGGAGATCGTACAAACTCCACAGAGACAGCACCCAAGGTCAGAATCGAACCTGGGTCTCTACTGCTGAAAGGCAGTGGCTCTTCCAGCTGTGCCACTGTGCCGTCCAAAGTGGGGAATGGAAGGGCAAAGTCTCATTGCCAAAAAATGAGGCACAGAGGCAACAAGAGAAGAGATCACATTGTGGCAGGTTCGGAACTCATTGAGATGTGGGCAAAGGGGTACAAAAATTCCCTGCTCTCTGCTCTCTGACCCAAGGGTCAGTGAACAATGACTGATAGGAACCCAGGCTGATTTATTCCTCACCCTTAACTAACTGAACAACAGCCAGACAGATGAACTAGTGTAAATAAACAAAATGCAGGTGCTGGAAATCTGGAATAATAGAAAATTCTGCAAACACTCCCAAGTGAAGCACATTTTTGTGTTTTTATTTGGGAGGAGATGTTTCTGTGAATGTACAGCATTTTGAGTTTTACTGTTTATCATATTGTCCTATTCTGCTGCAGACTCTGGTGCCTGTGATAAGATCAGGTAAGGTTGGACCTCTGGCAGTTGCAAGAACTTGTGGTTGGAACATGTCGGAAAGGAAGCCAGTGTGACCACAGCCCCATCTGATCTCATGAGCCTGAAGCCTGGGGATGTATAAAGCCTGAGCATCGCACTGCACGTAACAGCTACAATAGCCTGCAACTGCCTCCACGGGTCATGGGTCTGCCACTCCTCCTGCTCCTCTTGCTGGTGACAGCCAGCTGCTCTGGGTGAGTATAGTCGGGATCACTGGTAAGGGGTGCTTTTACTTTCCATTGCGTCTGGCTTAATCCCATCTGTTCATAAATTCATGTGATATGTGCAGAATTAGGCTATTCCGCCCATCAAGTCTATTATCGCATAAAACACATAACATAATGAAAGTCAAAATGATGCAAGATTATTTTCTGGTGGATACAAAATTAATCCGTCACACTTTGAACCCAGCATACCATACAAACTCGATTTCAGACCATTCACCACTAACTTTCTTTTTAAAACTGGAAGGAATGTCTAAGAATAAATCGTTTTGGAGATTTAATTCTCAAATCCTAAAAGATCCGCAAGCGAGTATATATTTAAAAGAACAAATGGACGCCTTTTTTGAAATAAATGATACTCCAGATATATCGCCTACTGTACTATGGGAATCTTTTAAAGCATTCATTAGAGGTATTATAATCTCATATCAAGCTTTTCAAAATAAAAAGAATAAGAATGAACAAAGACAGTTAGAAGAACTTATTAGACAAATGGATATAGATAATGCTAAAGATCCGTCAATAGATAAACATAATAAAATAATAATTTTGAAATTTAAATTAAATAAACTATTATCAGCCAAACTTATAAGACTTTTCCAAATTACAAAACAGGAGCACTTTGAATTTGGGGATAAACCGCATAAACTTTTGGCTCGCCGGCTAAAAAAACGAGAAAAAGAACATACGATCCCAAAGATTAAATCAGATAGATGGGAATTATTAACCATACCGAAGGATATTAATAAAAGATTTGCGCAATTTTATGAGAGTTTGTATACATCTAAAACGACAACTGACTCCAATAAAATTACAGAGTTCTTGGACAATTGTAATCTTCCAAAGTTAGAGTTAAAGGAACAAGAGGAATTGGGTGCACAAATCTCAATTAAGGAATTAGAAGATACAATAAACTCATTAAAGAATGGAAAAACACCAGGTCCTGATGGATTTACTAATGAATTTTATAAAACCTTTTATGACAAAATTATACCACGATTACAAAAAATGTATCAATATGCTTTAAAAAGAAAAATATTACCTGATACATTAGCTGAATCAACGATCACACTAATACTTAAAAAAGACAAAGATATAGAAGAACCGGGTTCATATAGAGCTATAGCATTGTTAAATACAGTTCAAAAAATATTAGCGAAAACATTAGCTGGAAGATTAAGTAAATATATTAGTAAACTAATAAACCCAGATCAGACGGAGTTTATCCCTAAGAGATATTCATCTAATAATATGAGACGTCTACTCAATATAATGCACTCACACAAAATTGAAGAACAAGAATTATCAATTATTTCGCTGGACGCTGAAAAAGCATTTGACCAAGTAGAATGGAATTATATGGATAAAGTATTACAAAAATTCCAACTGGGAGAGAATTTTATTTTATGGATTAAACTATTATATAATAAACCTACAGCTAGAATATTAACTAATAACATATTATCCTCGAAATTTCAACTATCAAGGGGAAATAGACAAGGATGCTCATTATCACCACAGTTGTTTGCTCTCATAATTGAACCGTTAGCAGAAAAAATTAGAACACATCCAGATATCCATGGGTATAATACTAAATATTCAAATAATAAAATATCTTTATATGCAGATGATATATTATTGTACATTACAAAACCTCAAATTACTATACCAAACATATTAAATCTAATTGAGGACTTTGATCTTTTTCTGGATACAGAATAAATTGGAATAAAAGTGAAATTATGTCAATAAAATCGAAAGACTCAACACATCTTTTAAAATTCCCTTTTAAAATAGCTACAGAAAAATTTAAATACTTGGGTGTTGAAATCACTAGAACATATCAAGGCATGTATTTTTTTTTTAAATTTTTTATTTATTAGAAGCACATTACATTACAACCACATAGATTAGTACTCGTCACTTATATCTTCTTACAATTAATGTACTCCGTTTGTTTTTTACACTAGTAAAAGGAAAGGATGAGATTGAAAGAAAGAAGAAAGTGAAGGAAAAAGTGAGAGTGTAGAAAATGTGACAACAAGAAAGAACAAAGACCCTATAAGAACAAAATTAAAAACAAAAGAAAAAGAGTTAAGAAATAGACCCTAGAAAAGAAGGAGAAAGAGAAAGAGGAAAAAGAGAGAAACAAATAGTTTTTATGAGCATCACGCAAATGGGACATACCAACTCTCCAACTATCATCCCCCATTACCTGACCTCAATTTTTTTTAAGGTACCTTTGCACCCTATATTTGTAATAATTCTATAAATGCAGACCACGTCAGGTGGAAGTGATCTGGTTTACCTGCCAGGAGGAGTCTTATCTCTTCTAGGTGTAATGTTTCGAACATATTTGAAATCCACATGTTTATAGTTGGTATTGGAGCCTTCTTCCAAAATTTTAGGATTAGCTTTTTTCCAGTTATTAACCCATAGTCTATTAGTTTATTTTGAAACACATTTAGTTCTGGACCATCTTCCGTTATTCCGAAGATAATCCATTCTGCTTTGGGTATCAGTTTTATTTTAAATAATTTTGTAAAGATTTCGAAAATTTCATTCCAAAATTTTTGAATTTTTGTACAGAAAACAAATGAGTGCGCTATAGTAGCTTCTTGGGATTGACATTTATCACAAATTGATGATACATTTGGGAAATTTTTATGGATTTTAGTTTTGGAATAATATAATCTATGTAAAATTTTAAATTGTATTAAAGTGTGTCTTACATTAATCGAACATTTATGCACGTTTAATAAGTGTTCATTCCAACTTTCCTTTGAAATTTTAATAGCGAACTCTTGTTCCCAGTCTCTTCTGATACCCTCCGTAGATGGTATTTCTACATTTAAGATAATATTATACAAATATGATATTAAATTTGCTGATTCAGCTTTTATCTGCATTGCCTCATCCAATACATCTGCTGGGCTATTATAATGATCTTTTGTATATTTTTTCAAATAGTCGCATATTTGAAAATATTTAAAATATTGATTATTTCCGAGTTTATATTTTATTTGTAATTGTTGAAATGCAAGTAATTTTCCAGTTTCATACAAGTCACCGAACGTTTTAATTCCTAGTCTATCCCAATGTGTAAAATATTTATCTATAATAGAGGGATTAAACAAAGGGTTATTAACTATGGGTGATAAAAGTGATAAATTTCTTAATTTTAAATTTTGTTTTATTTGTTTCCAAATTCGGATTGTGCTATGAATAATTGGGTACTTATTATAATTTATATTATTCAGTTTCATTGGTGAGAGGAGGATCGCTCCAATATTTCCAGAGGAGCAATCCTCTTTCTCCATTACAATCCAGTCCACTTGCTGGGCGGAGTTATCCATCAGTTGAATCATATTTTTAATATTTACTGACCAATAATAATACATGAAATTAGGTAGTGCTAAACCCCCTAACACTTTAGGTTTATTCAAGTGAGTTTTTTGTATTCTATGTGATTTATAGTCCCATATAAAATTAGTGATATCTGAGTCCAGTTTTTTTTTAAACTTCTTTGGTAAGTATATAGGAATCGATTGAAATAGGAATAAAATTTGTGGTAGAAAGATCATTTTTATTGCATTTATTCGGCCTATTAAAGACATCGGGAGCGTTTTCCAGAATTTAATTAGTGTGTTTAATTTATTAAGTAGGGGTTCAAAATTTGCCTTAAACATACCTTGATGTGTTCTAGTAATTTCGATTCCCAAGTATTTAAATTTTTCTGTAGCTATTTTAAAAGGGAATTTTAAAAGATGTGTTGAATCTTTCGGTTTTATTGACATAATTTCACTTTTATTCCAATTTATTCTATATCCAGAAAAAGATCCAAAGTCTTCAATTAAATTTAATATATTTGGTATAGTGATTTGAGATTTTGTAATGTACAGTAATATATCAAGGCATGGTTAAAGCAAATTTTGATCCTTTACTTAATAAATTAAATACACTAATTACATTTTGGAAAACGCTCCCGATGTCTTTAATATGCCGAATAAATGCAATAAAAATGATCTTCTTACCACAAATTTTATACCTATTTCAAGCGATTCCTATTTACCTACCAAAGAAGTTAAAAAAAAAACTGGATTCAGACATTACTAATTTTATATGGGACTATAAATCACATAGAATACAAAGAACACACTTGAACAGACCTAAAGTATTAGGGGGCTTAGCACTCCCTAACGTCATGTATTATTATTGGTCAGTAAATATTAAAAATATGATTTAACTGATGGACAACTCTGCCCAGCAAGTGGACTGGATTGTAATGGAGAGAGAGGACTGCTCCTCTGGAAACATTGGAGCGATCCTCCTTTCACCAATGAAACTGAATAACATAAATTATAACAAAAACCCAATTATACATAGTACAATCAGAGCTTGGAAACAAATAAAAGAAAACTTAAAATTAAGAAATCTATCGCTGTTTTCTCCAATAGTTAATAACCCCTCGTTTAACCCCTCTATTACAGACAAATCTTTTATACAATGGGATAGACTAGGAATTAAAACGTTCAGTGACTTGTATGAAACTGGAAAATTATTATCATTCCAACAATTACAAATAAAATATAAACTGGGAAATAATCAATATTTTAAATATTTTCAAATATGTGACTATTTGAAAAAATATACAAAAGATCATTATAATATCCCAGCAGATGTACTGGATGAAGCAATGCAGATAAAAGCTGAATCAGCAAACTTAATATCATATTTGTATAATATTATCTTAAATGTAGAAATACCATCTACGGAAGGTATTAGAAGAGACTGGGAACAAGAATTAGCTATTAAAATCTCAAAGGAAAGGTGGAATGAACACTTACTAAACGTGCATAAATGTTCGATTAATGTAAGACACACTTTAATACAATTTAAAATTTTACATAGATTATATTATTCCAAAACTAAAATTAATAAAATTTTCCCAAATGTATCATCCATTTGTGATAAATGTCAATCTCAAGAAGCTACTATAGCGCATTCATTTGTTTTCTGTACAAAAATTCAAAAATGTTGGATTGAATTTTTGAAATCTTTACAAAATTATTTAAAATTAAACTGATACCTAAAGCAGAATGGATTATCTTCGGAACAACGGAAGATAGTTCAGAACTAAATATGTTTCAAAAGAAATGAATAGACTATGGGTTAATAACTGGAAAAAAGTTAATCCTAAAATTCTGGAAAAACGCTCCAATGCCAACTATAAACATGTGGATTTCAAATATGTTCGAAACATTACACCTAGAAGAGATAAGACTCCTCCTGGCAGGTAAACCAGATCACTTCCACCTGACGTGGTCTGCATTTATAGAATTATTACAAGTATAGGGTGCAAAAGTACTTTAAAAAAAACTGAGGTCAGGTAAGGGGGAATGAAAGCTGGAGAGTTGGTATATCCCATTTGCGTGATGCTTATAATAAAGTATTTGTTTTTCTCTTTTCCCTCTTTCTCTTTTTTATTCTTCTTTAGGGTCTATCTCTTAATTCTTTTTTTTAAATTTCTTTCTTACAGGGTCTTTGTTCTTTCTTGTTGTCTCGTTTTTACACCTTCACTATTTTCCTTCAAGATGCTAGATAAAATGTTAAAAAAAATACAATGCACTGACCACTCCTCTGTGCCCTAATGGGTTTGTACAGCTTTAATTCTTAACTTTAACTCTCCAACTCAGAATGCAGTCACCTCAATGGTCACTGATTCAGTGGTTCAATGGTAATTTTACTTCGGAGTCACGTGAGTGACTACGTGAAGAACCCCATCAGGGCGCATGCGCGTCCATTACGTCTGACGCATTGGCGACAACGGCAGCGGGAGCACGGAGCTCCTGCTGCAAGGTGAGTAGTTACAGCTCCACCAAAGTCGGGGAGACTTTGGAGGAGTTAGAAAAAAGTAAGAAAGTGTTTCTGTGTTCTTTTTTCCCCACATACAGGAACAAGGAAAAGGTGCAGGCTGCTGCCGACAAGGAGAGAGAGAGAGAGCTGCGGGACGCAGTCTCTGAAAGGCAGCCTGTCACCTCGGGGGAGTCACAAGCCGGTAGCGGTGTGGCGACAGACTTGGCAAAGTGCCCAGCCGGGTACACAGCCAACGCCAGTCGGGCGGTCAGCATAAGCCAAGTCTGTAAGGGCTATAGACTCCGCAGAGTCGGGCCACGAGAGTCCCGTCGGGGACAGGATACCGTTCCCCAGCGGTTATCTAAAAGGAGCAGCTCATACAGGGGCTGCTCCACAGAGACACTCCAGGAGGAGTAGTGCAGGAGGGAAGCCATAGAGAAGGCTCTGCTGGCAGTGGTCTGCTTCATAAAGCCATACTCCAGGAGGAGTTGTGCAGGCGGGAGGCCGTGGGGACGGCTCCGCTGGCAGTGCCTAGTAGAGGCCTGCTTGAAAGCACCCTCTTTGCAAGAGGTGAGTGCAGAAGGGCAGATACGCTCTGACCCTGAGTCCGACGACTTCCAAAGGGAGGGCAGGCAGCTGTCGGAGCTGACACCGTGTGCAGCACGGTTTGCCATGTCGTCGGACGCTGGTGAGCCTCTGGGTGAGGAACTTGCCACCAGCATAAATTACCAAGTCACATCAGCTACAGGAGCTGACAATGGATGAGACAGTAACGAAGTATGAAGCCCCAATCAACTGCGGACTGTTAAAAGTTCCTGTTGGGAACAGGAAGAATTGGGGCAAGATGGGCATACTAATGAAAGCCCAGGAGCATGTGAAGCTCCAGCATATTTTTAAAGTTGCTGGCATCTGGTATAACGAGCTTTGCCAGGATGGTGGATGTAGAGGCCATGACAAATTACAACAAAAGGCGCTATTGTGGAGTGCCCACTTTGAGATCAACTGCCTCCGCAAGATGCGATTAGACCAACCATCAATGCTAAATATGCTTCACTCTGCCAGCCTGGCACAGTGCAACCGGCACAGCTGTTTGGCGAGGATTTCGCACAGCAGGTGAAGGAGCTGGAGGAGGAGGCTAAGACGGCAGCCACATATTCACCAAAGCGGAAGTATCCCTATAAGAGAGCAGACTGGTCCGGGCAAGGGACGAGTCCAGCTACGATGCAGCGCAGTTGGCGTTCGGCTGTAGCACCGCCAAGGAGGTGAGATATCCAGCTCAAGGCCGGGGAAGAATGCCAGGTGGTAAGGAGGTAAGAGGGTCTGGTTCTCATGTAGACAGATCTAATGTGATACAATTAAATGTTTACCTCAGATATGTTTATACTGAAGGTTATTCAAGGGCATCGAATAAAGCTTAATGCAAATTCTGATTTACCCATGCAACATGTTCCAAAAAAGGAGTTTGACTTCAGTATCACTGAACAATTGGAAGTTCAGCTGGAACTTGCAAGCTTATGTAATAAAGGTGTAATTGCTAAGGCAGTTTACCAAAGCCATCGGTTTGTGTCCAATATCTTTCCCAGACCAAAAAAGGATGGGGGGTTGCAGAATTATACGGACCTGAATAGTCTTAACCCTTTTGTACGGTATAGACATTTTAAGATGGAAACGTTTGAGAAGGAGATCTTAAAGATGCGGATTCAGTGTCTGTTCATTTGCAGGATAGAAGATTTAAAATTCAGCTGGATGGGGCAATTATGCCAATACAATCCACTGCCTAATGGTTTCTCTTCAGCTCCTAGAGGGATTACAAAGTTGTTAAAACCTATTCTAGGCATGATGAGAAGTCAAGGTCATGTGCTCATGGCTTAGCTAGATAATATCTTCATTGTAGGACAATCAAAGGAAACAGCTGAAGCATCAGTGTCAGTTGGTAAAAAACATTTTTAAATTGGGCTTTATAACCTATCCAGAGAAATCTAAATTTATACCTGTGACACAAATTGACTAGTTGGGTTCACAATGGACTTAATCAACATCATTGTGACCTTGCCCAGGCAAAAAAGGGTAGAGCTAATTAAGAGCTATATCAAGTTAATTGCTGACACACAGCCTTCAATTAGCCAGGTGACAAGTCTGCTGTGGTAATGGCTGGCAGCATTTCCAGCAGTTCAATATGGCCACTTTATTATCTACAATTACAATGGTCAAAGGAACAAGCATTGAGGATACATTGGGGTCATTATAATAGACCTATGCTTCTATCAATAGAGGCTGTTGCTGATGTACAATGGTGGATTCAGCATGTGTCCACTAGTAGTTCCAAAGTGTTATTGGACCAAGCTTCCATGATTTGCAGACAGATGTCAGAGCACTTGGGTAGGGTGCTACTGATACAAGATCCAGCAGTGGAGACAGATGGACATTGCTTCTGCAAACATGGGGAATTAACCAAGAGTATTTTATGGACTCAAGGCTTATGGCACTAACTAAACTAGTTTGCATGTGCAGTGCAAAATAGACAACACTACAGCAGTTGCTGATATGAATCACATGGGTGGAATCAAATCGTTATCATGTGACAGGTTGGCAAATACAATTGGACCTGGAGTAGGGATAGAGAGATTTGGATTGGAGCTATCTATCTGCCAGGGAAACTTAATGTAGTACCAGATGGCAGCTCACGAAAATTCCATCATAACACAGAGTGGATGTGGAACCAGGATGTGTTCAAGAACATAGTACTTCTATATGGAAGGCCAAAATATATTTCATAGGCACCAGATCCAGGGGCAGTGGCAATTGATGCTTTTTCACTAAATTGGGATGATATGGTTCTGTACATTTTCCCACCATTCTGCCTCATAGGTCGGTGTTTGAGAAAATCAAGCAGGATGCCGCTTCAGGGGTTTTGGTGATACCAAATTGCCTGATTCAACCATGGTTCCCTTTGATGTTACAGATAGCGATCCAACCTCTTTTTGCTGATTCCAAACAGTAGGAATTTGCTGGAGCATCCAGTAACGCATTAAGTTCATCCGTTATGTGATGGTATGGATCTGTTAATTTGCAGGTTTTAAGAATGCCTTACATTGGTCGAGGACTTTCTAGGCCAACGGTGGATATACTCACTGCAGCCTGGAGAAACAGTACTCAAAAACAGTATATGACTTATGATTTTTTTATTTTTTAAATGGGAACAATATTGTGTTCAAAAGAATATTCAATATGATACTGTAGTTATTGAAAATGTGTTAGAGTTTATCTACACTTTATTATGATGAGGGTCTTAGCTATACTGCTATCAATACAGCTAGAAGTGCTTGGTTGGCATATCTTGTAATAGGTACACGGACACAAAGTATAGGTTCTCACCCTCTCATATCTAGGTTGATGAAAGGAATCTTTAATTCCAAACCGCCTAAGCCTAGGTATATAGTAATCTGCGAGGTAAGTGTTGTTCATAACATACTTCGTCATTGGGTCCCTGTCACGTCTATAACTTTGTTAAAATTAACCATGAAATTGGCTATGCTAATGGCATTGGTGTCAGTACAGAGAGTGCAGACTTTCCAAAAACTTCAGTTCGAGAGAATGGAAGTGAATACAGAGAATGATCTGTTTTATATTTCTGACCTGCTCAAACAAAGCAGGCCAGGTGTGACAGGTTTTAAGATTGTGTTCTCAGCATATCCTACAGCTCCATGTTTATGTGTAAGGACACATTTGTTACATTACATTGAAGCCACAAGGGCTTTAAGACAAGAGGAAAAAGGATTATTTCTCAGTTACAAGAAGCCAACATAAAAGAGTGGCAGTTCAGACTATCTCAAGGTGGTTAAAGCAAGAGCTGGTTCAGGCAGGAATTAACATTTATGTGTTTACATCTCATTCAACTAGCGCAGTAGCAACATCCGCGGCCAGGGCGATGGACGTTCCCATCGACCATATATTAAAAGCCGCAGGTTGGAAAAATGAACTTGTGTTTCAGCAATGGATGGAGGGCTGTTTGCCAACTCAATATTGAGTGCTGTTGCTATTGTTTACAGTCTGTTTTCAATACTGTTTCATTCTGTTTCGTTTGTTGCTCTACATTAAGAGGGTTTATTGGTTGTATAATGACCAAAAATAAAACTGTTTTGTTTTTGCATGATATGCAATGTCATGTTTACAGCATTATTGATGATACTCAGAGTCAATCGATGCAGTGAGAAGCCGGGATTTTGATCTGCGGCATAAAAATCACAGAGCTTTAAAATCTTCACGTAATCACTCACGTGACTCCGAAGTAAAATAGTAAGATTAAACGAGAACTTACCAGTTTGAAGTTTGATCTTTATTTTATGAGGAGTTACGTTGGTGATTACGTGCCCGCCACGCCCAACCCTCTCTCATAGAAAAAAGGTCATAATGGTAGTTCTCATGTTGATCATCTTAATATGTTACTTCAATTATGGTGTTGTCTGTGATTTCATACCGCTGCTTTGAAGATTGACGCGCATGCGCCCTGACGGGGTTCTTCACGTAATCACCAACGTAACTACTCATAAAATAAAGATCAAACTTCAAACTGGTAAGTTCTCGTTTAATCTTACTATTTATTGTCACATGTAACTAGGTAGACGTAACCTTCAGTAAAAATCTTACGTACACTGACACAACCATACTTAAGTCCAAGAATGTAGGAATAGTAGATTACACTGAGGCAGTACATGAGTCAGGCCACGTTTCCAGCATTATTTGTAAGATTCAAGTCAGGTGTTTACAATGGTGAATCCTAACTTGGCCATAAAGTCCCGTTGTCTTAGTGGCAGCACCGCATTAGAGTTGCAGCTGCCGATCTGGCAGACGATGTTATCAAAGTCCTCCACCGCTGCTCCGCCACTCCGTGCTGCAGCAGGCTGCATCCGATCCACGTGCTCGGCCTCCTAGAGCGGTACATGAGCCACTCGGCTGCTGCAGGGCCTCCAGTGGCCTACTCTATCGACACCTTGATGGGCAAATCCACCCACAAACATGCCGTCCCTCGTGTCACATGGTCACTGCTAAGCCGTCGATCCCCAGGGTGCATCCCACAATCAACCTTGAGTACAGAGTGCCTCCGAAAGTGTGGGAGGAAAGACCCCAGCACACTCAGCAGCACCGCTTCTTTCCTGCATCCGCCACCATGTTGAATCTTATGCACCAATCCGGTCCAGTTTCATTGCAAGTTGCTCCGAGCTTTCCCCAGGCACCCTTTATATGGAACAAACATCAGACCTGGAGTAGTGACTGTTGCAATTGTCACGTTACTTTGTCTAAGTAAACCCCAAGAACAAATATATGGGAAAGATGTAAAAGTAGTGGGTGAGTTGCAGTGGGTGACTTTAATTTTTCCAATATGGACTTAGACTCCAGTGGTGCCACAAACCTAGATGGGGCAGAATTTGTTAGGTGCATCTAGGAGAGTTTCTTGACAGACTCCAGATCCAACCAGGGAAGGGACCATTGGACCTTGTATTGGGAAATGAGCCTGGCCAGCTGATTGGAATTTCAATACAGGAGTATATTGGGAACAGTAAACCCAACTCCATATATTTGCAGTAAGTTACGGACAAGGATAAGCCTGGACCTTGGGGGAAAGTGCTAAATTGAGGAGAGGTTAATGACATCAGTATTAGGCATTAGCTAGGGGATATAGACGGAAGTCAAGTATGTCAAGGCTCAGGAACCTTGAATGATAATAGATGCTGCAAGTTTAGTCAAAAAGAAAAAGGAAGCATGGGTAAGTTTGAGAAAGCTGAAATTGGGCTCTTTGAGAAATGTATAGACCATAGGAAAATGGGAGGAAAATGAAACTCCAATGACATGGGAGGATTAGGATTAAGGAGAATCTTAAGTAGGATTAAGGAGAATCCCAAGATATTTAATCCATTGTTAACAAACAAGTGGGTAACTAGGAAGGGCATTGGACCAGTCAAGGATAAATTAGAGAATTTATGCTTGGATTCACTGGAAATGGGTGAGGTATTAAATAAGTACTTTGCACCTGTATTCACCAAGGAAAGAATACTGCGATCAGGGAGGGATACATTGATATTCTAGGGCATGTTGATCAAGAAGGAGGAGGTTTAATTTGCTTTAGTTCAGAGATACAGCATGGAAATAGGCTCGTTGGCTCTCCATGTCCATTCCCACCATGGATCACCCATGCACACTAATTCCATGCTATCCTGCTTTCTCATCTACTTCCTACACATACAGGGGCAATTTACGGAAGCCAACTAACCTACAAACCCGCATGTCTTTGTTATGTAGGAAGATGGAGAATAGGCAAACTCAACACTGACAGCATCCAAGGTCAGGCTCAAGCTTTGGGCACTGTGAGGCAGCAGCTCTACCAGCTGTGTCACTGTCACCCTGAGGCCACCGTGGCACAGGTATTGTTTTCTAGAAGAACAATAAAGTGGATAATTCCCCAGGGCTTGATGGGATCTATCCCAGATCATTGAAAAGACAAGAGTGGAGACTGCTGGGGCCTTGACAAAGATGCAAGATCCCAAAGCTCTGCAGGTAGACCATTGCAGTTCCTTCATTTAAGGCAGGAAATAGAGACAAACCAGATAATTATAGGATGGTGAGCCTGTGGTAGAGAAATTGGTGGAGACGTTTTTTAGGGATAGGATCCTAATCTATCCCTAATATGTCTGTTTAGAGATAGTCATCATGACTTTGGGAGGGGGAGATCATGTATTAAAAATCTGGTTGAGTTTTTTGAGGAGGTGCCAAAGATTATGGATGAAGGTGGGGCAACGGATGTTGTATACATGGATTTTAGTAAAGTTTTCAACACAGTCATTCATGGTATGCTGATGTAAAGGTTAAGGTATACGGGATCCACAGAGGCTTGATAGACAGTAGACAATAGACAATAGACAATAGGTGCAGGAGTAGGCCATTCGACCCTTCGAGCCAGCACCATCATTCAATGTGATCATGGCTGATCATCCCCAATCAGTACCCCATTCCTGCCTTCTCCCCATATCCCCAGACTCTGCTATCTTTTAGAGACCTATCTAGCTCTCTCTTGAAAGCATCCAGAGAACCGGCCTCCACCGCCCTCTGAGGCGGAGAATTCCACAGACTCACAACTCTCTGCACGATAAAGTGTTTCCTCGTCTCCGTTCTAAATGGATAACCCCTTATTCTTAAACTGTGGCCCGTGGTTCTGGACTCTCCCAACATCGAGAACATGTTTCCTGCCTCTAGCATGTCCAAGACCTTAATAATCTTATATGTTTATATAAAAACTCCTCTCATCCTTCTAAACTCCAGAGTATACAAGCCCAGCCATTCTCTCAGCATATGACACTCCCGCCATCCCGGGAATTAACCTCGTGGACCTACGCTGCACTCCCCCAATAGCAAGCATGTCCTTCCTCAAATTAGGGAACGAAAACTGCACACAATACTCCAGGTGTGGTCTCACTGGGGCCCTATACAACTGCAGAAGGACCTCTTTGCTCCTATACTCAACTCCTCTTGTTATGAAGGCCAACATGCCATTCGCTTTCTTCACTGTCTGCTGTACCTGCATGCTTACTTCCATTGACTGATGAACAAAGACCCGCAGATCTCGTTGTACTTCCCCCTTTCCCAACTTGACACCATTTAGATAATGATCTGCCTTCCTGTTTTTTACACCAAAGTGGATAACCTCACATTCACCCACATTAAATTGCATCTGCCATGCATCTTCCCACTCACCAAACCTGTCCAAGTCACCCTGCATTCGCATAGCATCCTCCTCACAGTTCACACTGCCACCCAGCTTTGTGTCATCTGCAAATTTGCTAATGTTACTTTGAAACCCTTCATCTAAATCATTGATGCATATTGTAAATAGCTGCGGTCCCAGCATCGAGCCTTGCGGTACCCCACTAGTCATTGCCTGCCATTCTGAAAGGGACCCGTTAATCCCTACTTTTTGTTTCCTGTCTGCAAACCAATTTTCTATCCATGTCAACACTTTATCCCCAATACCATGTTCCCTAATTTTGCCCACTAATCTCCAAAGTGGGACCTTATCAAATGCTTTCTGAAAGTCCAGGTACACCTCATCCACTGGCTCTCCCTTATCCATTTTCCTAGTTACATCCTCATAAAATGCTTGAAGATTAGTCAACCATGATTTCCCCTTTGTAAATCCATGCTGACTTGGACCAATCCTGTTACTGCTTTCCAAATGTGCCGTTATTTCATCTTTTATAATTGACTCCAGTATCTTCCCCATCACCGATGTCAGGCGAACTGGTCTATAATTTTGTTTTCTCTCACCCGCCTTTCTTAAAAAGTGAGATAACATTAGCTACCCACCAATCCACAGGAACTGATCCTGAATCTATAGAACATTGGAAAATTATCATCAATGCGTCCACAATTTCTAGAGCACCACCTTAAGTACCCTGGGACGGAGACCATCAGGCCCTGGGGATTTATCAGCCTTCAGTCCCATCAGTCTACCCAACACCATTTCCTGCTTAATGTGGATTTCCTCAGTTTCTCCGTCGCCCCAGATTCTCTGGCCACTAGTACATCAGGAAGATGGTTTGTGTCCTCCTTAGTGAAGATGGATCCAAAGCACCTGTTCAACTCATCTGCCATTTCCTTGTTCCCCATAATAAATTCACCTTTTTCAGTCATCAAGGGTCCAACTTTGGTCTTAACTAATTTTTTCCTCTTCACATACCAAAAGAAGCTTTTACTATCTTTCTTTATATTCTTGGCCAGCTTACCTTCGTACCTCATCTTTTCTCCCTGTATTGCCTTTTTAGTTATCTTCTGTTGCTCTTTAAACATTACCCAATCCTCCTGCTTCCCGCTCATCTTTGCTATGTTGTACTTCTCTTTTATTTTTATAGTCCCTGACGTCCCTTGTCAGCCACGGTCGCCCCTTACTCCCCTTGGAATCTTTCTTCCTCTTTGAAATAAACTGATCCTGCACCTTCTGTATTATTCCCAGAAATACCTGTCATTGTTGTTGCACTGTCATCCCTGCTAGTGTATCTTTCCAGTCAACTTTAGCCAGCTCCTCCCTCATGGCTCACTAGTTCCCTTTATTGAACTGTAACACTTACACCTCCAATTTGTCCTTCTCCCTCTCCAATTGTAGATTAAACTTGACCTTATTATGGTCACAACTCATAATGGCTCCTTAACCTCAGGTTCCTTTATCCAATCCGGTTCATTACATAACACAAATCCAGAATTACCTTCTCCCTGGTAGGCTCCAATACAAGCTGCTCTAAGAGTCCATCATGGAGGCACTCCACAAACTCCCTTTTTTGGGGTCCAGTACCAACCTGATTTTCCCAGTCTACCTGTATGTTGAAATCTCCCATAACAACTGTAGCATTACCTTTACTACATGCCAATTTTAACTCCTGATTCAACTTGCACCCTATATCCAGGCTACTGTTTGGAGGCCTGTAGATGTCCCATTAGGGTCTTTTTACCCTTACAATTCCTTAGTTTTATCCATACTGACTCCACATCTCCTGTTTCAATGTCACCCCTTGATAGATTGAATTCAAAGTTAACATGCACAATGTGAGAGGGACCTCTCCCTCAGATGCCGCTCTGATCGCTATCACTGGCTGACAGGCAAGGAGAGGCCAATCCCAGTATCGTTGGTAACAGCGGGGGCCAATTAGCTAATATTGGTTTGGTCACCAGAACCTTGTCAGCCTGCTCCCTATAAACCCAGGCATTCTAGCTAGAAGGGGGACTGTGAGAAAGAGAAAGGCAAGGGGCAGGGGGCAAGGGGCAGGGCTCCCTGCTAGCTGTGTTCCCCAGTCACACATCCGAGAAAAACTGAGTTACTTGGACACAACTGAGACCACCAGTACCATTGTTGGTCAAGACTGGGCTGCCCAGAAGAAATCCTAAACAGCCGGCACCTGAGGCTAAAGCCGAGTGGCCGGGGCAAGCCTGAGGTGCCAGTGCCTCGTCCTGCCTACAGAAAACAAGGGATTGTGCCCATGCACATGCAAAGATTGAGCTAGTCAGGCAGCATCTCTGGAGAAAAGGACTAGGTGCCGTATCGGTTCGAGATCCTTCTTCGGACTGAGAGACTCTCAGTCTGAAAAGTCATCTATTCCTTTTCTCCAGAGATGCTGCCTAATTGGTGGAGTTATGGATAGTGTGGAGGCTTGTCAAATGATTCAGCAGGATATAGATAGATTGAAAATATGTGCAGAGAAACGACTGATGGAGTCTAATCTGGATAACTGTGAGGAGAAGCACTTTGGAACGTCAAATGTAAGAGGAAAGTATACAGTTAATGGCCATTGCCTTATGGGCCTGTCCCACTTCTGCGATTTTTCAGCGGACTGCCTGCCTGAAAAACCGGAACTGGAACGGTGACTGTCAGAGTGGAACTGACACACACACACACAAACACATCGCTTCCTTCACCAGCCCATTATGCAGGCGGGGGACAGGGCAAGCGGGGGTAGCGCTGTCTAAAAAATTCACATGGTGCAAAGCCAAGGTGAAACAGGCACTCACCGCAATGAACAGGAAGGTTGGCGCTGTAAAAAGACAGCTAAAGCACAGTGGGGGAGAGGGTGACTGAGGACATTGTGAGGGTGCTGGATTCATATTATAGGAGAGCGGGGTCACTGAGGGGTTGTGTGAGGTAGCTGGATTAACATCAGTAGGGGTACAGTCAGTGATACAGGGAGCTGGGGGGTCGTGGGGTCACTGAGCGAGCTGGATTAATGTCAGTGGGGGTACAGTCAGTCAGACAGGGCACTGGGGAAGAGCGATCTCTGAGGAACGCAGTGAGGGCGCTGAATTAACGTCAGTGGTTTACAGTCTGATACAGGGCGCTGGGACAGAGGGGTCACTGAGGGAGCTGGGTTGACATCATTGGGGATTCAGTCAGTGACACAGGACCCTGGGGGTGAGGGCCACTTAGAACATTGCTGGATTAATTTCAGTGGGGGATACATTCTGACAAGGTACTGAGGGAGAGGCTCACTGTGGGACGATGTGAAGCTGCTAGATCAGCTTGTGTTGATACAACCAGGATCATAGGATTGTTGGAACTGATGTGGGCCCAGGTATGCCTGGCTCTTCATAGATTATGTGACCTGTCCTGGTTTCAATTTCACTCAGGCGATGGTAATCATGTATTGTCTTTCGGCTGACTGGATAGCACGCAACAAAAGCTTTTCACTGTACCTCGGTACATATGACAATAAACTGAACTGAAAGATACTTAATTCCCCTGGATTTTTCTTTAGTTTAGAGATACAGCGCAGAAATAGGCCCTTCGGCCCATCGAGTTTGTGTAGTCCAGAGACGCCCGCATACTTCTTGGAACTTTTCTTGAACTTTAAAAAAAATCTGCAGTCCTTCTGGCGAAGATACTTTCATTATGCTGTTGACATCCAGGCATTAGATTAAACAACATTGCAGCAACTGTTGTACACTTCCAAATCAGGATGGTGCACAACTTGGAGGGGATCCTACAGGTGTGTCACCTGTCCTTTGGGGCAAATGTTGTGTTGGGAGGTGCTATTTGACGAGTAACTCCAGTGAATGTTGTCAATAGTACACACTGCAGCCATGGTGTGTCATTGTGGAGGGTGTGAATAGTTAGTGAAAGACAGGGCGCTCATCAAATGGGTTATTCGCCTTGCTCATCTAGACATGAGTCAAGAATTCTGGGTGTGATTGGAAGTGCACTTAACTAGGAATGTGGAGAGTATTCCATTATCGTCGTGATATTCTTTCTAGACCATGGATTGAACAATGTAAGACCTGATTTGGATTCATAATCCAAGCAGCCCCAGATTATACCTTCACATTATAAACTTAGAGAATGCAGCATTTACATTCATTAAGCTGAGATAAATGGGAGGGTGGTGATTGGATTGGAAGCAAGCAGGGAAACGTCCAAGTTCAGGAAGTGTGGGGCTGAGGGGAATATGGATGGTGTTTTGATCTGCTGCCTTTGGTCACTTTTCACTGCTTTTCACTGTATCTCGATACATGTGACAATAAACTAAACTGAACCGAGCTCTATCTACATGGATGACTAGATTGATGAACTCAGGTGGAACGTAAACATTTCATGATTCCTGCTGGTACTTTGACCCTGCTCCTCCTACCTGGCCCACACTGACTCTTTCCCTCCCTTTGATATCTCTACCGCCATCTCTGGAGTTACCAGGTGAGTGCGTGTTGCGGTGGTTTATATCGAGCAGGTGAATGGGGGCTGTACCGTCAATTACTATTTGCTCTATCAGCACTTCCTCGTGTGGCCAGCTCACAGATCCGTTAATGAAAACACTTTTGTTTTATAGCAAATCTAATTTGGAAGGTCCTTCTGATAATATTCTGGCACTTCAATGGCCGAAAAACGTCTGTAAGGTAAATGGAATTATTTGTGTGCAAGTCTGAGTGCTGTGATTGTGAGAGCATGAAAATTGTATCATTATCACAGAAACTGCTTTAGAGATCATATTGCCATATTAATAATTAGATGTGGATGGCATGACTAGTAGCTTTATGGATGTACCTGTTCCCAGTCAACTTTTGCCAGGTCCTGTTTTATGACATTCATGTCACCCTTCCCCACTTCAGATCCTTAATTTTTGATCCTTGTCCCTTCCCTTATCCACCTTGTAAATCACATTTTGAACAATAAGATTGAGAGGAGATTGGTGCCATAGTGGAGAATGAAGAGGCTTGCCCAAGGTAACAACCGCTTGGAATGAGAGTGCACAAGGCTTGAATAGTAAATTTGTAGATGACAATAAAGTAGGTGGTATCGCAGATTGCAAAGAGGCGCAAAAATTACAGCAGGATCTTGATCAGCTGGGCAAGTGGGCCGAGGAATGGCAAATGGAGATTTATGCAGATAAGTGTGAGGTGTTCAGTTTTGTCAAGTCAAACCAAGGTAGAACCTTCACAGTGAATGGCATGGAACTGCGGAGTGTTGTAGAGCAGAGGCACGGTGGCGCAGCAGTAGAGTTGCTGCCTTACAGCGCTAGAGACCCGGGTTTGTTCCTGACTACACGTACTTGTCAGTACAGAGTTTGTAAGTTCTCCCCGTGACCTACGTGGGTTTTCTCCGGGATCTCCTGTTTACTTCCACACCCCAAAGACATACAGGTTTGTAGGATAATTGGCGGGGTATACAGTAATTGTAATTTGACCCTATTGTTTGTAGATTAGTGTTAATGTGTGGGGATTGCTCATCGGTGCTGTATCTCTAAACTAAACTAAAAACTAAGCAGTGCAGGTGCATAGTTCCCTGAAAGTGGCATCACAAGTAGATTGGGTCGTCAAGAGGGCTTTTAGTGTATTGGCTTTCATCAGTCATAGGGAATAGATATGGTGAAGGCACAGTTTATTTACCCAGGACGTCCCAGCCGTGCTGATCCGGGCCAGACTTCGCACACGCTGTGGAAGGAACATAAGCATCTTTTTACTTTTTTATTGTGAGGCAGAGAGGCAGAAATAAAATGAGGACAAGACTTTTACGAAAGATCTTTGAATTTTACAAGGATGTTTCCGTAACCGGCTTCCGTCTCCGCACTAGTATTTTTGCTCCGCTATGGGATCTTTGGTGCGGAGACGGAAGCCGGTTACGGAAATGGGGTCGAAAATCACCCATGAATCTGCCCATGATCGTACTACGTCTTTTTCGTCGAGTGGACTATCTTGCTCGCTATAGGATCTTTGTTCCAATTAGGGTAGAACAAAAGGAAAGGTTATGGAGGTTAGGCCAGTGATCTGCTCTTTCTGTGGGAACTTGGGGAAATTCCCAGTGTATCTGACTACACCTGCAGGAGGCTGTGTCCAGCTGCAGCTTCTGACTGTTTAGTGCTGTGGAGAATTAGATTATGGAGAATTTTGTTGACTACATTTAGCAATTAGTCACACTGCAGGTACAGAAAGGATGGAGGTGGATGACCAGGAGGGGCAGTAAGTGCAGGCAGGTAGTGCAGGAATGCCCTGTGTTCATTCTCCTCTCAGACAGAGTAGGCCTCTCAGAGGAAAGTGGCAGCAGTAGCCAAGGTGTGGCACCACAGTTGGCTGTGATGCAGAGCAGGGCAAGGAAACGTCTCAGTGAGATGTTGTGAGGGGAAGAGATGGACTTCTCCTTGGCCGAGAGTGAGATTTCAGGATGGTGTGTTGCCTCTCTCGTGTCAAGAACAGGGAGGTCTTGGATTGGGTCTGAAACATTCTGAAAGGGGAGAGAAAACAGCTGAGGTAGTTGTACACAATGGTACTGACAACACAGGTAGAACGAGAGGTGAGATCCTGCAGGGTGAACTTAGGGAGTTGGGTAGAAGGTTACAAAGCACAACTTCCAGAGCGTAATCTCAAAATTACTCCCAGTGCCATATGCCAATGAGGGTAACAATAGGATAGATGAACGTATGGCTGAAGAACTGGTGCAGGAGGCAGGTCTTTAGCAGATGAGATCACTTCTGGGCAGGCGTGAACTGTGCAAAAGGGACAGGGTGCATCCAAACTGGAAAAGAACCAATATCCTGTCAGGGAGGTTTGAGGAAAGGGTAGTAAAGGCTTTTGGTACCTTCATTAGTCAGGGTGTTGAGTAAAGAAGTTGCAATATTATGTTACAGTTGTACATGACTTTGAGGCTGCATTTGGAGTATTATGTTCAGTTTTGGGCATCCTGCTAAAGGAAGGATGTCATTAAGCTGGAAAGAGAGCAGAGAAGCTGGAAGAGGATGTTGCCAGGACTCGAGGGCCTGAGCTATAGAGAGAGGTTGTGCAGGCTAGGACATTATTCTTTGGAGCACAGGAGGATGAGCGATGATCTTATAAAGATGTATAAAGTCTTAACGGGAATAGATAGGGTGAATACACAGTATTTTACCTAGGGTGGGGGAATCAAGAACAAGAGGACATCGTTTTAAAGTGAGAGGGACCTGAAGGGCAATTTCCTCACACAGAGGGTGGTGACAACATAGGTAGATTAGAAGATTACAGCCACCTGCTTACGACCCTTGCCTCCTTTAACAATCTGGGATTACCCCATCCGGAGCAAGTGACTTGTTAGTGTCACCTCCTCCTCCTCATCATCAGTTAGCCCACCCCCCCTCCCTGATCTGTACCCCTCCGCTTCTTTCAGCTCCCATTCTCTGATAACGGGTGATACAATGCCCTCAGCCATGCTCCTCTACCTTGGTGCAGATCACTCCATTATACCTGATCTCCATACTCCACTCATCACATTTACAGGCCTATGGAAGGCTCTTTGATTCACTTTCCCTTCTAATATCTATTCTTACACACGAGTTGAAAAATATTCTGTCCATTTATTTTTTTCTCCACATAAACTTTTGTAATCTCTAATTTTTATTTTCTATCCCAGATCTTTTGTTCGTGATTTGCGAGTACTCTGAGGGCAAAATTCTGTTTCCCAATCTGCTACAAAACGAGGGTCATCTGTATGTGGTTCTACTATGTCCAGGCTGACCCCTACTGTCCATAGGGGCCAGACTCCCTCCTACGTACATCCTTTGTTCCTTGCCCATCCAATAATAACTTGACTCCAAGTGTCCTCCAGCTGACACGCTCTCTACTCATTCCCCTGAACCAGTTCTAGCAGTAGCCCACATTAATCATGGAAGTTCTCTTGAATGACATCTCAGGAGGTTCTCCACATCTTTTCCTTTCACTCTTGTATTACTCCAACCAATATTGGGCAATTGAAATTCGAACATTACCACTCAGTTCTGTAATCCTTGCAGATGTGAAGATGAAATAGACCCAGTGATGAGATAGTATCCTGTATTCTAGCCCAATCGAGTTTGTGCATGACCTCAAGCACATCCACTCTCTTCAGTCTACAGTAATTGGCATCCATCCATTGGTGAGAGGCGACGGTGCAGCTTTGATGCTGTCCTGTTAGGAGAGGGGAATGTTTAATCGATAGTCTATAATACCATTTTCCTCTGCCCCCATCACCTGTTTTCCATCCTTGTCTTTTCTGACCACCATGTCTCCTTGAATATCAAGAGGTCAGTTCTGCTGAGAATGAGCCATGTTATCAACACCACATCATAATCTAACATGGCTCTTTGTAGCTGCAGCTCACCAATCTTACTCACCACATTCTGTGTATATTGTGGACACCAGATTGTGTCTCTCAATTTGCTCCTATCCAACAATTCCTTCTCTGTCATCATCCAACACTCACACCCTCTGTTCACCTTATTTGTTTTTGCTGTTACTGCCTGCTATGCCCATACCCTGCTGATTTTTATTGAATCGTCCTGACTTGGGCATTATCCCAATCCCATTAACTTGTAACCTGTCCATCTCATACATGTTTCATCTGCCTCTGAACTGGTTCTACTACCCCCAGAATCATATGTACCATGGATGTAACCACTCTATCGCCACCTCCTCTTCACATTCTGTTCTCCCTGAAGGCTGGCCCTGCCAGCAGCCCAGAGATTGCCACCTGTCCACCTCTGGCAACATTGATAGACCTCCATTGCTGCCTTCTCCAAATTGGTATCCATGTGTACCACTTGCTTTGGGTCCCACTTTCCTTTGCACCCTCTCACTCATATCATGTGAAGCAGAGAAACATCCATCTAGAGAAAAGCAACCAATCCCACAGTCACTTTGACCCATCCACCTGTCTCTACTCCCCCTCCCTTTGTTCACTCACCTCTCTGTCATTTTTCCAAACCCTCCCATTGCCTGCCCACCCTCTGCCTGTCAATGACCCCAAATGATCTATCCTTTTTTCTTGACCTTGTGTTCATCTAGTTTGATTTAGTGATGAGTTTTCATTCTTCTCTTTCCAGGTGAATAACTGGACCGCCTGTGAATGTCGATATTCGCACTGGACCATCCATGGCTGGTGGTAACTGTCTCTTTACTCAGATGGGTTTTAGTGAGAGATGGGAGTTGTCAGGGAGAGCTGACGGGTCTCCAGTGGTAGTGTCGGGCTATGGCGCTGGGCTGTGGTATCCACTGAGCCCGGGCACCAGAACAACATCTGGTTCTGAAGCTGGACGGCTGCATCCTTAGCAAAGGGTAATCCCGCCCACGGACCGCGGGGAACCCGCTACGGAGACCGCGGAATGCGGGTAGCGGGCGGCGGTAAAATTCACTTTTTCGAGTCGCTGGCGGTGGAGCCAGCGGCTTCACACTGGTGTCGGTAGCACCCAGGCAACCCCGCTTGGAGGGTACGCCACTACAGAGATGCCGGCTACGGACCACGGGAGAGCGGGTAGCAGGTGGCCGTCGGGTTCGCACAGTGGAGCCAGCGACTTCGACTTAGGCAGCCCAAAGGTAGGCAACAAAACAATGTCGGAGAGGCCCGGGCTGTTCGAGCCCGGCCAGGAGGGTTCCCCTCCGAAATACTAGGGTACGTCCTCAGACGTCTTACCCAGCCTGAGATGGTCCACTAAAACAGGGCCATATCAGCACAAGGTCCACGGAGGCTTACGGCAGCACCTGTGTACTGGGCTGTTCACAGATCTCCCTCTCGGTGGAGAGGTATGCATGGGTCAGTGTGTGACTGACCCCAACCCCGGAGGAATGTCCATGGCACATGCTGCCATTCATCAGTGTTACTAACGGCATAAACACCCTACGCCTCCATGGCAGTAGCAGTTAGTGTATTCTTTCAAGTATATGGAGGGTAGGCACCATTATGCTGGTATCCTCTGATTAATTGTTTCAGTTCAGGGGTTTGTTCTTGGTTTCATACATGTATCATCATGCCAGTGGAGTGAGACCTGCCATGGTGATCTAGATCCCTGGCCTGGATAGCCCAGTAACCGATAAGACACCTGTGCGAGCCACACATGGTGATGTCATGGTAATTCCGCTCATTAAAGGGACTGTGGAAAATTCTTCCCCGAGACGCCGAGTTTATTCATTTCAATAAAGTAATCAAATCTTTGATTTAACTGGGTGGGCGTCTTCGTTTATGTAAACGTCTTTGCCCATGACAAATAACTGGCAGTTTTTTTTCCAACATTTCTCCCACTATGTCTGGCATACGGGGGCCAGAGGCGCTCCAATCCTTCCCTGTAGACTGCATTGGCATCGGAAAGGAGCAGAACTCAGAGTCACTAGCACGTACAGCCTGTTTGGTAAATGAAGATACCAACAGAGCATCAATTTGCACAACTAGTCCTGGTGGCTGCTGAAGGAAGCAACCTGACAAACCCCAACTCAGAGTGAGTGCCAAGTCTTGGGCATCTGTCAGACAAGAATGCGACTCGTCGCAGTCAAGAACGCTCCATCCTAAGGCATGTCAGGCAGCAGCACCTGGTTCAGGGTTGCAAATTTCCTCCCACTCAAAGGAGAGGAGTGGTAGAGGGTGCTACAGATGTGCACATGTGCCTGAAGCGACACCTGTTTCAGGGTTGCACTTCCTCCCACTCGATCTAACGTAGTGATGGAGATGGTGCTAAAATACATGCACACATGCCTGAGGCAGCTCCTGGGTCAGGTTGCATAAGTCCTCCCATTCGGATGTAGGAAGGATGAAGCTAGTTGAGGCAGCTCCTGGTTCAGGTTGCATAAGTCCTCCCATTCGGAGGTATGAAGGATGAAGGTGGAGCCATATATATGATGCCTCCTGTCACGGATACAAGTTGGTAGTATTTACACTTGTTTTTGTACAGATGACAATAATAACATAAGATTCAGATCTGTTTATAAATTAAATGATAACATGAGATTAGTTTATACTGCACAGCATACAAGCAAGACAGGCGCAGAAATTGTCCAGAGTTCTCGAAAATATGGCTAGAGTTGCCTTTCAAGGCAGGCTCGCAATTGTGGCATATGTGGCCTGTTCATTGTCAACAGGTTCAACTCGCATGTGCAGTATAGACATTTCTGAATAGGAAACTTCGTGACTGTTAAACCTCCGTGGGATACGTTTCCATTCACAGGGCACCGGAGATATTGGAAATTTAGCTGGATGGGGCAATGATAAACTCAGAAGCATTGCAAAATGGGCTAACTTCAGCTCCCAGGTTATTTACCAAATTACTACAACCAGTGCTTCGGCTGCTCAGAGCTAAAAAAACAATTGTTAAGGCCTAAATGGATGATATTCTAAACACTGTATTTTGCTAAATTAGCTGTATCAGCCACAAAACTATATTTGAGAAATTGGATTTCTCATCCATCCAGTTAAATTTAAGTTAAATTTAAATTGATACCAACTGAAATTATTGATTATTGGGATTTACAGTTAACTCTATTAATTTGTCTGGGCCTCCACCCTGAGGCAAGAGATTGGAATTAATTCTCAAGTACCATTGGTACCAGACTTCTGCTATTCCCAGCTGAAACTATCAAAGTCACAATGGTGGATGAACAGTATTCAGCATTGCTCCACTAACTTTTTCTTCAGTTAATTACAAATTGATGCTATTGCTCAAAGATGGAAAATTACTAATACCATCTCTAGTTACGGAGGCGAATGGGATTTGCATGAGTTACCAATTGTTCAGTTATGGTATCAACTACCTATAGACACCAGGTGCATTCTGTGGATTAAAGGGTTGTGTGAATATGCATAATCTGCATGCTCAAGTCCAAGTTGATACACTTTGGTGGTGGTATATGTTAATCACATGGGTGCAATCAAGTCAAAGTATCCGGTGATAGTTTACCTAACCTCATTTAGCTCTGGTGTATCATCATGTAAAATTAATGACAACACAGAATGGATGTGGGATCACAAAGTATTTATTGACATTGTGGCTCGATGGAACACTAACGATCGAGATGTTTGCATCCAGGGTCAATCACCAGTTGCAGAAAATATGTGGCATATCAATGGTGATGGGTGCATTCTCGCTACACTGGGGAGGAATGTTCTTTTATGTCTTCCTCCATTTTGCCTCATCAGACGGGTCTTGCAAAAATTCAGCAAGTTCCCGCTTCAGGCATTTTCGTAGTGCCTGCCTGGCTTATAGAGCCATGATTCCCGCTGATGTGGGGAATGATATTAGAACCTTATATGGTTATTTCTGGACACAAAATCTGCTGGATTAGCCGTGACTCGGGAAACCATCCTCTGCATGATATAATCAATTCATTGACTTGCAGACTCTGAGAAGACTGTTCCTGCGGCTCAGGTTGTTGAACCAAAAACCTTGGACGTGCTCACTGCAGATTCCAGGGATAGCACCAAATAGCAGTATTTCCTCATAAGGAGATGGGAGATATTTGTTTTATGCTTATATTACATTTAATACGGCACGGATGACTGACGTCTTGAAGTTCTATATGGTGTTTTGACAATCATTAAGTTAAAGTGACATTTACTGTGCCTAAAGTGCCTTCTCATCATGTTGGCTGCGGGGAGCAGAATCCACTCTGTCGGGTCTCACCCTCTGAGATCTAGATTATGAGGGTATCTTCAACTCAAAACCTCCCAGGCATAGGTACGCAGAGATATGGGATGTTAACATTGTGCTACGTCGCTTCGCCAGTGGGCTCCAGCTACATCCCTGTCCTTGGTCAAACTCACTTACAAGTGGTTATGCTCATGGCGCTGAGTTCAGCGCAATGGTCCAGTCATTGCATAAGCTGTGACTGGATAGGATGACCATATCTGCGGGCTAAATAACATTTTATGTTTATGACATAGTCAAGCAGAGTAGACCAGGGGCATCAGGTCTCAAACTAGATTTGTTTGCATATCCCATGGACCTTCGGTTGTGTGTGGTCACACTTCTACACCAGAATGTTAAGGTCACTAAGAGCCTTACAGACTCTGAACAAGCAATGTTGTGGTTACAAAAAGCCTCGTAAGAAGGTATCACTACAGACCATCTCCAGGTGGATAAATCTGGTCTGGTTTATACAGGAGTGAACACTGACATTTCAAGTCCACCAGGGCTGCAACAACCTCAGCAGCAGGGTTATGGACGTTAGCGGGAGCACTTTCTAGCGGCTGCAGGATGGTCAAACAAACGATCTTTCTAAATGTTTAGAACAAACCAATTGCCAGATCGGGGGTATTTGCCAACTCTATGTTAGATTCTGTTTCATAGTTTCCTCCCGGTTGAGGGAGGTTACTATTATCATTATTTGTTCATTGAAATCATCAACATGTCTATATCTATGTCATGTCTGAATGCATTATTAATGTTCACTCATCATTGGTTAACTGATGCAGTGTGTGACGCTGGGACTCGTTTCCACGGCATGAAATAACAGAGCTTTAAAATCATCACGTAGTCACTCACGTGATTCCAAATTAAAATAGTAAGATTAAACGAGAACTTACCAGTTTGAAGTTTGATCTTTATTTTATGAGGAGTTACGTTGAGGGATTACGTGCCCTCCACTCCCAACCCTCTAATCATAAAGGTCAGCTGGTAGTTCTAGTTTCTCAAATCTTACTATATTCAGTTCAACAACTGTTATCTGTGATTTCACACCGCTGCTTTGAAGATTGACGCGCATGCGGGCTGGCGGGTTCTTCACGTAATCCCTCAACGTAACTCCTCATAAAATAGAGATCAAACTTCAAACTGGTAAGTTCTCGTTTAATCTTACTATTAACATGGTTAACTATTGTGATCCAGTATTCTCCTCTTTCCCTTATAAACCTTATCATTAAAGATCAAGACGTGCAAGGTCTGTGTGACCAGACATAGAAACATAGAAAATAGGTGCAGGAGGAGGCCATTCGGCCCTTCGAGCCAGCACCACCATTCATTGTGATCATGGCTGATCGTCCCCTATCAATAACCCGTGCCTGCCTTCTCCCCACATTCCTTGACTCCACTAGCCCCTAGAGCTCTATCTAACTCTCTCTTAAATCCATCCAGTGACTTGGCCTCCACTGCCCTCTGTGGCAGGGAATTCCATAAATTCACAACTCTCTGGGTGAAAATGTTTTTTCTCACCTCAGTCTTAAATGACCTCCCCTTTATTCTAAGACTGCGGTCCCTGGTTCTGGAAGCGCCCAATATTGGGAACATTTTTCCTGCATCTAGCTTGTCCAGTCCTTTTAAATTTTATATGTTTCTATGAGATCCCCCCTCATCCTTCTAAACTCCAGTGAATACAAGCCTAGTCTTTTCAATCTTTCCTCATATGACAGTCCCGCCATCCCAGGGATCAATCTCGTGAACCTACGCTGCACTGCCTCAATCACAAGGATGTCCTTCCTCAAATTAGGAGACCAAAACTGCACACAATACTCCAGATGTGGTCTCACCAGAGCCCTATACAACTGCAGAAGAACCTCTTTACTCCTATACTGAAATCCTCTTGTTATGAAGGCCAACATTCCATTAGCTTTCTTCACTGCCTGCACGGCAACTTACAAGGACACCCAGGTCTCGCTGCACCTCCCCCTTACCTAACCTAACCCCATTGAGATAATGCTCTGCCCCCTTGTTTTTGCCGCCATAGTGGATAACCTCGCATTTATCTATATTATACTGCATCTGCCACGCATCTGCCCACACACTCAACCTGTCCAGTTCACCCTGCAACCTCCTAACATCCTCTTCGCAGTTCACACTGCCACCCAGCTTTGTGTCATCCACAAACTTGCTAGTGTTGCTCCTAATTCCCTCTTCCAAATCATTAATATATATGGTAAACAGTTGCAGCCCCAACACCGAGCCTTGTGGCACTCCACTCGCCACTGCCCACCATTCCGAAAAGGACCCGTTCACTCCTACTCTTTGCTTCTGGTCTGCCAACCAATTTTCTATCCATCTCAACACCCTACCCCCAATAGCATGTGCTCTAATTTTAGTCACCAGTCTCCCGTGCGGGACCTTATCAAAGGCTTTCTGAAAGTCTAGATACAATACATCCACTGGCACCCCTTCATCCATTTTACTTGTCACATCCTCAAAAAATTCCACAAGATTAGTCAAGCATGATTTCCCTTTCATAAATCCATGTTGACTTGGACTAATCCTTTTACTGCTATCCAAATGCACCATTATAACCTCTTTAATAATTGACTCCAGCATCTTTCCCACCGCTGAAGTCAGGCTAACTGGTCTGTAATTCCCCGTTTTCTCTCTCGCTCCTTTCTTGAAAAGTGGGATAACGTTAGCTATCCTCCAATCCGCAGGAACTGATCCTGAATCTATTGAACATTGGAAAATGATCACCAATGCATCCACTATTTCTAGAGCCACCCCCCTGAGGACCCTGGGATGCAGACCATCAGGCCCAGGGGATTTATCATCCTTCAGTCCCATTAGCCTACCCAATACTATTTCTCGCCTAATGCAAATTTCTTTCAGTTCCTCTACCCCCTTAGATCCTCTGTCCTTCAGTACATCTGGGAGATTGTTTGTGTCTTCCTTAGTGAAGACTGATCCGAAGTACCTATTCAACCCTTCTGCCATTTCCTTGTTGCCCATAATAATTTCACCCGTGCCTGCCTTCAAGGGACCCACATTTGACTTTGCTACTCTTTTACCCTTAACATATCTAAAGAAGCTTTTAGTGTCCTTCTTTATATTTCTGGCCAGCTTCCCCTCGTACTTCATCTTTTCAGCCCGTATTGCCCATTTTGTTTCCTTCTGTTGTCCTATGAAAGTTTTCCAATCCTCTGATTTCCAGCTGTGTTAGACATCTTTTCTTTTAGTTTTATTCTATCCCTAACTTCTCTTGTCAGCCACGGTTGCCTCCTACTCCCCATGTTCAACCTATGGGACACTTCACTGAAATAACGTTCAATTTCCATGGTACAAAGTGTTCATAAGATGGGAGAACATGTTCACAACAAGATGGGAGAACAGTTCAGTTCTTCCCACAATTCGCACACCTCCCCACTACCATCCCCCAAACCCGGGGTATAGTTGGTGTCATTTTACCGATTCTACAATGCTGGAGTTACAACTGGCATTGGCATTGATCTCTGGCATTGACAGAACAGGAAGTGTTGACCCTGTGAAGAAGTTGTCAGCAAAGTACAGGAACACTTCAGCTTGGAGCAGCAACTCACCCAAGCCTTTTATCTTCTAGGCCCCCCAAAGGTGGCAAGGGGAATAAGGATAATTTTGACGACAAAAAAATAAAGGTCAGTAAGTACTTACGGTTCAAGACAATCGTGGGTTTTGTGTCCGGGGTGACACGCTGCTACACAGGCCTTTGGTCAATTTATCAAGAGGGTGGGTGGGCTTTTCAAATCACACAGCAGCAGGTGGTGTCCAAAGGTCAGTTCTCTGGGCATTTTACATCCGTCTCAGCTATCTCAGCATAAACACACAAACCCATTGAAACCCTTCAGTTTGTGACCCACTCCCAGTGTCTGTTATTCTACATGTAAATGACTTCCCCAATCCCTGAATTACTCCCACTCTGTAACTCTGGTATCTGTTATTTCCATATATAAACTATCTGAATTCCTGCCTTAGATCAAAGCTTGTTACTCTCTCACAGATGTTATTAGAATCATGCAGCATAGAAAGAAACCTGTCAGCTTATCCATGCTGATCAAAATGTTTACCAAAGCTAGTACGTTTTGCCTGTTTGGCCCATATCCCTCTAAACCCTTCCTAGTCATAAACCAGTACACATGTCTTTTAAACGTTACAATTCTACCCACCTCTACCAATTTCTTGGGCAGCTTCTTTATCCCCAGCACCCTGTATGTGAATAAATATTTCCCTTCTCACGTTAAAGCTGTGCCCTCTAGTTATAACCTACCCTATCCTGGGGAATAGACTGTGATCATGCACCTTGTCTATGCTTCCTGGTTATAAACCTCCATCAAGTTACCCCTCGGTCTCCTTCACTTCAGGGAAAACAGTCCCGGTCTATTCAGCCTGATCAGTCTTAAGACGTTTTCCCACCCAAATGGTCTTCTGTGCATTCCCTCAGACTCCAGCATCTTACTCCAGCACTTTGGTTTTTGCTCAGGATTCCACGCCTGCAGTTTCATGTGTCCCCAGCTGATCCAATCTTACCTGATAACTCAAGCCCTCCAATCTTGTAGTACTTGGGTTTAAGTTTATTATTGTCGCGTGTGCTGAGGTACAGTGAAAAGCTTTGTTTTGCATGCTATCCAATCAGATCAGATCAGATTCTCTGTCTGTCTGTCTGTCTGTCTGTCTCCCTCTGTCTCCCTCTGTCTCCCTCTGTCTCCTCTGTCTCCCTCTGTCTCTCTAAAACACTGATCTAGTTACTGTCTGGTTTGCACGTTTTTTTTTATTTGCACAAAAACGGTACAGGATACCGCTACGATTTTCCGTCAGCTCACTCGCCGTTCTCCTGTGCTGCGAGTGCAACAAGTTTTATTCTGATCGGTAGTATATTGTAAAAGTTAGCGAGGTTTCAAAATCGTAAACACCGCGCATGCGCAGATCGATTTCCTCTCCTGCCAGTCAGCGCCGCGCGGATTGGTCTTTTCTCCTGTCATTCCCTGGGACGGTCCGCCCCTTCCTGCGCCATCGCGTCTTTACTAGAGCTGAGGATGGCCGGCAGTGGTCTCCAACCGGACACAATTTTTGGAGGGACCGGAAGCGGCCCGGCCCGGCGTGGAGTCGGTGATGTCGCCAAATGGAAAGCGGAGAATCTGATCCTGCTGTGAGTCCCAAACGCACCGCCATCACAATGCCCCGCAGCACAAGCCCCTAACCCTTTGGTCCCCCATGCTAGCTCCTGCCCCCCTTCCCCGTGATACCCCCTCTCCCCAATGGCTCTACCCTGTCTTTTCTCCAAGCTATCTTCTCCCATCCCCCCCGCCTACACACTCCTCTCCCCCCACAATCCCCCTTGCCAACACCCCCCCTCCCCTACATCGCCCCCCTTTGCCCATAGCCCATCCCCCACACACACTCTCCCCTCCCCACCCCTCCCCATCCACACACACCCCTCCCCTCCGCTCAACAACCCCCCGCCCACATTCACCCCTCCCCTCCACACCCTCCCACGCCCACACACCCATCCCCTAACCCCTCCTCTCCCCCTCCCACATCCACCATCCCCCCCCCTACACCCCGCCCACACACACCCCCTCCCCCCCCACATCACTCCTTCCCCCAACACCCCTCCGGCCCACACATACTCCCTTCCCACCCTACACCCCCCTGCCACCACCCCCCTCCCCCCACACCATGCTCTCGCCACCTCCTATGCCCCCCACCCATACACCCCCCCTCCCCATCTCCCCTCCCACACATGAAGAGGAGGGGGAGGGAGTGCTGGTGATGAGGGGAAATGAGCCGCGTCTGTGCAGTTAGGTGTTATGGGTGAGTGGTGGAATCTTGCGTTGGGGGAACGGGTTGCGTTGGAGAAACGAGTGAGTGATGGAATATTGCTTTGGGGTATGGGTTGAGTTGGGGGACCAGGCCTCCCATGAGACAGGGACCCAACAGGTCCCACTTAGTCTAGTACTATACATAAATACAATCGAGTCAAACTCAAGTGCAATAGATAGAGCAAAGGGGAAGATACAGTGTGCAGAATATGGATCTCAGCTTTGTAGTGCATCAGTTCCAGTGACAAAGTCCAATGTCTGCAATGCGGTAGAGGTGAATTGACATATACTGACATACCTCTTTATTCTTGGCCCCGAGCTTCAATATCCCTCATCAGCTTAGATTCTCTACTCCTGAACAGCCTGAAGGAGAGTGTCACCTATCCATTCCCATTACAGATGCTGCTTGACCCACTGAGTTCCTCCAGCACTTGAGTCCAGCATCTTCAGTTCCTTGCATATTCTCCTCTCCTGACAGCCTAGCCCTTCACTCCAACAGGAACCTGTTAACCCTGAACTCTCATGATCTCACATTTAAAAGCTTCCCACCTACCAGGCGTTCTTTCAGCTGCAAACAGCTTCTCCCAATTGTATTTGTTCTTCTCTTTTCAACCTATGTATACTGCATACCCTATGAGCAACATGCAAACAAGGAATTTAAATTACAGCCGGGTGAATATAAAATAGAGCACAAAAAAAAATCGGATGTTGATCTAAATCCTATGATTAAAAAACTTGGAGACAAATGCTTCTTAGGCTTGGCAGAGAGGGATATTCTTAATGTGGGCAAATGGGATTAGTGTAGTTGAGTAAATTGCATGGACCCAGTTTGCCAAAGAGCTCATTTCTGTGATCATAGAGATATAGAGTAGTGCAGCACAGAAACTTTTCCTTCAGGGAACCTTGTCTATGCTGACCATGATCCTCATCCGCACGACCCCATTTGACCACATTGGGATCTCATCTCTCTACTCCTTTCCTACCCATGTACCTGGACACCCCTACCCTGGAGAAAGGACTCCAACTATCTATGCTGTCTATGCCCCTCATGATCTTATTATCCTTTATCACCCTTCTTTCAGGCAACATCCTGGTGAATCTTTTTTGTCCAACTATACATATACAACTCAATATTCAAGTGTGCAAATAACTTTTGGGTTTCTGTTACTTTATGTGGAAATCCTCACTTGGATTCCAGCCTGTAATTCCCGAGTATCTGTTGTTGTAAACCCCCAAATCCCTGGATTAGATCGCACCCTGTTCCCAGATACCTGTATCTGTTTATATATCACTGACCAACTTGCAATCAGCTGCTATCTCTGTGTAGGGTTTGTGATGTTCTATTTCTTGTATTTCACTCTTGCCCTGACACAAACTGTTAATTTGTTTATTTTCAGAATTTACTGAACAAGATGACGACCGATTGGCCAGATCTGTCTAATGGGAAAACATTTTGGTAATGGTTTGTGCCTAAAATGGATAAATCCCCAGGGGCTGACCAAATATATACTTGCACCTTGTGAAAAGCTAGAGTAGAAATTGTGGAGCCCCTTGCACAGATATTACCATCATCTTTAGGCACAGGTGAAGTTCCGGGTGGCTAAGGTTGTACTGTTATTTAACGGCACCAAAGACAAGCCAGGGCACCACTGGCGAGTGAGCCTGCATCAGTAGTCGGTACGTTACAGCAGGTGATCCTGAGGGACCGCATTTACCAACAGCTGATAGATAAAGACTGATGAGGGATTATCATGGGATATCATATCTCACAAATCAGACAGAGTTTTTTTAAAGAGGTGACCAAGAGGATTGATTGAGGTCAAAGATCGTTGTCTATGTGGACATTAGCTAAACCATGACACGTTCATGTGATAGGAACAGAATTAGGCCATTCGGTCATTCCACAATAGTGACCCAGCATCGATCCCTGTGGCACACCACTGGTCACAGATCTCCAATCTGAAAAACAAGTCTTACACCCTCTGGCTCTTGCCATCAAATCAATTTTCTCACCAATTGACTAGTTTGCCCTGGATCTCATGTGATCTTACCATGCGATACCTTGTCAAAGGCCTTGCTAAAATCAGCAGGCCACACTGCCCTCATCAATCCTCTTCATCAGTTCTTCAAAAACTATCAAATTCATGAGGCACGATTTCCCACACATTGCCATGCTAATCAATCCTTGCATTTCTAAATGCAGCTAGATCATGTCACTCTCCAATAACTATCACCAGTTTGCAGTTCCCTTCTGTCATCAGGCCACCTACATTGTCTTCCAACTAATTGGAAATGTAGAACAGCACAGGAATAGGCTCTTCAGCCCACCGTGTCTGTGCCAATCATATTGCTGATTTAAACTAATCCCATCTGCCTGCCCAAGGTCCATGTCCCTCCATTCCCTGCCTGTTCACGTGTCTGTCTAAATACCTCTTAAACATTGCTATCGTATCTACTTCCACCATCTCCAGGCAGCATGTTCCCTACTACTCTGTGCAATAAAACCTCCCTCGTAAATCTCTTTTACACTCTCTTCTCTTACCTTAAACCTATGCTGCCTAGTATATGACATTTTCACCTTGGCTATCTGCGCTCTCCAATTCTCTGTTAATTTTATTAAAAGATACTATCACAGATCCTTAAAGCACAAACTAGTTACCAACGTTCTGTCTGAAAAACAGTCCATGACTGCCAGCTTTCAACAAGTTAATTTTGGATCTAGTTTATCAACACCTCTCCGGTCTCCAGTGCCTATGGACCAACCTACCACGCGGGACCGTCAAAAGTCTTGCTTAAGTCCTAAAGGTAGCACGGTAGATGTGGATTACATTAATTGTTCCTCTTTCCACAGATGCTGCCTGACCTACTTAGTTTCACCAGCATTTTCTATATTCTGTGTTTTCTAACTTTTTTCACGTCCAGTTCATGGGGCAGCACCCACATCACCCTCTCAAGGGTGTTGTAGGGTAATGTGCTGAAAACTATCGCCACTGAGCCACATCAACATCTTATCACAGGTGTTCCCTTTGATCTACACATCCCCCCCCAGCACATTCACTCCCACCTGTACCTCCTCCTTTCAGTTCTGATCAAGCAAACATTGCTTCTATCTCCACAGATGCTGCCTGATCTGTTGAGTGTTTCCATCATTTACTGTTTTTCATATTTCTAGCATCTGCAGTTTTCTTGATTTTCACTCTGTGCTGGTATCTGTTGTTTGAGATTAAGTCCACTGCCCCCCTCCAGACCAGTTGATTCGATTCCAGTCCGTCATTTTCTTTTGTCACATCACAGAATCATCTAATCATAAAGCACACAAGCAGATCCTTTAGTCCATCACATCCATGATAATTAATTAATTTTTAGTTGTGTCTTTGCACTAATGTCTTGTTTTTGCATAGTCTCTTTATTTTCACTGTCTTGTATAATTTATGTTCGAGTCCATGTGCCTGTGATGCTGCTGCAACTAACATATTCATTGTATTGTACCTCCCATACTTGGGCAGATAACAATAAACTCAACCATCGAGTACATATCTACACTAATTACCACTTGCATCCATTTGGTCAACGGGTTTCTATGTCTTGATGATTTAAATGGTCATCTAGACACTTCCAAATGTGAGAGTCACTTCTTCCACTGCCTCGGGCAGTGTGTTTCAGATTCCAACTACTCTCTCTTGAAAAATGTATTTGACAGATCTCTAAATGTTTTACCACTTCTCCTAAATCTGTGCCATCTAGTTTCCTCCTTTCCACTGCCTCTTAAGCCCCTGTCCCACTTAGGAGACCTAAACAGCAACCTCTGGTGACCTTGCCCGCCATCCAAAAAAAAATCAAGGTCGAGGTGACCTGCAACCTCCTACCACCTCCCACGCATATGTTGAAAACCTTCCTCGACTATGAAGAAAACCGGCTTCGACTAGACCTGCGACTAAAATATTATCGATTTTTAAAGCGGCAACCTATTTTTAGTCGAGGACGGTTTTAATCACGATGAAAAAATAGCAGCAACCTAGATGAAGCCTCGACCACGCGGAAACCACTTTCGACCATTAGGGAGAGTGACCAAAACCTACGGTGACCTCATGGAAACCTTGGGTGGGGGGCAAGATCACCAGAGATTGCTGTTTAGGTCTCCTAAGTGGGACAGGGGCTTAACTCTCATAACTTTATGTATGTCCATCGGATCCCCTTCAGCCTCCTCAACTCCCGTGAAAACTAATGCTATCTATCCAGTCGCTCCTCATAACTCAGGTGCTCAACCCTAGATCAGAATTATACAATACTCCAGGAGTGGCCTGACCAATATTTAAAGTTGTAACACTGTTCTTATTGAGTGCCTGACAAATGAAAGCAAATATTGTGCACACCTGTGCTGGCAACCTTGTACACTGCACACCTGCAATCCTTGGTTTTAAACACCAAAGTTTGTCTGTTCAATGGTTGAGGGTGGCACAGTAGCACAACTAGTAGAGCTACTGCCACACGGCTCCAGCAACCCCTGGTTCAATCCTGATATCTGCTGCTGTCTGTGTTTGTACATTCTCCCTGTTATTCTGTGGGCTTCCTCAGGGTGCTCTGGATTCTTCCCACATCCAAAAGATGTGTGAGTGCTACATTAATTGGCTGCTGTAAATTGAGGGGGAGAATCTATGGGGCAATTGATCATAAAATGGGTGCTTGGTAGTCAGTGCAGACTCAGTAAGCCAAATAACTGACTGTCCTGTGTTGCATCTTCATACTGTACGAGTCAAATCTCCAACCCACTGGATCCCCTCCCACAGACACTCTCCCCACCATTCTCCCCCCCCCCTTCAAAGGACACTCTCCCCCATCATCCACTCTCCCCACCCCCTCCCCTCCCACGAACACTCCCCCATCACCCACGCTCCCCACCCCCTACCGTCCCATGAACACTCTCCCCATTATCCATTCTCCCCACCCATGGACACTCCCCCATCACCCACTATCCCACCCCCTCCCCTCCCCCATCACCCACCCTCCCCACGCACTGACTCCCCTGCCTCAGTCCATTGCACCCAGTGCCAGGCAGGTATGCCCAAGCGAAATATGAGGTGCTGCACTTGGTCTCACTGATCTACATCGGTGAGACCAAGTGTAGGCTTGGCGATCATTTCGCCGAACACCTCCGCTCGGTCCGCAATAACATACCGGATCTCCCGGCGGCTCAGCACTTCAACTCCCCCTCCCATTCTGAATCCGATCTTTTTGTCCTGGGCCTCCTCCATGGACAAAGTGAGCACCACTGGAAATTGGAGGAGCAGCACCTCATATTTCGCTTGGGCAGTTTATACCCCAGCGGCATGAACATTGACTTCTCCAATTTCCCTACATCAGTCTGAAGAAGGGTTTCGGCCCGAAACGTTGCCTATTTCCTTCGCTCCTTAGATGCTGCCATGCCCGCTGAGTTTGCCTACTTTGGGTTTAATCAATCCCTTGTTTCTGCACGTCAGTTCCAGATTGCTGGCGGCACAGTGGCACAGCGGGTAGAGTCACTATCTTGGAGCTCCAGTGACCCAGGTTCCATCTTGACCTCGGGTACTGTCTGTCTGGAGTTTGGACATTCTCCCTGTGGCTGATGGATTTCACCCGGGTGATCCAGTGTCCTCCCAATTTCTAAAGTCATCTTGATGGCGCCATTGAGTTGTGTAAGCATCGCTGCAGTATTAGAAGAATGAGATTGTAGGGGTTGCACTGAGAACTAGTATAGACTGAATAGGCCAAATGGCCATCTATTCAGAAATTTATAGAGGCTGGTAGAGTTATACAGTACAGAAACATTAGCAAAATTTCAGATGACGCAAAGCTGAGTGGCAGTGAGAACTGTGAGGAGGTTGCTATGAGAATGCAAGGTGACTTGGACAGGTTGTGTGAGTGGGCGGATGCATGGCAGATGCAGTTTAATGTGGATAAATGTGCGGTTATCCACTTTGTTGGCAAAAACAGGAAGGCGGATTATTATCTGAATGGTGTCAAGTTAGGAAAAGGGGAAGTGCAATGGGATCTGGGTGGCCTTGTCCATCAGTCACTAAAAGTAAGCATGCAGGTACAGCAGGCAGTGAAGAAAGCGAATGGCATGTTGGCCTTCATAACAAGAGCAGTTGAGAATAAAAGCAAAGAGGTCCTTCTGCAGTTGTACAGGGCCCTGGTGAGACCACACCTGGAGTATTGTGTGCAGTCTTTTTCTCCAAATCTGAGGAAGGACATTCTTGCTGTTGAGGGAGTGCAGCATAGATTCACAAGGTTAATTCCTGGGATGGCGGGACTGTCATATGTTGAAAGAATGGAACGACTACGATTGTATACACTGGAATTTAGAAGGTTGAGAGGGGATCCCATTGAAACATAAAGGATTTTTAAGGGATTGAACATGCTAGAGCCAGGAAACATGTTCCTGATGTTGGGGGTCCAAAACCAAGGGCCACAGTTTAAGAATAAAGGGTAGGCCATTTAGAACGGATATGAGGAAAAACAATTTCACCCAGAGAGTTGTGAATCTGTGGAATCTTCGGCCTCAGTAGGCAGTGGAGGCCAATGGTCTGGATGCTTTCAAGAGATAGATAGAGCTCTTAAAGATAGCAGAATCAAGGGATATGGGGAGATGGCAGGAATGTGGTACTGATTGTGGATGATCTGCCACAGTGAATGGCAGTGCTGAACCGAAGGACTGAATGGCCAACTCCTGTACCTATTGTGGGTGTTGTGGGTGTTGTGTACAGGCCACCTAGCAGTAGTAGTGAAGTTGGGGATGGCATCAAACAGGAAATTAGAAATGCGTGCAACAAAGGCAAAACAGTTATAATGGGTGACTTCAATCTACATATAGTTTGGGTGAATCAAATTGGCAGGGGTGCTGAGGAAGAGGATTTCTTGGAATGTATGCAGGATAGTTATCTAAACCAACATGTAGAGGAACCAACAAGAGAGCAGGCTATTCTAGACTGGGTATTGAGTAATGAGGAAGGGTTAGTTAGCAGTCTTGCTGTGCGTGGGCAAGAGTGACCATAATATGGTTGAGTTCTTCATTAGGATGGAGAGTGACATTGTTAATTCAGAAACAACGGTTCTGAACTTAAAGAGAGGTAACTTTGAGGGTATGAGATGTGAATTGGCCAAGATTGACTGGCAATTAGTTCTAAAAGGGTTGCCGGTGGATATGCAATGGAAGGCATTTAAAGACTGCATGGATGAACTACAAAAATTGTTCATCCCAGTTTGGCAAAATAATAAATCAGGGAAAGGTAGTGCATCCGTGGATAACAAGGGAAATCAGGGATAGTATCAAAGCAAAAGATGATGCGTAAAAATTAGCCAGAAAAAGCAGCATACCAGAGGACTGGGAGAAATTCAGAGACCAGCAGAGGAGGACAAAGGGCTTACTTAGGAAAGGGAAAATAGATTCTGAAAGAAAACTGGCAGGCAACATAAAAACTGACTGCTAAAGTTTTTATAGATATGTGAAGAGAAAGAGATTAGTTAAAACAAATGTAGGTCCCTTGCAGTCAGAAACAGGTGAATTGATCATGACGAACAAGGATATGGCAGACCAATTGAATAACTATTTTGGTTCCGTCTTCACTATAGAAGACACAAATAATCTGCCGGAAATAGCAGGGGACCGCGGGGCAAATGAGATGGAGGAACTGAGTGAAATCCAGGTTAGTCGGGAACTGGTGTTGGGTAAATTGAATGGATTAAAGGCCGATTAATCACCACGGCCAGATAGGCTGCATCCCAGAGTACTTAAGGAAGTAGCTCCAGAAATAGTGAATGCATTAGTGATAATTTTTCAAAACTCTTTAGATTCTGGAGTAGTTTCTGAGGATTGAAGGGTAGCAAACGTAACCCCACTTTTTAAGAAGGGAGGGAGAGAGAAAACGGGGAATTACAGACCAGTTAGTCTAACATCGGTAGTGGGGAAACTGCTAGAGTCAGTTATTAAAGATGGGATAGCAGCACATTTGGAAAGTGGTGAAATCATTGGACAAAGTCAGCATGGATTTACGAAAGGGAAATCATGTCTGACGAATCTTATAGAATTTTTCGAGGATGTAACTAGTAGAGTGGATAGGGGAGAACCAGTGGATGTGTTGTATCTGGACTTTCAGAAGGGTTTCGACAAGGTCCCACATAAGAGATTAGTATACAAACTTAAAGCACACGGTATTGGGGGTTCAGTATTGATGTGGATAGAGAACTGGCTGGCAAACAGGAAGCAAAGAGTAGGAGTAAACGGGTCCTTTTCACAATGGCAGGCAGTGACTAGTGGGGTACCGCAAGGCTCAGTGCTGGGACCACAGCTATTTACAATTTATATTAATGAACTGGATGAGGGAATTGAAGGCAACATCTCCAAGTTTGTGGATGACACTAAGCTGGGGGGCAGTGTTAGATGTGAGGAGGATGCTAGGAGACTGCAAGGTGACTTGGATAGGCTGGGTGAGTGGGCAAATGTTTGGCAAATGCAGTATAATGTGGATAAATGTGAGGTTATCCACTTTGCTGGCAAAAACAGGAAAGCAGACTATTATCTAAATGGTGGCCGATTAGGAAAAGGGGAGATGCAGCGAGACCTGGGTGTCATGGTACACCAGTCATTGAAAGTAGGCATGCAGGTGCAGCAGGCAGTGAAGAAAGCGAATGGTATGTTAGCTTTCATAGCAAAAGGATTTGAGTATAGGAGCAGGGAGGTTCTACTGCAGTTGTACAGGGTCTTGGTGAGACCACACCTGGAGTTTTGCATACAGTTTTGGTCTCCAAATCTGAGGAAGGACATTATAGCCATAGAGGGAATGCAGAGAAGGTTCACCAGACTGATTCCTGGGATGTCAGGACTTTCATATGAAGAAAGACTGGATAGACTTGGCTTATACTCGCTAGAATTTAAGAGATTGAGAGGGGATCTTATAGAAACGTACAAAATTCTTATGGGGTTGGACAGGCTAGATGCAGAAGATTGTTCCCGATGTTGGGGAAGTCCAGGACAAGGGGTCACAGCTTAAGGATAAGGGGGAAATCCTTTAAGACCGAGATGAGGAAAAACTTTTTCACGCAGAGAGTGGTGAATCTCTGGAACTCTCTGCCACAGAGGGTAGATGAGGCCAGTTCATTGGCTATATTTAAGAGGGAGTTAGATGTGGCCTTTGTGGCTAAAGGGATCAGGGGGTATAGAGAGAAGGCAGGTATGGGATGCCGAGTTGGATGATCAGCCATGATCATATTGAATGGCGGTGCAGGCTCGAAGGGCCGAATGGCCTACTACTGTACCTATTTTCTATGTATCTACATGCCCATCCAAATGTTTTTGAAGTCCATCACTACATGACATCCGTCAGCTTGTTCCATAAATGTAGCACCATCTGTGTGGATAAAGTTGCCCCATAGGTCCCCTTTAAATCTTTCCCCTCTCACCTTAAACCTATGCCCTCATGTTTTAGACACCCCAACCCTGGGAAAACAGTGACTTTATTGCCTTCTTCACTCCAGTGAAAACAGTCCCAGCCTATCCAGTCTTTCCATATCATTCAAACCCACCCAGTTTCATCCTCATGAATCTCTTCTGTACCCTTTACATCTTAATGACAGCGTTCCTATAGTTGAAATTGTTCCTATATATTTAGTTTGAATTATTCCTATAGTTGGGTGACTAGAGCTGTGCACAATAGTCCAAGTGTGGTCTCACCAACAATTTCTTTCAGAGAATTTCTGTTTCTCCTTCAATTCATCTTTCAGCTCTGCAACTCTTGAAAACTCTGCATATTGAAACATTGCTGATCCTAATCTCTTTCCACAGGGCCCATGAGTGGAATAAACACGGTAAGCCTGCTATTCAGAAATTAACAGTGCATGAGTACTTCAAGAAAGGTCTGGACTACTACAGGTGAGGACCTGATGTGTGTATCTCACTGACATGCAGCCCCACCACCACCACCCACGGGGTGAGAGAGAGACAAGTGAGGGAGGGTGGCAAAGAGACAAATATATGGAAGGAGGGAGAGAGACGGATGCAGGGAGATGGAGAGAGAGTGAGAGCGAAAGTGGAAGGAGGGAGAGGAGGATGACGGAAGGAGAGAGGGAGTTATAGGAGGGAGAAGTGATAGAGAGAGTAAGAGTTACAGAGGGGGAGAAAATGAGAGGGGGAGGGGAGATTGAGGACTGAGAGCAAGAGATGGGAAGGAGAAGATGGAGAGAGGAAGGAGAGAGCAACAGTGTAATGAGAGGCAGAGAGAGAGTGGGAGATAAATGATGCAGTGAGGGAGAGAGAAGGGGAGGCGCACAGATGTAACAAAACACACAGATTTAGGAAACAGAGGCAGACACAGGAAGATGAGAGATGTGTGAAAAGAGAGCCGAGGCAGACATGGCGAGACTGAGATAGATGGCGAGATATGCAGACTGAGTGGGAGACGGAAGGGGAGAGGCAGATGTAGAATATAGACCATATAGACAGAGAGCTGTGCAGCATGGAAACAGGGCCTTCAGCAGCTCTTCCATACTAACCAAAGTGTTTACCTCGAGCCAGACCCATTTGCTCCCTTTTTGCCCATACACCTCTAAATCTTACCAATCCATGTATGTCTCCATATATCTGTTGAATATTGTTATTGTACTCACCTCTCCCACTTCTTCTGGCAGCTCATTCCATATATCCACCACCCGCAGGTCCCTTTAAATCTTTCCCCTCTCATCTAAAATCTACTTTTAGACTCCCCAACCCTTGGGGTAACTCTGGTGGAGATGGACAGAGAGGTGCACAATGCAACAGGAAGACAGATTGTTTTCGGTCACAAATCGTTGCTTGTCTCCAATGTGATTGTGTGCCAGAGAGGGAGAGGGTGTGGAGTGGTGGGAATACGGAGAGGGGGCTCATGGCTCAATGGGGATTAAGCAGAGAGGGTGAGGAATGTGGAGATGGTTTGTTGGTGAGGGGGAGGAAGGGATGCAGGAATTTGTATTTATTTATGAGTGTTGAATGTTGATGGGCAGCAATACAAAACTATTTTTTGTTTTTGTTGCAGTGCTGTGAAAAGTTGTACAAAAAAAGAACCAGCGGTAAGGCATGCTCAATGAATGGTTCTTTGTTGCAAGGTGTTTGTGTTCCGAGATAGGAACCTAATGTTAACAATGTACAGGTAATGCCAGCACTGTCTCTTCCGTATTCCCCCCCTCCCTGACCACACCACGTGTCGTGTCTCGCCCCCCCCCCCCCCCGTCGTGTCTCCCCCCCGCGTCGTGTCTCCCCTCCATGTCATGTCTCCCCCACCGGGTCATGTGCCCACCGCGTCATGTCTCCCCCCCCCCTCCCGACTCAAAAACTCATTGGAATCTCCTGCATCTTATCTGCCAGAGGTCTCCCATGCATTCTATTTGCTCTCTGGATATTGGCAGGACTTGAGGCCCTGAGCTATACGGAGGGATTGGGCAGTCTAGGACTTTATTCCCTGGAGAGCAGGAGGATGAAGGATGATCATACAGCGAGTATAAGATCATGAGGGGAATAGATAAGGTGAATGCACAGTCTTTTACGCAGAGTAGGGGAATAAAGAATTGAAAGCCATCGGTTTAAGTAGACAATAGACAATAAGTGCAGGAGTAGGCCATTCGGCCCTTTGAGCCAGCACTGCCATTCAATGTGATCATGGCTGATCATCCCCAATCAGTACCCCATTCCTGCCTTCTCCCCTATCCCCTGACTCCACTATTTTTAAGAGCCCTATCTAGCTCTCTCTTGAAAGCAACCAGAGAACCTGCCTCCACCGCCCTCTGAGGCAGAGAATTCCACAGACTCACCACTCTCTGTGAGAAAAAGTGTTTCCTCGTCTCCGTTCTAAATGGCTTACTCCTTATTCTTAAACTGTGGCCCCTGGTTCTGGACTCCCCCAACATTGGGAACATGTTTCCTGCCTCTAGTCTGTCCAAACCCTTAACAATCTTATATGTTTCAATGAGAACCCCTCTCATCCTTCTAAACTCCAGGGTGTACCAGGCCAGCTGCTCCATTCTCTCAGCATATGACAGTCCTGCCATCCCAGGAAATAACCTTGTAAACCTAGGCTGCACACAATACTCCAGGTGAGGTCTCATTAGGGCTCTGTACAACTGCAGAAAGACCTCTTTGCTCCTATATTCGATTCCTCTTGTTATAAAGGCTAACATGCCATTTGCTTTCTTCACTGCCTGCTGTACCTGCATGCATACTTTCATAGTCTGATGAACAAGGACCCTAGATCCCGTTGTACTTCCCCTTTCCCTAACTTGGCGCCATATAGATAGTAATCTGCCTTCCTGTTTTTGCTACCAAAATGGATAACCTAACATTTATCCGCATTAAACTTCATTTGCTATGCATCTGCCTACTTCCCCAACCTGTCCAAGTCACCCTGCATTCTTATAGCATCCTCACAGTTCACACTGCCACCCAGCTTTGTGTCATCTGCAAATTTGCTAATGTTACTTTGAATCCCTTCATCCAAATCATTGATGTATATTGTAAATAGCTGCGGTCCCAGCACCGAACCCCACTACTCACTGCCTACCATTCTGAAAGGGACTCGTTAATCCCTACTTTGTTCCTGTCTGCCAACCACTTCTCAAACCATGTCAGCACACTACCCCCAATAACATGTGCCCTAATTTTTCCCACTAATCTCCTATGTGCGACCTTATCAAATGATTTCTGAAAGTCCAGGTACACTATATCCACTGGGTCTCCCTTGTCCATTTTCCTAATTACATCTTCAAAAAATTCCAGAAGATTAGTCAAGCATGATTTCCCCTTCGTAACTCCATGCTGACTCGGACCGATCTTGTTACTGCTATCCAAATATTCGGCTATTTCATCTTTTATAATTGACTCCAGCATCTTCCCCACCCCCGATGTCACGCTAACTGGTCTGGAATTCCCTGTTTTCTCTCTCCCGCCTTTCTTAAACAATGGGATAACATTAGCTACCCTCCAATCCACAGGAACTGATCCTGAGTATAGAACATTGGAAAATTATCACCAATGCATCCACGATTTCTAGAGCCACTTCCTTAAGTACCTTGAGATGCAGACCATCAGGCCCTGGGGAGTTATCAGCTTTCAGTCCCATCAGTCTATCCAACACCATTTCCTGCCTAATGTGGATTTCCTTCAGTTCCTCTGTCACCCCAGATCCTCTGGCCACTACTATATCAGGAAGATTGTTTGTGTCCTCCTTAGTGAAGACAGATCCAAAGCACCTATTGAACTCATCTGCCATTTCCTTGTTCCCCATAATAAATTCACCTTTTTCGGTCTTCAAGGGTCCAACTTTGGTCTTAACTAATTTTTTCCTCTTCACATACCTAAAGAAGCTTTTACTATCCTGCTTTATATTCTTGGCTAGCTTACCTTCTTACCTCATCTTTTCTCCCCGTATTGTCTTTTTGGTTATGTTCTGTTGTTGCTCTGAGAGGGGAAAGATTTAATAGGAACCTGAAGGGCAACGTTTTTACACAGAGGGTTGTGGGTAAATGGAATGTTTGGTATATGCATGGGTACATGGATAATAAAGAGGGATATGGGCCAAGTGCAATTAGGTGGGACTAGTGTAGATTGGGCATGTTGGTCAGCATGGGCAAGTTGTGCTCATGGGCCTGATTCTGTGCTGTGTGAATCCATTACTATAAATGTGCCCTGCAAGCTCTGTACTCCTCCAGGGATACACTTTTTTCCCAGACACCTACACCTACCCATGCCTCCATTTTCCTGACCTTTTCAGGAAGTTTACTCAATGTTAATTTACCTTTTGTGCTTCCCTTTGCCGGTTCTGTAGTGGGATCGTGAACCTGAAATGTTAAATCTGTTTCTTTCTCCATACACGCCACCTGACATGCTAAGGTTATTTATTGTTTTCTATTTGATTTCAGATTTCCAGCCAATCTGTCATCCAGTAATACACACTGATGTAATGTGCTTGGAGCATTCGGCACTTCCCTCTCCGAGTTTCATTAGTTTGTCATCGTCTTTTCTGACTGAAGGATCAGTTGGTCAGTCCACTCCTGGTAACCTTCACTTTCCTTTGTTCACAGAGAGCCAAAGCCTGCTTCGTGAAACTGCTGTCTGTGAAGGAATGTGTAAGTATCAAGTCCTGAAGATAAAAGCTAACAACCAGCCGATAATCCATGTTCCCCTTAATATCCAGAAATCTAGTAACCTCTGCTGTGAATGGACACCCGTGTGCGATGAAATGTAAAGAATTGCCACCTATGAGGACAGGGATTTTTTTCGGATCTCAGTGCTCAACAGCCTATCCCAACTTGCAATCCCAACAACCCTCTACTTCTACACTTCTCAACTAGAGGAAACAACACAATGCCCTCCCAATGCCTATAATGCATAAGCAAGTCATTATGAGGTTATTACCAAAGAGGAATGAAAGATTCTAAGGGGAGTGAAAAGATGAACTACGAGGGTAAGCTGGCCAAGAATATAAAGAAGGGTAATAAAAGCTGCTTTAGGTATGTTAAGAGAAAAAGATTAGTAAAGACAAAGGTGGATCCCTTGAAGGCAGAAACAGGTGAAATTATTATGGGGACCAAGGAAATGGCAGAAGAGTTGAACAGGTACTTTGGTTCTGTCTTCACTAAGAAAGACAATCTCCCAGAAATACTAGAGGACAGAGGATCTAGGGAGACAGAGGAATTGAAAGAAATTTGCATTAGGCGAGAAATAGTATTGGGCAGACTGATGGGACTGAAGGCTCATAAGTGACTGCATCGGTCATGGTCAACATGGATTTATGAAGGAAAAATCCTGCTTGACTAATCTGGAATTTCTTGAGGATGTGACAAGTAAAATCGATGAAGGGGTGTCTCTGGACTTCCAGAAAGCCTTTGATAAGGTCCCTCATAGGAGATTATTGGGCAAAATTAGAGCACATGGTATTACGGGTAGGGTATTGACATTGATAGAGAATTGGTTGGCAGACAGGAAACAAAGAGTAGGAATAAACGGGTCCTGTCAGAATGGCAGGTAGTGGCGAGTGGAGTGCCGCAAGGCTGCAACTATTTACAATATATATTCATGATTTACATGGATTTAACTCTCAAATTTTAAAAGATCCACAAGCGAGTATATATTTAAAAGAACAAATGGAGGTCTTTTTTCAAACAAATGATACTTCAGATATATCGCCTACTTTACTTTGGGAATCTTTTAAAGCATACATTAGGGGTATTATAATTTCATATCAAGCTTTTCAAAATAAAAAGAATAAGAATGAACAAAGACAGTTAGAAGAACTTATTAGACAAATGGATAAAGATAATGCTAAAGATCCAGCAATAGATAAACATAATAAAATAATAATTTTAAAATTTAAATTAAATAAATTATTATCTGCCAAACTTATAAGACTTTTTCAAATTACAAAACAAGAGCACTTTGAATTTGGGGATAAACCGCATAAACTTTTGGCTCGCCAGCTAAAAAAACGAGAAAAGGAACATACTATACCAAAGATCAAATCAGATAAAGGGGAATTATTAACAACACCGAAGGATATTAATAAAAGATTTGCGCAATTTTACGAGAATTTGTATACATCTAAAACGATAATTGATTCCAATAATATCACAAAGTTCTTGGATACCTGTAATCTTCCAAAGTTAGAGCTGAAGGAACAAGAGGAACTGGGTGCACAAATCTCAATTAAGGAATTAGAAGATACAATAAACTCACTAAAAAATGGAAAAACACCAGGCCCTGATGGATTTACTAATGAATTTTATAAAAACTTTTATGAAAAAATAATACCAAGATTACAAAAAATGTACCAATACGCTTTTAAAAAACGAATACTACCTGATACATTAGCGGAATCAACGATTACATTAATACCTAAGAAAAATAAGGATTTAGAAGATCCTGGCTCATATAGAGCTATAGCATTGTTAAACACAGATCAAAAAATATTAGCGAAAACATTAGCCAGAAGATTAAGTAAATACATTAGTAAATTAATAAACCCAGATCAGACAGGGTTTATCCCTAAGAGATACTCTTCTAATAATATGAGACGTCTACTCAACATAATGCACTCACACAAATCTGAAGATCAAGAATTATCAATTATTTCGCTGGATGCTGAAAAAGCATTTGATCAAGTAGAATGGAATTATATGGATAAAGTATTACAAAAATTTCAACTGGGAGAGAATTTTATTTTATGGATTAAGTTACTATATAACAAACCTACAGCTAGAATACTTACTAATAACATATTATCCTCGAAATTTCAACTATCAAGGGGAAATAGACAAGGATGCTCATTATCACCACAGCTGTTTGCTCTCATTATTGAACCGCTAGCAGAAAAAATTAGAATACACCCTGATATTCATGGATATAATACTAAAGACTCATATAATAAAATATCTTTATACGCGGATGATATATTATTGTATATTACAAAACCTCAAATCACTATACCAAATATATTAAATTTAATTGAAGACTTCGGATCTTTTTCTGGATATAGAATAAATTGGAATAAAAGTGAAATTATGTCAATAAAACCGAAAGATTCAACACATCTTTTAAAATTCCCTTTTAAAATAGCTACAGAAAAATTTAAATATTTGGGAATCGAAATTACCAGAGCATATCAAGGTATGCTCAGGGCAAATTTTGACCCCCTACTTAATAAACTGAATACATTAATTAAATTCTGGAAAACGCTTCCGATGTCTTTAATAGGCCGAATAAACGCAATAAAAATGATCTTTTTACCACAAATTTTATACCTATTTCAATCAATTCCTATATACTTACCTAAGAAGTTTTTTAAAAAACTCGACTCAGATATCACTAATTTTATATGGGACTATAAATCACATAGAATACAAAAAACCCATCTGAATAAATCTAAAGTATTGGGGGGTCTAGCACTACCCAATTTTATGTATTATTATTGGTCAGTAAATATTAAAAACATGATTCAACTGATGGATAACTCCGCCCAGCAAGTAGACTGGATTGTAATGGAGAAAGAGGATTGCTCCTCTAGAAACATTGGAGCGATCCTCCTCTCTCCAATGAAATTGAATAACATAAACTATAATAAGAACCCAATTATTCATAGTACAATCCGTATTTGGAAACAAATAAAACAAAATTTAAAATTAAGAAACTTATCACTTTTATTACCTATAGTCAATAACCCTTCGTTTAGTCCTTCTATTATAGATAAAGCTTATACACAATGGGATAGACTAGGAATTAAAACGCTTGGTGACTTGTATGAAACTGGAAAATTACTTTCATTTCAACAATTACAAATAAAATATAAACTCGGAAATAATCAATATTTTAAATACTTTCAAATATGCGACTATTTGAAAAAATATATAAAAGATCATCATAATAACCCAGCAGATGTACTGGACGAGGCAATGCAGACAAAAGCGGAATCAGCAAACTTAATATCATATTTGTACAATATTATCTTAAATGTACAAATACCATCTACGGAGGGTATCAGAAGAGACTGGGAACAAGAGTTAGCTATTAAAATTTCAAAGGAAAGTTGGAATGAATACTTATTAAAAGTACATAAATGCTCGATTAATGTAAGACACACTTTAATACAATTTAAAATTTTACATAAATTATATTATTCGAAAACTAAAATTCATAAAATTTTCCCAAACGTATCATCTATTTGTGATAAATGTCAATCCCAAGAAGCAACTATAGCGCACTCATTTGTCTTCTGTACAAAAATTCAAAAATTTTGGAATGAAATTTTTGAAATCTTTACAAAGTTATTTAAAACAAGACTGATACCCTAAGCAGAATGGATTATCTTCGGTATAACGGAAGATGATCCAGAACTAAATGTGTTTCAAAAGAAATTAATGGATTATGGGTTAATAACTGGAAAAAAGCTAATTCTAAAATTTTGGAAGAAGGCTCCAATACCAACTATAAATATGTGGATTTCAAATATGTTTGAAACACTACACCTTGAAGAGATAAGACTCCTCCTAGCAGGTAAACCAGATCACTTCCACCTGACGTGGTCTGCATTTATAGAATTATTACAAACATAGGGTGCAAAAGTACTTTAAAAAAATAAAAAATTGAGGTCGGGTAAGGGGGGATGATAGTTGAAGAGTTGGTATGTCCTATTTACGTGATGCTCAAAAAAAAAAAAACATTTGTTTTTCTTTTTTTCTCTCTCTCTTTTCTTTTCTTAGGGCCTATTTCTTACCTCTTTTTTTTTTTTGTTTTTAATTTCGCTTTCATAGGGTCCTCGTCCTTTTTTTTTTTTGTTGTTACATTTTCTACACTTTTCTACACTTGCACTTTTTCCTTCACTTTCTTCTCTCTTTCAATCTTTTCTTTCTTTAGCGTAAAAAAAAAAAATAAAGGGAGTACATTAATTGTAAGAAGATATAAATGACGAGTATTAATGTATGTGGCTGTGATGTAATGTACTTCTAATAAATAAAAATTAAAAAAAAAAAAAAAAAAAAAAATAAAATAAAAGTAACACTAGCTAATTTGCCGATGACACAAAGCTCGGTGGCAGTGTGAACTGCGAAGAGGATGCTGGGAGGTTGCAGGGAGACCTGGACAGGTTGATTGAGTGAGCAGATGCATGGCAGATGTAGTATAATGTAGATAAATGTGAGGTCATCCACTTTTGTGGCAAAACCAAGGAGGCAGATTATTACCTTAAAAGGTGTTGGATTAGTAGGAAGGGAAGTGCAACGAGACCTGGGTGTCATAGACATAGAAAATAGGTGCAGGATGAGGCCATTCAGCCCTTCAAGCCAGCACCAGCACACCAGTCCTTGTACACCAGTCACTGAAAGTAAACATGCAGGTACAGCAGGCAGTGAAGAAAGCTAATGGCATGTTGTCCTTCATAACGAGAGGATTTGAGTATTGAAGTAGAATCCTTCTACAGTTGTACAGGGCCCAGGTGAGACCATATATGGAGTATAGTGTGCAGTTTTGGTCTCCTAATTTGAGGAAGGACATCCTTGCTATTGAGGCAGTGCAGCATAGGTTCATAAGGTTAATCTCCAGGGTGGCGTGACTCTCATATGAGGAAAGATTGGAAAAACTGGGCTTGTATTCACTGGAATTTAGAAGGATAAGAGGGGATCTTATAGAAATGCATAACATTATAAAAGGACTGAACAATCTATATGCAGGAAAAATGTTCCCAATGTTGGGGGAGTCCAGAACCAGGGGCCACAGTTTAAGAATTAAGGGGAAGCCATTTAAAACTGAGATGAGAAAAAAACGTTTTCACCCAAAGTGTTCTGAATTTGTGGAATTCTCTGCCACAGAAGGCAGTAGAGGCCAATTCACTGGATAAATTTAAAAGAGAGTTAGATAGAACTCTAGGGGCTAGTGGAATCAAGGGATATCGGGAGAAGGCGGGCACGGGTTACTGATTGTGGATGATCAGCCATGATCACAATGAATGGCGGTGCAGGCTCGAAGGGCCAACTGGCCTCCTCCTGCACCTATTTTCTATGTTTCTATGTTTACTCATTATTTTCCACTCGAGAGGATGGGCCCAGTCTGCGTAATCTTTCCTCAGGCCAAAATCAATCTGGTCCAAATGTACCACAACAAGTTCACACTGAGCTGCAACCCCTTAAAATTACAAGATTTATCAAATATGAGTTCCCTTTCAGAAATCTATGTTGAGCTCCCCAATTTTATTCAGAATTTTCAAGTGCCTATTATTTCTTTTACAGCAGATTCCTGATTTATTCCCAACTATCCATATCAGGCTTAATCAATCTGGCATTCTTGTTTATGTAAATATCGTGTCACATTTGATAACTTCAATCCATGGGATCAGTTCTGGAACCTATGGAATTTTGGAAGATGACAATCAGCATCCACTATCTCTATCATTGCCTCCTCCACAATCTTATGGTGGAAATCATCAGAATCTGGGCCAAGTTGCCCTTGTAAAACTGAGCTGAGAAAAGGATCGTACAGGCAAATGTGATCAGTTTAACAGCATCAGGTTCTGCACAAGTATTGTGGGCTGAAGGGCGTGTTCCTGTGCTGCACTGTTCCATGCTCCATGTTCCTTCCCATGGCTTTCCTTCTTAGTTTTAAATGCCAATTCTTCACCCAGGCTGCAGGCCTTAACTATTTTGCTGCCGATGTTCTGTTTTCGGTTCACAGCAGATAGGTTAACAAGGTTAGTGCAGATGGAATTGGAGATAATGCACTGAAATGGATTTAGAATTGATTATGGGACAGAAATCAAAGAGTGGCATGAAAGGATTATACTCGGGTTGTCAATATGTGACCAGTGGGGTCCGGTCCCAGTCATTCATGGTTAGCCTGAGGGGACCAAGGATCATCTTGCCACATGTGCAGATGATACACAATGGGGTGTGATTGTGAGCAGAGAGAAAGATGAAAAGTGGCTTCAAGCAGACAAGATTAGTTAGTAAGATTAAATGAGAACTTACCAGTTTGAAGTTTGATCTTTATTTTATGAGGAGTTACGTTGATGATTACGTGAAGACCCGTCAGGGCGCATGCGCGTCAATCTTTAAAGCAGCGGTGTGAAATCACAGATAACACAATATTTGAAGTAACATATTAAGATGAACAACATGAGAACTACCATATGACCTTTTTTATGAGAGAGGGTTGGGCGTGGCGGGCACGTAATCACCAACGTAACTCCTCATAAAATAACGATCAAACTTCAAACTGGTAAGTTCTCGTTTAATCTTACTATTTTACTTCGGAGTCACCTTAGTGATTCCGTGAAGAATTCAAAGCTCTGTGATTTTATGCCGCAGATCCAAATCCCGGCTTCTCACTGCATTGATTGACTTTCGATGAGAAACAATCAATAATGCGTTAAACATGAAATTTTAATATCATGCAATAACAATTGATTTGAATAATCAAAACAAACAGTAACCCCTCTATCCCAGGGGAACCTAAACGGGACTTAATACTGAATTTGCAAACAGCCTCTCGCCGATAGGCAATCAGCCGATGGTAACATTTTTAAAAACAATTCATTTGATCACCCGGCACCTGTAAAAAATATGGCCGATGCGAACATCCATCGCCCTAGCCGACGTTGCTGCTGCACTAGTGGAAAAGGATATATACATTTCAGTGTTAATACCTGCCTTAATCAACATTTGCTTTAAACCACCTTGAGATAGTCTGCACTGACACTCTCCCGTGTGGCTTCATGTAACTGATAAACAATGCTGTTTCCACATTTCTTAAGGTCTTTATAGCTTCAATATATATATATATATTTTTTTAAATATTTTATTTATTAGAAGTACATTACATTACAACCACATACATTAGTACTCGTCACTTATGTCTTCTTACAATTAATGTACTCCATTTATTTTTTACGCTAGAAAAGGAAAAGATTGAAAGAAAGAAGAAAGTGAAGGAAAAAGTGAGAGTGTAGAAAATGTGACAACAAAAAAGGACGAAGACCCTATAAGAACAAAATTAAAAACAAAAGAAAAAGAGTTAAGAAATAGACCCTAGAAAAGAAAGAGAAAGAGAAAGAGGAAAAAGAGAGAAACAAATATTTTGATGAGCATTACGCAAATGGGACATACCAACTCTTCAACTATCACCCCCCCCCTTACCTGACCTCAAATTTTTTTTAAAGGCACCTTTGCACCCTATATTTGTAATAATTCTATAAATGCAGACCACGTCAGGTGGAAGTGATCTGGTTTACCTGCTAGGAGGAGTCTTATCTCTTCTAGGTGTAATGTTTCGAACATATTTGAAATCCACATGTTTATAGTTGGTATTGGAGCCTTCTTCCAAAATTTTAGAATTAGCTTTTTTCCAGTTATTAACCCATAGTCTATTAGTTTCTTTTGAAACACATTTAGTTCTGGACCATCTTCCGTTATTCCGAAGATAATCCATTCTGCTTTGGGTATCAGTCTTATTTTAAATGACTTTGTAAAGATTTCAAAAATTTCATTCCAAAATTTTTGAATTTTTGTACAGAAAACGTATGAG
>JAXLNO010000902.1:0-31369 GCA_038087875.1 Malacoraja senta | reverse complement strand
AAGACCACCCCCCCCCCCCCCCAGTTCCTCTCACTGGGCCCTTTGCCCAGTGTTCACCACCGTCACTGTCTCTCTCAACTTCCTCTGCTCTCTGATTCCCGGTCCACAGGGCAAGCAGGGGCTGGGCTCAGTGGTCCATCCTTACCAAGCGAGCCAGGCCTACGGTTGGCCCCAGGCTGCTGCAGGGCCTTCAGTGACCCTGACCACTGTCGAGACCCAGTCCTGCTTCCAATCGCTGGTCCGCTTACCGGCCCCTGGCCCGTCTTCCTTCTCTCCAGTGTGAGCAGAGGTCGAGCTCGACGGCAACATCTGCAGGCCTGTTCTCGTTCCCGTGGCTCGCCGATGTCCCTCTCTCTCTCCGACGGCTCTGCTGGCAGCCGCGCCTGGTCATGGTCGGCTCCAGCCGGTGGCTGTGCCCGGTTATGTTCAACCTATTTAGTATAGTTTAGGGATACAGCATTGAAACAGGCCTTTTCACCCACCGCGTCCATGCCGAACAATAATCACCTGTACACTAGTTCTATGTCATTCCACTTTTGCATCCTATACACTTGGGCAATTTACAGAAACCAATCAAGCAACCTGCCGGTTTTGGGGATGCAGGAGGAAACTGGAGCACCCAGAGAAAACCCGCGTGGTCACAGGGAGAACGTGCAAACTCTGCACAGACAGCACCTGCAGTCAGGATCGAACCCAGGTCTCTGTTGCTGTGAGGCAGCAGCTCTACCACTGTGCCACTCTGTTGACACTTTGGTTGATATTCTATTGAGAATTTTATTAGAGTTCAAGAGAGTTGAATTGTGTTTGTCATAGGCACTGGATATGAACCAGAATAATAAAAGTATTGCTTGCTGCAGCTTTACAGGCACATTAGATGCAGCAAGGGAATTGTACAGGAAGGGACAAAGCCGACTGTATTTTTTAAGGAGGCTGAGGTCATTTAACATCTGCCAACCCCTACTGTGCAGTGTCTACAATTCAGTGGTGGCCAGTGCTCTGTTTTTTGCTGTGGCCTGTTGGGGAGATGGCGCCCGCATAGCGGACAAAAACAGACTGGACAAGCTGATCAGGAAGGCCGGCTCAGTGGTCGGGGCTGAGCAACGAACGGTCCAGCAGGTGGCAGAGGTCAGAACTCTGAACAAACTGGGTTCAATAATGACCAACCCCACTCACCCACTCCATGCCCTGAAGGTGATCAAGAGCAGCATCTTCAGTCAGAGACTGATTGCACCAATGTGCAAAACTGAGAGACATAGGAAGTCCTGTTTACCAGCTGCTATAAGGTTATATAATGCGCATAAATAACTGCACTCTTTTTTTTTTCATTAATTGTATTTTAACTTGTATTTTAACTTGTATTTTAACTTGTTAAGTATGGAAGCTATTTGAGGAAATGTGTGGTGTTATGTCTGTCTTGAAGCTGTCGTGGCACTGTAATTTCCTGTAAAGGATTATTAAAGGTATATCAATCAACATTAAGTATATGTGCAATAAATTATCAGTTTTTCTGAGTAAACCATGATAGTACAAAAAAAAGCACATGGCAGAACTGTAGTAGTGCAAATTCTTTTGATATTTTTGTTGAGATTTATTTCTATTTTAGCTACAATATGCTCCATGAAACTGATTGTTGTCAAGCCTTTTCTGAAAGCCATATTTCAAAGGCAATCAAATCTTACAAACAGTTTTAAAAAATGCAGTAAAAGCTTCAAGGCTTAAAGGCCTGGCCCACTTAGGCGAGTGCAGGAGATTCTGTGCTCGCCAGATGATCGCACATGGTCGCCACATGTTCACTGGTGGTCTCTGGTGAGTCTCCTTCATGGTCGCGAGGAGTTCCCGCATTCTGGGAACTAGTCGAGGCCTCAGTATGGTCGCTGCAAATTTGTCAACATGTTGGTCGCCATGGAGAAATTGGTCGCCATGGAGAAATTGGTCGCCATGGAGAAAATGGTCGCCATGGAGAAAATGGTCGCCATGGAGAAAATGGTCGCCATGGAGAAATTGGTCGCCATGGAGAAATTGGTTGCCATGGAGAAAATCGATAATCCTGTAATCGTAGGTGCATTTGTAGTGGGGTCACCATGTAGTTATGGGTAGTCGAGGTAGTCGTAGGTAGTTTTAGTTAATCGCCTTTGCTGACCGGGCATTTTCATTGGCTTATTGGGGAAAAAAGAACGTAAGCACGAGTTTTCAGAACCAAGGATAACCGACCGGTAATGTTAAATGCCTGCCAAACTTCACAGCTGCGTATCTCTGGCTTATTAAAAGTTGTCTGGCTTCTTAAAAGTGTCTCTCCCCCTTCTCCGCCCTTCTCCCCTCCCCCTCCCCTCTTTTAGAGGACTTACCGTACACTGTGCTAGCCGTCTTAACCTTCCTGTTCATCGCAGTGTGTGTCTGTATCACCTTGGCTTTGCACCATGCGAATTTCAGACAGCGCTCCCCCCGCTTTCCCTGGCCCACGCTCTGTCTGTCTGTCTGTCTGTCTGTCTGTCTGTCTGTCTGTCTGTCTGTCTGTCTGTCTGTCTGTCTGTCTGTCTGTCTGTCTGTCTGTCTGTCTGTCTGTCTGTCTGTCTGTCTGTCTGTCTGTCTGTCTGTCTGTCTGTCTGTCTGTCTGTCTGTCTGTCTGTCTGTCTGTCTGTCTGTCTGTCTGTCTGTCTGTCTGTCTGTCTGTCTGTCTGTCTGTCTGTCTGTCTGTCTGTCTGTCTGTCTGTCTGTCTGTCTGTCTGTCTGTCTGTCTGTCTGTCTGTCTGTCTGTCTGTCTGTCTGTCTGTCTGTCTGTCTGTCTGTCTGTCTGTCTGTCTGTCTGTCTGTCTGTCTGTCTGTCTGTCTGTCTGTCTGTCTGTCTGTCTGTCTGTCTGTCTGTCTGTCTGTCTGTCTGTCTGTCTGTCTGTCTGTCTGTCTGTCTGTCTGTCTGTCTGTCTGTCTGTCTGTCTGTCTGTCTGTCTGTCTGTCTGTCTGTCTGTCTGTCTGTCTGTCTGTCTGTCTGTCTGTCTGTCTGTCTGTCTGTCTGTCTGTCTGTCTGTCTGTCTGTCTGTCTGTCTGTCTGTCTGTCTGTCTGTCTGTCTGTCTGTCTGTCTGTCTGTCTGTCTGTCTGTCTGTCTGTCTGTCTGTCTGTCTGTCTGTCTGTCTGTCTGTCTGTCTGTCTGTCTGTCTGTCTGTCTGTCTGTCTGTCTGTCTGTCTGTCTGTCTGTCTGTCTGTCTGTCTGTCTGTCTGTCTGTCTGTCTGTCTGTCTGTCTGTCTGTCTGTCTGTCTGTCTGTCTGTCTGTCTGTCTGTCTGTCTGTCTGTCTGTCTGTCTGTCTGTCTGTCTGTCTGTCTGTCTGTCTGTCTGTCTGTCTGTCTGTCTGTCTGTCTGTCTGTCTGTCTGTCTGTCTGTCTGTCTGTCTGTCTGTCTGTCTGTCTGTCTGTCTGTCTGTCTGTCTGTCTGTCTGTCTGTCTGTCTGTCTGTCTGTCTGTCTGTCTGTCTGTCTGTCTGTCTGTCTGTCTGTCTGTCTGTCTGTCTGTCTGTCTGTCTGTCTGTCTGTCTGTCTGTCTGTCTGTCTGTCTGTCTGTCTGTCTGTCTGTCTCTCTCTCTCTCTCTCTCTCTCAGACAGTCGCCGTTCCAGTTCCCGGTTTATCAGGCGAGTGCCGCGAACGTGACAGTCGCTGGCAGTCCGCTGAAAAATCCCCCAAGTGGGACAGGCCCTTAAGCATTTTTGTGGCAACTTTGTGAATAGGGAGTTAATTTTGCATTTCACAAACAAATTATGTGTCCATAGACTTACCTTTGTGCAGCTATTGTCAACTTGAAGCCATATCTACAATGTTGCAAGTGTGCCGGAGAATCTGTGAAATTTATTGCCACAGACGGCAGCCAATGGATATTTTAAGGGAGATTCATAGGTGCTTGATTATTAAGGGTGTCAGGGGTTATGGGGAGAAGGGGGTTGAGAGGGAAAGATAGATCAGCCATGACTGAAAGGCGGAGTAGACTTGATGGGCCAAATTCCCGATCCTACAACTAATGAACTTGTGGCAAACAATGATGAATCTGAGTACAAGATGGAGATACAGGGCTTGGTTGAGTAGTGTCAAGCTAACAACCTCTCCCTCAAGATAGACACAAAAAGCTTGAGTAACTCAGCGGGTCAGAAACCATCTCTGGAGAAAAGAATAGGAGACGTTTCAGGTCGAGACTTGATTCTTGTTTCTCTGTCCAAGACAGCAAGAAATTGCAGAGAGTTATGATCGCAGCACAGTTTTATCACACAAACCAGTCTCCCATCCCTCCAACTCCCAAACATGCTATTGTGAGTTCTAACACGGTAGACAATTACAAAGCAAAGATTCATGGATGTTCTCAAAGGGTCTTTGAAGCAACCCAACATTCCCATGCCACCGAGTCCTAGGAACCTCTGGCCAACAGACTCTCCAAATGGAGAAGGAGCTGGGATGGTGTGTTTAACCTAGGTCCCTTTGCCTGTGCAGATCCAAACATCAGCCGACAAACTACCCAACAACCCTACCCGGGGAACAGTTAGTGGCCTCATCAGCCACCTCAGAACCCACGGCACTGATGTGGATCCCCTCTCTACCCCTCCCACTGCCGCTTCTCTCTAACCCCACTCAGTTTAACATCTTTAGCCCATACCTGTTCCTCTCCATCTACCCCTCTCAGTCCCTATCCCTCACTCCACCCCCTCTGTCTCCTTCCCACCCCCCTTTTCTCCTTCGGCCCTCTGTCTACTCGCTCCACTCTTTGCCCGGCAACTCCTTCCTCTCTAACTATCCCCCACCACAACCTATTTCTCCTTTTCCCTCCTTTCATCCCACTCCTTCTATGCCCTCCTACCCCCTTTCCACCTCTTTCTGACCCCCTTTTTTATTTTTATATTTTTATTAAATCGACAATGTCAGTGCTGGAGTTATTTTAAAATCAGCTTCGAAAGCCGTCAACGCCGACAACGGGGACGGATTTCACACACGGGACAGGTAAACGAAAGTAGTTTATTTTAAGTATAAAAAGTGCTTCTTAAGAAGCCTTTAATTCATATTTTTTTAATGCGAAACGGTGATTCTTTTCCCCGAACTAACGGCAGAATTTTTCATGCCGATACGGGGTTGAATTCACCGCAAATCGACGTTCCAAATGATCGCGTTCCAGAAAACCTCACTCGCAAAATGATTTAAATGGCCATTAATTTACAGGTATTAAACATTCAATTCTTTCCATTTGGGCTGTAAATCCATGACAACGAGATTTAAAAATTATGTTATATTGTGAATTCTTGTGTGAATGTTATTTGGACACTTAGGCTATTTAAAAAATGTTAATCTATTCTTAAGAAATTGATAGATGTTTAGATCTAGTAATTGAATTTTGTAATTAGCTACAATTAGGTAACTTTAGGTTCTGTCTTACCTGTTTGCGGTCATCGGCGGTGAAGCGCGGCGTCGCCGGTAGCGGGGACCGCGCGGCAACGGCGAGAGAGCCGAGCCTATCCACTGGAGCGCCGCACGGATGCTGCGCGGGGGCCGAGTAATTCAAACACGGCGGGTCCCACGTGCTTGCGGTAAGAAAAAAAAAGGGCGGGCTGTGGCGGCGGCCATCCTGATCGCGGCGCTGTAGCGGTGGTTGTGCCTGCGGCCGTGCCGCACACGTGCCTCAATGGCGGAGGCACGTGCCTCACTGGCGGAGGCTGTGGCAGTGGAGGTTTGACGCACGGCGCTCGAGCCACACTGGCGGCGGCCCGTGCGGGTGGCCGTGCCGCACTCGTGCATCACTGGTGGAGGTTGTGCGGTGAGTATATAGTTTTCGACATTGTCGGTTTTATTTTAGCACCGTGCGGTGTTGGAATTGTACGTTCTCACGAGTGCGCGGTCTATGGCGGCAGATTCTTCCCGTTTCGCCGCCAATGACCGCAGACTCGTGAGACAGGCCTTTAACTAATTATATGCTTTAATTTCATGTCATCTAAGTAAGATTGTTTTCATATTTGTTTCAGAATGCTTCAATCTATAATAACTGAAAATTTCTTTCAGTTCTCTTACTTTTTAAGAAAGCTATGGGCTTTTGACTGTCCTCGATCACAGCTTTTGTGTTAAGTCAATAGAAAAGCAATAGGGAACAAGATGCTAATTTCCGAGTATGAAAATAGCCATAACTTTTTTAATACTGAAGATATGAAAGTGAATAGTAAGATTAAACGAGAACTTACCAGTTTGAAGTTTGATCTTTATTTTATGAGGAGTTACGTTGGTGATTACGTGAAGAAGACCCGTCAGGGCGCATGCGCGTCAATCTTCAAAGCAGCGGTATGAAATCACAGTCCACACAATAATTGAAGTAACATATTAAGATGAGAAACATGAGAACTCCATTATGACCTTTATTCTATGAGAGAGGGTTGGGCGTGGCGGGCACGTAATCACCAACGTAACTCCTCAATAAAATAAAGATCAAACTTCAAACTGGTAAGTTCTCGTTTAATCTTACTATTTTACTTCGGAGTCACGTGAGTGACTACGTGAAGATTTTAAAGCTCTGTGATTTTTATGCCGCAGATCAAAATCCCGGCTTCTCACTGCATCGATTGACTGAGTATCATCAATAATGCTGTAAACATGACATTGCATATCATGCAAAAACAAAACAGTTTTATTTTTGGTCATAAAACAACCAATAAATCCTCTTAATGTAGGGCAACAAACGAAACAGAATGAAACAGTATTGAAAACAGACTTTAAACAATAGCAACAGCACTCAATATTGAGTTGGCAACAGCCCTCCATCAGCAATCGGCCGATGGTAGTATTGCTGAAAACACAAGTTCATTTTTCCAACCTGCGGCTTTTAATATATGGTCGATGGGAACGTCCATCGCCCTGGCCGCGGATGTTGCTACTGCGCTAGTGGAATGCGATGTAAACACATAAATGTTAATTCCTGCCTGAACCAACTCTTGAACCACCTTGAGATAGTCTGAACTGCCACTCTTTTATGTTGGCTTTTTGTAACTGACAAATAATCCTGTTTCTTCTTGTCTTAAAGCCCTTGCGGCTTCAATGTAATGTAACAAATGTGTCCTTACACATAAACATGGAGGTGTAGGATATGCTGAGAACACAATCTTAAAACCTGTCTCACCTGGCCTGCTTTGTTTGAGCAGGTCAGAAATATAAAACAGAACATTCTCTGTATTCACTTCCATTCTCTCGAACTGAAGTTTTTTGGAAAATCTGCACTCTCTGTACTGACACCAATGCCATTAGCATAGCCAATTTCATGGTTAATTTTAACAAAGTTATAGCCGTGACAGGGACCCAATGACGAAGTATGTTACGAACAACACTTACCTCGCAGATTACCATATACCTAGGCTTAGGCGGTTTGGAATTAGATTCTTTTCATCAACCTAGATATGAGAGGGTGAGAACCTATACTTTGTGTCCGTGTACCTATTACAAGATATGCGGACAAAGCACTTCTAGCTGTATTGATAGCAGTATAGCTAAGACCTTCATCATAATAAAGTGTAGATAAACTCTAACACATTTTCAATAATTACAGTATCATATTGAATATTCTTTTGAACACAATATTGTTCCTTTTTTTTTTTTTTTTTCCCATAAGTCATATACTGTTTTTGAGTACTCTTTCTCCAGACTGCAGCGAGTATATACACCGTTGGCCTAGAAAGTCCTCGACCAATGTAAGGCATTCTTGAAACCTGCAAACTAACAGATCCATACCGTCACATAACGGATGAACTTAATGCGTTACTGGATGCTCCAGCAAATTCCTACTGTTTGGAATCAGCAAAAAGAGGTTGGATCGCTATCTGTAACATCAAAGGGAACCATGGTTGAATCAGGCAATTTGGTATCACCAAAACACCTGAAGCGGCATCCTGCTTGATTTTCTCAAACACCGACCTATGAGGCAGAATGGTGGGAAAATATACACAAACATATCATCCCAATTTAGTGAAAAAGCATCAATTGCCACTGCCCCTGGATCTGGTGCCTATGACACATATTTTGGCCTTCCATATAGAAGTACTATGTTCTTGAACACATCCTGGTTCCACATCCACTCTGTGTTATGATGGAATTTTCGTGAACTGCCATCTGGTACTACATTAAGTTTCCCTGGCAGATAGATAGCTCCAATCCAAATCTCTCTATCCCTACTCCAGGTCCAATTGTATTTGCCAACCTGTCACATGATAACGATTTGATTCCACCCATGTGATTCATATCAGCAACTGCTGCAGTGTTGTCTATTTTGCACTGCACATGCAAACTAGTTTAGTTAGTGCCATAAGCCTTGAGTCCATAAAATACTCTTGGTTAATTCCCCATGTATGCAGAAGCAATGTTCATCTGTCTCCACCGCTGGATCTTGTATCAGTAGCACCCTACCCAAGTGCTCTGACATCTGTCTGCAAATCATGGAAGCTTGGTCCAATAACACTTTGGAACTACTAGTGGACACATGCTGAATCCACCATTGTACATCAGCAACAGCCTCTTTGATAGAAGCATAGGTCTATTATAATGACCCCAATGTATCCTCAATGCTTGTTCCTTTGACCTTTGTAATTGTAGATAATAAAGTGGCCATATTGAACAGCTGGAAATGCTGGCAGCCATTACCACAGCAGTCTTGTCACCTGGCTAATTGAAGGCTGTGAGTTAGCAATTAACTTGATATAGCTCTTAATTAGCTGTACCCTTTTTTGCCTGGGCAAGGTCACAATGATGTTGATTAAGTCCATTGTGAACCCAACTAGTCAATTTATGTCACAGGTATAAATTTAGATTCCTCAGAATAGTTTATAAAGCCCAATTAAAATTGGTTTTTACCAACTGCCACTGATGCTTCAGCTGTTTCCTTTGATTGTCCTACAATCAAGATATTATTTAGCTAAGCCATGAGCACATGACCTTGACTTGGCATAATTCCCCATCCAGCTGAATTTTAAATCTTCTATCCTGCAAATGAACAGACACTGAATCCGCATCTTTAAGATCTCCTTCACAAACGTTTCCATCTTAAAATGTCTATACCGTACAAAAGGGTTAAACCTATTCAGGTCTGTATAATTCTGCATCCCCCCATCCTTTTTTGGTCTGGGAAAGATAGTGGACACAAACTGATGGGTTTGGTAAACTGCCTTAGCAATTACACCTTTATTACATAAGCTTGCAAGTTCCAGCTGAACTTCCAATTGTTCAGTGATACTGAAGTCAAACTCCTTTTTGGAACATGTTGCATGGGTAAATCAGAATTTGCATTTAAGCTTTATTCGATGCCCTTGAATAACCTTCAGTATAAACATATCTGAGGTAAACATTTAATTGTATCACATTAGATCTGTCTACATGAGAACCAGACCCTCTTACCTCCTTACCACCTGGCATTCTTCCCCGGCCTTGAGCTGGATATCTCACCTCCGTGGTGGTGCTACAGCCGAACGCCAACTGCGCTGCATCGTAGCTGGACTCGTCCCTTGCCCGGACCAGTCTGCTCCCTTATAGGGATACTTCTGCTTTGGTGAATATGTGGCTGCCGTCTTAGCCTCCTCCTCCAGCTCCTTCACCTGCTGTGCAAAATCCTCGCCAAACAGCTGTGCCAGTTGCACTGTGCCAGGCTGGCATTTATGCTGGTGGCAAGTTCCTCACCCAGAGGCTCACCAGCATCCGACGACATGGCAAACCGTGCTACACACGGTGTCAGCTCTAACAGCTGCCTGCCCTCCCTTTGGAAGTCGTCGGACTCAGGGTCAGAGCGTATCTGCCCTTCTGCACTCACCTCTTGCAAAGAGGGTGCTTCCAAGCAGGCCTCTACTAGGCACTGCCAGCAGAGCCGTCCCCACGGCCTCCCGCCTGCACAACTCCTCCTGGAGTATGGCTTTATGAAGCAGGCCTCTCCAAGGCACTGCCAGCGGAGCCTTCCATAAGGCTTCCCGCCTGCACAACTCCTCCTGGAGTTGTGGCTTTATGAGGCAGACCTCTCCTAGGCACTGCCAGTGGAGCCTTCTCTGTGGCTTCCCACCTGCACTACTCCTCCTGGAGCGTCTCTGTGGAGCAGCCCCTGTATGAGCTGCTCCTTTTGGATAACCGCTGGGGAACGGTATCCTGTCCCCGACGGGACTCTCGTGGCCCGACTCTGCGGAGTCTATAGCCGTTAACTTATGCCGACCGCCCGACTGGCGTTGGCTGTGTACCCGGCTGGGCACTTTCCGAAGTCTGTCGCCGCACCGCTACCGGCTTGCGACTCCCCCGAGGTGACAGGCTGCCTTTCAGAGACTGCGCTCCCGCAGCTCTCTCTCTCCTTGTCGGCAGCAGCCTGCACCTTTCCCTTGTTCCTGCATATGGGGGCAAAAACAGACAGAAACAATTTCTATACTTTCTTATAACTCCTCCAAAGTCTCCCCGACTTTGGTGGAGTTGTATTTACTCACGTTGCAGCAGGACGTTCGTGCTCCTGCTGCCGTTCGCACCAATGCGTCCGACGTAATGACGCGCATGCGCCCTGACGGGTCTTCTTCACGTAGTCACTCACGTGACTCCGAAGTAAAATTAGGTGTCAAATTAAACTTCTTTGTATGCTTTATCTGATGGGATAAATTGCAGACTTTATTTTTTAAATCTCAAAATGTTGTAACATTGCTACTGTAGGAGCAATAAAGGCGATGGCAATTTGCTTCTTATCAGTCTACTATTCAGTAGCTATAAGGGGGCATAACCGCGTCCCGTCAAGGGGGGTGTTGCGGTATTCGAAGATGGCGTACATCAGGTCATGGTCGCTGCATTTTGCTTTCCTCATGATACTTTTCATGATTTGCACACAGCGCTCCACCTGTCCGTTGCTCTGTGGATATATGGGACTTGAGGTGACTTGGGCAAATTCCCATTCATCCTTGAAATTGCGAAACTCAGCACAGTCAAATTGTCTCGCGTTGTCTGACATCACCAAGTCAGGAATGCCATTCCAGGCAAACATGCCCGTCATCTCACGTATCACCGAATGTGACGTCATGTCTGTCAGTTGCGCTATTTCTAGTAATAGTACACTACAAGCAAATGGTCAACTCCATCCAGATGGAAGATGTCTGCACTGAGTACAAAAGCTAACAAAAAACGGTTTAACATGAAATAAAAACATTCCTGTGTTTATTTATTCATGAATGTTATTTTATCAGATTACATACGAGTTACAATAGCAACACATAAAATATATTTCCATTTTTATGAAAATATCATTAAACATATTTTCAAAATATTGAAACATTTTCATTCCTTTCAAATGAGGCCTTAGACATATTCCCAATTTCCAAAAGTTCATAAATTCATGTTAATCAATTCTAGGAGCAGAATTAGGCCATATGACCCATCAAGTCTACTCTGCCATTCAATCATGGCTGATCTATCTTTCCCTCTCAACACCATTCTCCTCCCTTCTCCACATAACCCCTGACACCCGTATTAATCAAGAACCTGGCAATCTCCGCCTTAAATTTTTCAATTGACGGTCCCCACAGCCGTCTGTGGCAATGAATTCCACAGATTCACCATCCTCTGACTAAATAAATTTCTCCTCATCTCCTTTCTAAAGGTACGTCCTGTTATTCTGAGGCTATGGCCTCTGGTCCTAGACTCTCCCACTAGTGGAACCATCCTCTCCACATCCACTCTATCCAAACCTTTCACTATTCCGTAAGTATCAATGGGTTCCCCCTCACCCTTCTAATTTCCAGCGAGTACAGGCCCAGCGCCTTCAAACCCTCATCATGTGTTAACTCAATCATTTCTGGGATCATTCTCAGAATCAAAAGTCTCAAAGCTCCAACACAATTTTATTTAGAACAAATATTACAGAGACTATTTAACAGGATGGCTATTGGTACACTGAACGGTATGTTTAGAGTGGGACAGTGAACTATTATTTGACAGACAGTCACAGGCAAGTTCAATAATGCACAAATTCAAAATGATACAAAAGTTATGGAGTATAAAAATCATAAGAATACTAAGATACAAAAGCAGTTTAAGATCAAGAGGGAGGTGGTATTGGGGCTTGTGAAGAGTATTAAGATGGATAAATCCCGAGGACCTGGTGCCATCTATCCCAGAGGAAAGGAGAGGCAAGAGAGGACATAGTAGGATCCTTGCCAAAGATCTTTGAATCTTCTCAAGCTACAGGCAAGGTCAGGGAAGAATGGAGAGTACCCCAATGTTGTTTCTTTGTTTAATGATGGACGTAGTGAGCATCCCGGGAATTATAGTCCAGTAGCCTCATGTCAGTGGTAGTACAGCTATTGAAGAGGATTGTTTGCGACAGAATTTACTTCCGTTTGGAAGATGTGGAAGAGAATGGGCTATTTAGGGACAGTCAGCATGGCTTTGTATGTGACAGATCATGTTTTACTGACTTGACTGAGTTATTTGAGGAGGCGACAAAGGCAATTGATGAAAGTAGGGCAGTGGATGTTGCCTATATGGATTATGGTAAGGGATTTGATAAAGTTCCCCCATGGTGAGCTAATCCTGAAGGATAAGATACATAGGTTTCACAGTAACGGTCATATCAATTTAGAAATCATTTACTCATAGCAGACAGAGGGTTATGGTGGATGGGTGTTATTCTGGCTAAAGTTATATGGCCTGTGAAGTTCCGCAGAGATCTGTGCTGAGGCCTCTGATATATAGAAATAACATGGACATAAATGTGGAAGGGTTAATCAGTTAGTTTGCAGATGACACCAAGATTGCTGGAGCTATGGACATTGAGGAAGGTTGTCAAAGTATACAGTGGGTTATTGATCAGCTACAGAAATGAGCAGAGAAATGGCAGATGGAGTTTAATGTGAGCTGCTGTGAGGTGTTACATAGATACATAGATAGATACATAGAAAATAGGTGCAGGAGTAGGCCATTCGGCCCTTCGAGCCTGCACCGCCATTCAATATGATCATGGCTGATCATCCAACTCAGTATCCCGTACCTGTCTTCTCTCCATACCCCCTGATCCCTTTAGCCACAAGGGCCACATCTAACTCCCTCTTAAATATAGCCAATGAACTGGCCTCAACTACCCTCTGTGGCAGAGAGTTCCAGAGATTCACCACTCTCTGTGTGAAAAAGTTTTTCCTCATCTCGGTCTTAAAGGATTTCCCCCTTATCCTTAAGCTGTGACCCCTTGTCCTGGACTTCCCCAACATCGGGAACAATTTTCCTGCATCTAGCCTGTCCAACCCCAAAAGAATTCTGTACGTTTCTATAAGATCCCCTCTCAATCTCCTAAATTCTAGCGAGTATAAGCCAAGTCTATCCAGTCTTTCTTCATATGAAAGTCCTGACATCCCAGGAATCAGTCTGGTGAACCTTCATTGCACTCCCTCTATGGCTATAATGTCCTTCCTCAGATTTGGAGACCAAAACTGTACGCAATACTCCAGGTGTGGTCTTACCAAGACCCTGTACAACTGCAGTAGAACCTCCCTGCTCCTATACTCAAATCCTCTTGCTATGAAGGCCAACATACCATTCGCTTTCTTCACTGCCTGCTGCACCTGCATGCCTACTTTCAATGACAGGTGTACCATGACACCCAGGTCTTGCTGCATCTCCCCATTTCCTAATCGGCCACCATTTAGATAATAGTCTGCCTTCCCGTTTTTGCCACCAAAGTGGATAACCTCACATTTATCCACATTATACTGCATCTGCCAAACATTTGCCCACTCACCCAGCCTATCCAAGTCACCTTGCAACCTCCTAGCATCCTCCACACATCGGAATGTTAATTTAGGGGAAACTAAACCGTCGATGACAAGATCCTTAACAGCACGAGGTACAGAGGGATCTTGGGTTCTGTGTCCATCATTCTCCGAAAGTGGCAACACAAGTTGATAGAATGGTATGCTATGCTTGCCTTCATTGGTCAGGGCATGGAGAATAAGAGTCAGGAAGTCATTATGCTGCTTCATCGGACTTTAGTTAGGCTTCATTTTTGTAGTGTTGCATGCAGTTCTGGTCACCCTATTACAGGAAGGAAGTGGAGGTTTTGGAAAAGTTGCAGAGGAGGTTAGCAGAATGCTGCCTAAATTAGGAGATATTAGCTACAAGGAGTGAGTGGACAGACTTGGATAGTTTTCTATGGAGCACTGGAGGTTGAGGGGAGACCTGAGAGAAATATATATAGTAGTATAATTAAACGAGATCTTACCAGTTTGAAGTTTGATCTTTATTTTATGAGGAGTTACGATGAGGGACTACGTGAAGAAGAGCCCGTCCAGCCACACACGCGTCAATCTTCAAAGCAGCGGTGTGAAATCACAGATAATAATTACTGAAGTATGATAGTAAGATACGTGAAGACTAGAACTACCAGCTTGACCTTTATGAGAGGTGGGAGCGGAGGGCACGTAGTCCCTCATCGTAACTCCTCATAAAATAAAGATCAAACTTCAAACTGGTAAGTTCTCGTTTAATCTTACTATTTTACTTCGGAGTCACGTGTGTGACTACGTGAAGATTTCAAAGCTCTGTGATTTCAGGCCGTAGATTCAAATCCAGGCATCTCACTGCATTGATTGACTCTAAATAAGTAAAGCAATCACCAATACATAACCACAACTTGGATGCAACCAGTTAATGGTTAATTTATCACCACAATAGTAACCCCTTTATCACAAGGGGAAACTTAATACTGTATCCAAAACAGCACCACCAAATATCCACAGGTACTTTAATCTCCTTATGGTAATACTTGTGAAACATCCTTTCACTTGCCCATCCTGCGGCCGAGAGGATATGGTCTATTGGAACATCCAAATCCTTGGCCGCTGATGTTGATGCCGCCCTGGTGGAATGAGATTTAAAGTTGTCAGTATCAATACCTGCATCAAGCAACACCTTCTTCAGCCATCTTGAAAAAGTCTGAACCGACACTTTCTTATGCGGTTATTTATGGCTGATAAAGAATGCTGATACTGCACCTCTTAAGGTTCTGGTGGCTTTAATGTAATATCGTAAATGTGATACTACACTTAGACATGGATCCGTAGGATATGCTGAAAACCCCAACTTACATCCTGTGACTCTGTTTAAGCAAATCATTGACATAGAACGTAATAGCATCTGTTGCTATTTCCATCATGTCTATTCGTAGTTTCTGCAATGTTTTGCACTCTCTGTGCTGAAACCAGTGCCCTTAGCATGACTACCTTCATGGTAATTTTGGCCAAGGACAGCGCTGTAATAGGAGTCCATTGACGAAAGAGCATTAGCACATCTCTTACATTCCAGATTTCTGTATACCTGTGTCTAGGATGCTTAGAATTGAAAATTCCCTTCATAAATCTACAGACCAAAGGGTGTGACCCTACAGGATTTTGTTCTGATTCCCTCCATAGATATGCAGAGAGGGCACTCTTTGCAGTATTGATAGCACTATACCTTAACTGCCAATCAAAATAAAGAGTTGACAAACATGTCTGAGATGTCTGCAGTGTGATATGTAATATTCTGCCTTAAGCAAAACATATCCCATTTCCTTATGTAAGAAATGTACTGCTTCTGGGTACTATCCCTCCAGGTTGCCTCAATAACATCCACAGTACGATCTGATAGTCCTCTTCCGAGATATGGCACTCCTTAGAATCTGCAAACCAACAAACCAATACGATTATGTAAAGGATGTGAATCATCAGTTATAGGGTGCACAAACAGGTTAATTCTGTTTGGGAAAATCATAAGGGGCTTTGTGATCATTTTTAACACCAGAGGGTACCATGGTTGTGTAGGCCAATCTGGTACCACCAATACTCCCGAAACGGAGTCCTGTTTGATCTTCTGTATACACTGAGTAAATTAGGCAAAATGGAGAAAATGCATACAAAAAACATTCTACCCCAATGCAGCGAGAAACATCCACCGCTACTGCCCCAGGATCAGGTTCCCATGACACATATTTAGGTAATTGGTGGTTAAGTCTGGATGCAAACAATTCAATCTATGGCATCCCCAACCGTGCATCAATATTATTAAGTTTGTCACGATCCAACATCCATTCTGTATTGTCATTGAATTTTTCGTGACCTTGAGTGCAACTATTTTGAATCTACCTGGTAGGTAGATTGCCGAAACCAAATATTTCTGGTAAAACACCAGGTCCAGATCACGTTAGCCAATCTATCACATGATTCTGACTTAATACCACACAAATGATTAACATAGGTTTCTATTCCGTAGTGTTGTCAATCTGTACCTAAACATGTAAACTTTGCATATTAGAGCAATAAGCTTTAGGCCCATAAAATATTCCTAAAAACTCTCATTAAATAATCCCTTGTTATTGGATCAAAGGTACTTTCTCCACATTCCATCTACCTCCACAGCTGGAAATAGTATAAGTAGCACCCCAACCTAGAGCACTAAAATTAGTCTGTAGAATAATGGAAGGTGTTTCAACCAGGATCTCTCTGGAAGCATTTGAGACACTCATGATCCTCCATAGAATTCCAGTAACTGCAACTGGCAATTACATGGACCTGGCAAAATGCCCTGAATGTATCCTCAATGCCTGTACGTATGCTTGCTGTAAATGCTGATAATGCAGCGGACTAAATTGTACAGCCGGAAATGAGCAATTAGTTTGCAAAGCAGGCTTGCTACCTGCCTAATTGAGGGTTGGTGCTGTGTAATGAGCTTAATACAACTTCCAATTAAATGCAGCCTTTATCCTTGGGCGGAATCACTACCTTGTGTTCTGATTTAATAATGAAACCCAAGTAATCAATTACTGTGCTTGGTAATAGTCTGGATTTATCTGGATGGATAATAAATCCCAGCCTCTCCAAAGTGAGCTTGATTCTTGACACTGATGGTTCTGTTGTAGCCCGAGTGTTTCCTACAATCAGAATATATCCAAATAGGCCAATATCAAATGGCCCTGAGCTCTTAGTAGTGCTAAGATTGGTTTTAACAATTTGGTAAATAGTCTCAGAGCTGAGGTTAAACCCTAATACAATGCTTTAAATTGCCATAATTTACTCATCCAGTTACATTTTAAATATCTATGATTATTACCATATACAACCACACAGTAATATGCATCTTTAAGATCTATGCTAGCCAAATAGCATTTTCTTGAAATTAGCTGTATAGCATTTGCAAATGTCTCCAAAACTGTTTTTTATACTGTACAAAAAAGGGTTAAGACTTGTCAGATCTAGAATAATGCTACACCCACCATCCTTATTTGCTCTAATAAAACACTTGGCATAAATTGGTGGTGATGGTGAACTGACTTCTTAATTACCACTTTTTACACAATATTTCAAGTTCTGCCTGAATCTGCATATTCTCTTCTTTTGAGAAAATATGTGTCCGGTTTGAAATATGCTGAGTAGGAGAATCCAAATATGGGTAGAATTCAATTCTAAACCCCACAATACTGTACAGTATAAATACATCAGATTGCCATTCTTTTAGGAAGAATTGTAATCTTCCCCAACTTATGTGTAAAACATTAATATGTCTCTTACAGAACCAGACCCACCCACCTCAGGGTTTGCCGATGGCAATTGTTATCCCCTGATTTTAGTGGGAATATTGTAACCTCCACGTACCTCAGGAGCAGTGCGCCCATAACGCAAATATGGGAAAGACCGATTTGATCCTTCACTGTCCCCAGTCACCACCCGTCGGTAGGGAAAACTGCCTAAGATTTAATTTGCCAATCACCGACGGCTTCATCGAGGTCTTTTACCCTTTTTTGGTTAGATTCTTTCCAAAAACAGATTTAGGCAATTGAATATTAGATGGTTTACAGAGCCCCGCAAACTTAGGGTATATGTTAGGTTTTATAGCACTTTTATAAATACAGTTTATTTCAAAGTGTGCACTACACATGAGTGCTAAGTCAACCTTGTTGTGATACAGATACGTGCTCTCCATCCAAACCTCTGGCCAAAGCTGTAATGCCTGAACCAGCAATTTCAACACCCTCTGTCATTTTTTCACCGCTGAGACTGCTTGCAGTGCTCAATTCTGCGGGTTTCATATTTTTTGACAGCTCATGTATGGTCAGAACCTGGAGCTGCTGGGAGAGCAAGTAATTTATTGACATTGCTAATTTATCTCCCAATGGTTCCCCTGATAGTTTTGGAACCACAAATTTTATATATTGTGCCAAACCTGGTCCTTTATGCTCTGTTATTGGGCTCTGGTCCTCATATGATTCTTCATCTGGATCTTTGCTGCGTAAAATAATCCTCCTCATGGAGGGGGCAAACTGGCATCCTGCTTCAGGTGTTTCTAGCGCTGGCTCTCCCATAGGCCTACGCATAGTAAACCCTTTTCCAGGTGCTCGCCGTGCGGGCTCTCCTGTAGGCCCACGCATAGGCAGCCCTCTTTCAGGTGCTGCTGGCGCTGGCTCTCCTGTAGGCCAAACGCTTAAACTGTCTTCCTCCAGACATAGTTGGCGCTGGCTCTCCTGTAGGCCAACGCATAAAATGCCCTTATTCAGGCATTGCTCACGCTGGCTCTCCCGTAGGCCAACGCTGAGCCAGACATTCCAAAGCACTCCCTGTGCTGCCTCTCCTTTAGGCTAACGCTAAGCCGGACCTTCCTCACGCACTCCCTGCGCTGGCTCTCCTGCAGGCCAACGCTAAGCCGGACCTTCCCCAGGCTCCATAGGCCAACGCGGACCCGAATAGACAAAATGTCTGCCTGAGGCGGGGATCCTCCGGTCTGACTCCTCAGAGTCTGCTGGCCACCCGGCCTTTTGTCTGTCTTGCGCCCTAATGGCGCTATAACGGTATATCTTTTAACCGTATTTAAAAATCGATGGCCTTGCTGCCACCGACTCCTCAAAAGGGCGCCCGCTACTCGCAGACCCGCGGTCTTTCTCGAGTTTACCTGCGGTACGCCTCTTACATCCTTTCTCCATTCTGACTTGTGTTGTTCCAACTACAAGTTCTCTGAAGAAAGCGACCTGAAAAACGCAAGTAAACACTTACCTTCAGGCTTTTTACTTACCGGTTTGGAGGAACTCTGCTGCGCTGCGTTATGCGTCTGACGATGATGACGCGTGTGCGGCTGGACGGGCTCTTCACGTAGTCACTCCTGTGACTCCGAAATAAAATTATGAGAGGTATATATGGGATAGACAGAGCCATTTCCAAAGGTGGAAATGTCAAAGATGAGAGGGCATAGCTTTAAATTGCGGGGTGGGGGGGAGTTTACAGGAGATGTGCAGGGCAAGTTTTGAGGGTTGTGGGTGCCTGGAATGCGCGGCCAAGTGCGGAGATGGAGGCAGATATGATAGTGGTGTTTTAGAGGCTTTTAGATAGGCACATGGATATGCAGAGAATTGAAGGATTTGGATCATGAGCAGGCAGATGCAATTAGTTTATCTTGACATAATGTTTTGCACAGACATTATGGTCCAAATGGTCTGTTTCAGTGCTGTCATGTTCTATATTCTACCATGCTATTGAATGGGCCTTATGCCCTTATTGGTTTTTGGATAATTGAAGTAGAAAGACCATTGCTGTATTTTTTCATTATATGGGATTTCTTGCAGCACCATTATGTATCTTGTTTCAAAATTAGCCTCCCCATGAACCCAACAGATTCCCAGGAGATAGTAAATTCTCATATCTAACCTAATTAAGTTGAATCCATGCAAGTCAAATATACATTGTATGAATATGCACATAAATATGCATGTATATTAATACTTAATATATTTATATGTATATATATCTAAATGTATATTTAATATAAATGTATCTCAAATGTATAGCATAATAATGCAATAATGCTCAGTGTGTTTGTATACCTGGAGAATGATGACAGCTATGGTAGTCGGTACATATTCCAAGCCATCTTCCATTCTGTTATTATAATTTGGATATATTTCAGTGTGCCACATGTTCAGGAGCTACTCAAGTGTATGCAATTGTTTCCCTTTTTATTGCCTTGTGAAAGAGGATGTGATTGTTGCATAATCTCCATTGTCTCCTTTGTGGCTGTGGGTCATCTGTAATGCATGATAATATTGCATTATATCCTGTTATTCAGTTCTTCCACAGTGTAATTTATTCCTATCATAGCGTCACAGAGTTGTAGAGCACGAAAACAGGCAGTTTGGCACAACTCGTCCAAGCCAACCAAAATGTCCCATCTAAACTAGTTCCATTTGCCCATATTTGGCCTATATCCATCTAAACCTTGTCCCTCCATGTACCTGCCCAACTGTCTTAAATGCTGTTACAGTATCTGCCTCAACTAACTTATCTGATAGTTCACTCCATATACCCAACATCATTGCCCTGTTAAACCTGTTCCATATTTCCACCCTGCCCCTGCCCTCCCCCCCCCCCAAATTCCCTTGCACCTACTATCCCTCCCTCTGGTTCTACATTTCACTCACTATCTTCCTTCCTTATCAGTTTCCACATCTACACTATGTCTCCTCTTCACCTGCAATCTTTGTTTCTATCTCCCCCATCTACCAGTCACCCCTCCTCACTTGTACACATTATCACTTGCTTGTTCTTACCCAACCCCTACCCCCTACCTCTCTCTACCCCTTTTCTCCCCTTCATCAGTCTGGAGACGGGCCCCGACCCGAAATGCCGTCTGTCCATTTTACCTCCACAGATGCTGCCTGGCCTGCTGAGTTCCTCCAGTGGTTTGCATTTATCCCCAAGATTCCAGCATCTACAGCCTCTTGTGTCTGCATTTTCTTGGATTTATCAAAGGATAAAATCAGCTTTGCCAGTTTGACAGGGCAATGATAGGAATAAGTTACACAGTGGTAGTGAAGAATGACAGGGTTGATGAAATATAATCACACAGAGCGGATGACACACAGCCATGAAGGAGACTGTGGAGTATGTGACAATTGTATCATCTTCCACAAGGCAGGAAACAAGGGAAACAATTGATCAATGTGCTGCAGAGTGAATTTTCTGATCTTGGATGAGTGCCAAACATGCAGCACATTGAGAGATACACACCAAAGTAATTTTAACAGAGCCCCTTGCATCCATACATAAGTTCATACGTGATAGGAGCAGAATTAGGCCATTCGGCCCATTAAGTCTACTCCTCCATTCAACCATGGCTGATCTATCGTTCCCTCTCAACCCCATCCTTCTGCCTTCTCCTCATAACCCCTGACACCTGTACTAATGAAGAATCTGTCAATTTCCACCTTAAAGATATCCATTGACGGCCATCACAGCCTTCCGTGGCAATGAATTCCACAGATTCACCACCCTCTGGCTAAAGAATGAATGAATGAATGAATGAATAAATGAATGAATACGTTTATTGGCCAAGTATTCACATACAAGGAATTTGCCTTGGTGCTCCACCCGCAAATGACAAGATGACATACACTGACAGTTAGAAATGACACAAAAAACGTTAAATATTAATAATAAAATATTATTGATGAAACATGTGAATTAAATAAAATGAATGCCTCCTCATCTTCCTAAAGGAACGCCCTTTAATTCTGAGGCTGTGACGTCTGGTCCAAGACTATCCCACTAGTGAAACCATCCTCTGTACATTTACTCTATCCAGGCCTTTCACTGTTCGGTAAGTTTCAATGAGGTCTCCCCCCTCGTCCTTCTAAACTCTCAAATGCGAGTAGAGGCCCAATGCCATCAAACGCTCATCATATGTTAACCCGCTCATTCCTGTGATCATTCTCATAAACCTCCTTTGGACCCTCTCCAGTGCCAGCACATCCTTCCTCAGATATGGAGCCCAAAATTGCTCGCAATACTCCAAACGAAGGATATCAAACTGCCCGAACTGCTTGTGTTAGCAAGATCAATGTCACTTTTGAGCAACAGTAGAAAGACCGCATTAAAATCATTATGAACAGAATCAGAAGAAAAAATAAATATGTTTTAGTATGTTTTGGTCAAACCCATTGTCCACAGAGATCAATCACCAGCAGCTGTTAAACAGTGCTCTTCCTGTCACATACATGTCCTTTTCATCGGATCACGTGGCCACAAATTGAAGTGAACTTTTGCAGTTCGCACATCAATTGTTACAGGTGAATCTGTCAATGTGATGAATGTGCAAACCTTTAACTGCCCTTACTGCTGTGTAAAGTAAGGGTTAAACAGACTATGTGAACAAAAATGGAGTAGTCAGCTAAATTAGCAGCACAGCATTTCGAACCCTGCTTCGGAAAACAAGTAGATGTTTTCGAAGAATGCTTGGGCTAATTTAAAGGGACCAGTAGATCATGAGGGCACCTGAAAGGTCACTAAGATAAGCTTTGGTTTCCCAGAGACATCCAAGACAAGGTCTGAAGAAGGGTCTCGACCCAAAACGTCACCATAGATGCTGCGTCACCCGCCGAGTTCCTCCAGCATTTTTGTCTACCTTCAATTTTTCCAACATCAGCAGTTCTTTCTTAAACAAGACTAGCTTGGTGTCTGATAGGACACACAACTCATGCCATTATCATACCAAGGAGGATAGCTAGTTTGAACCTGTTGTTTTTAGAGATAAAAAATATTATTTAAATACACAATTCTACCATGAGCATGAGCTTCATCTTCGGGGAGAGAAAAGAGCTTGGATCATGGTGTGTGCCAGTGTGTGTCAATGTAGACTGGAGACTTGAATGTGTGAGAGTTATTTTGTATTGTTTCTTTATTGACAGTTGATAGTTTTTCTGCGTTTTAATTGTATTTTGCTCGAATAAATAGTTGTTTGTGCTCTTCACCATGTGCTTCCTCCATTCATTGATCAAAATCTTTGAATCCTGCAGATATTTAATGACATGCTGTCAGCACAAAATGGATCTCAGTGTTGAGGAAGCTGGACTGGGAAGGGTCTTGGCCAATAGTTTCCCGGTACTTCCAGTGACTTTGAAGTATTGTTTTGCAGGGAGCACAGCATTAGCGACATTTGTTCGGTGGTCACGTTGTTTGCAAGCTCAGCATTAGACCTCCAAAGCAGACATTTGATTCTGAGCTCGGCCAAAGGAAGAGATCATGAGGTCAGCAGAGAAAATGATTCAAGTATGTACTCAAAACCTCCTTGAAAATGTACAACATCCCCGCTGACTACTGGGAATCTCTGGCTGTGGCCTCGACCCGAAATGTCACCTATTCCATTTCTCCAGAGATGCTGTCTAACCGGCTGCGTTACTCCAGCATTTTGTGTCTATCTTTGGTATAAATCAGCATCTGTGGTTCTTGCCTACACAATCTCCAGCACAACAATGGAGAAGGAACATTTGGGATGGTCTTAAGGCTCTCAACGTCTCATGGATCAGGAGCATGTGGAGCCCCTACCTAGTCAACGGAAGGAGTGGACCACTTCCCAAACTGCCCCCTTGCCCATCGAGTCAAACACTACCTGCCTGTCAGTGGAGAAGTCTGCCTCTGTTTCAAAGGTCTCATTAGTTACCTCGGTGCTCACATATTTGACTTTAAATTCAAGACTGGAAGGTTGAATCTATCAGCTACCTTTCCTTCTATTGACAAGAGCAAACAGAGTGGGCACAAGGCTTTCCCTCCATTGTAGGCTTTCCCAATGTTCAGGCATTCAAAGACTGCACATATTTCAAACTATTCATGACAGAGTAACCTTGAGTGGAAGGTAGTCATCCTCAATGCCAGGATGGTGCCTGAGAAGGCAAAGCACATAATCTCATGAACCTGAGGAGACACAGTTGTTGCTTCAATGCTATACATCCCAAAATAAGTCAACACTTTCCATCAAATGTGCTATAACCTCCTTCATACCGACTGTAGGTGATGCTGTGACAAAGGAATACAAGGAATAAAGAAAAATATAAAGTCTTAGAAAGACAAGATATTATTTTTCCATAACTTGTTATTGTTGTGCAATGTGGTAAATGTCCCTTTAGAAAACACAATATATACTTTAAGACTGTATCTTTGGTGTTGCAGTAAAAAAAAATATATTTCCCTTATGCTCAGCAGTGACTCTGTATAATTAATTAATCATAAACCTAAAAACTGAAACAGATGTAGAGGGGGAGAAAGAGGCGAGGGGAAGGGATGGGAAAAGAGCTGGCAATTGATAAGTAAATCTTGTCGTTTAGAACATGATCAAAGACCAGGTGAGCCGAAGGAATCGCAAAGGGGGAGCAGCAATGAGAAAAGGTCTCACGGAACACCCGTCAGAGAGAGGAGGAGAACAGTTTAGTTTAGTTTAGAGATACAGAGCGGAAACAGGTCCTTCGGCCCACCGAGTCTGCTCCGACCAGTGATCCCCGCACATTAACACTATCCTACACACACTAGGGACAATTTACACATACACCAAGCCAATTAACCTACATACTTGTACGTCTTTGGGGTGTGGGAGGAAACCAAAGATCTCGGAGAAAACCCACGTGGTCACGGGGGAGAATGTACAAACTCTGTACAGACAGCACCCGTAGTCGGAATCGAACCCGGGTTTCTGACGCTGCAAGCGCTGTAAGGCAGCAACTCTACTGCTGTGCCACTGTGGCAGCCCTGATGTGGGCCGCCCTGATGTGGGCATACTGTGAGGAGATTTTACAGTGCAGCACTAAAATGGAGGCACAAGAGGCTGCTGATACTAGAATCTTGAGCAAAAAACAAACTGCTGGAGGATCTCAATGGGTCAGACAGCATCTGTGCAGAGAAATGGCACAGATATGTCGAGTCAGGGCACTTCTTCAGACTGATGATGTTGAAGTTTTCTGAATAAAAATAATCAGGGAAAGTGCTTTGAGATTCATAGACATAATAATGAAGCTATTTAATTATTTGGATAAGCAAGCAAATGTTGATCGACCTCTGAACAAATGGAAGATAAACGCATAAACAGATAAAATTGAATATTTACAGTAGGCCCTGAGTTAATGAATCTAATAGATAGACACAAAATGCTGGAGTAACTCAGCGGGACAGGCAGCATCTCTGGATCCAACTCTGAACCTAATGCTATACTTGGGAGAGAGTTGTCACAGCAAACCAACCCTAGTATTTTAGAAATGAAACAGCTGCTGCTGGAGATACTCAGCATTGACAGAAACAGTGTCATAATTTCATGTTCACAACCCCTGTTGCCAGAACCATCAGAAAGAACCAACACCAGGACGTCAACCTCAAATGTTAACTCTAATTCTTTCTTCACCGATGCAGCCTGACTTGCTGAAAATCTCCAATATTTTCTTTTGTTAATTCAGATTTCCAGCATCAGGTTTTTGTGTTTCAACATTTCATTTGAGTTCTGGAATTATCAAAAGAAAATAGCTCAAGAAGCCGTAGCATGAGCAAATGCAGGAAATGCAATAAACTAAATTATCACTGTTAAATTTTTATTGCTTCACTGATCTGCATTGGTATCCAAGTAGCATTCCGATCAGAACAGATCTTGTGTTAAAAATAAAAGATTAAAGAAGTCACAATATCAGAACTGTGGAAGATTCTTTTTTTTAAATTTGAAGATGTGCATTTTGTTTAGAGATCTAACACCATCTAATTTTTGTGGATTTCCTATGAGATGTTTCACACCTTTGAGCATTTACAAAGGTGAATAGGAAACAAACTTGTTAAAACTGCAAGAATTGGTGTTACTTCACAGTCAGCTCATTTATGTGCAACATAGACACGAAAAGTGTACATTTGTATTTTTTATGTCTTTGACAACATTAGCCACACGTATGCAGCTCAGACCTTGCCTAAGCTTATCTAAAGGCTGGCATAAACACTTATAAGGTTGGCATAAACACTTATAAGCAAAACACATATGTAACGTTTCTTTCCTCCTCGATCAAATATCCCATTATTTTACTGTGAGCAAAAAGCAAAGCAGTGGAGGCACTCAGTGGGTCAGACAGCATCTGTGGTGAGAATGGACAGATATTGTTTCAGTTGAACCACATCTGAACAAATGGAAGATAAACAGAAGATAAACAGATAAAATGGAAGAATTACATTCAACCCCGAGTTAATGAACCTAATGCTATACCTGGCATTAGCTGGAAAATAGAGGTGGGAGTGGGACAAGTGATAGGTGGATACAGGTGAGTTATGGGGGGGGGGGGGGGTGTAATTAGCAGATGGGAGATGGGACAAAACCTAGAGGTGAAAAAGGGACCAAAGGGTATCAGTTAAGGAAAGAGGAGAAAGAGTGAAATGTAAAATGGGAGGGAGGGAAAATGTCATCTGCCCATTCCCTCCCCATATGTTCCTTGACCTCCTGAGTTCCTCCAGCCCTTTATTTTTTGCTCAAGATTATTTTACCATGCCTCATTAATCATTAATTAATCACAGGGCGGCACAGTTGCACATCGGTAGAGTTGTTGCTTTACAGAGACCCAGGTTCGATCCTGACCACAGGTGTCTGTACAGAGTTTGTACATTCTCCCTGTGACTGCTTGGGTTTTCTCCGGGTGTTCTGGCTTCCTCCCACGCTCCAAAGACATGCACATATGTAGGTTAATTGGCCTCTGTAAATTGTCCCTAGGGTGTACAATAGAATTAGTGTCAGGGTAATCGTCGGTCAGTGTGGACTTAGTACACTGCACCTCTAAACTAAACTAAACTAAATAAGATTAAGAATGCAAGCTGTTACACTGACTTCAATTCTTCAAAATTACATCAGCTGTGGTCACTATTAGTTGAGGGTAAATATTGGCCATAATGCAAGAAAAAGATTGTTTCCTTTTCCCCTGGCTCTCAGTCTGAAGAAGGGTCTCAAACCGAAACATCACCTATTCCTTTTCTCCAGAGATACTGTCTGACTCACTGAGTTATGCCAGTTTTTTGTGTCTATCTTCATTTATTTTTTATTTTGTAATAATATTTTTATTAGAGGCAGGTACATATCGTATTGAAAACATTTCATGTATATCATTCCTACATTACTAATATTATCGATTGATATTAACTCTGCTTGTAGTATTTTTTTTTTATATAGGTAGAAAATAAGAGAATAAATGAAAGAAGGGGGAAAAAAACATGATAAAGAAGTGGAATAAATTACTAAAAGTACAACATTGGAGATAAATTCGTAAATTTTAAAATATAACTTTTCATCTAATCCTGAATTCGAGTTTCAGTCAGGTTCTCGTGCCGAACCAGTCTGTCCCTTCAAATAGTCAATAAATGGAGACCATGTTCTGATAAAAAGTTCTAGTTTGTCCATTAAGACAAGTCTGATTCTTTCCAAATGTAAGGTCTCCAACATTTCCATAATCCACATTTTAATTGTGGGGGTTATAGGACATTTCCAAAATTTTAATATTAATTTTTTCCAGTTATTATACTATAGTCAATGAAGTTCCTTTGGGTTGTTGTAAGTGTTAGACTTTGTCCTGATATTCCTAGTATTATTAATTTTAAATCAGGATCCAATTGAGTGTTGACAACTATAGATATTATTCTAAAAATGTCCGTCCAAAATTTTTTGATTTTTATACAATTTGTGAATGTGTGACATTTATCACAGATAGGGGAGATATGTGGGAAGATTATATTTAGTTTTATTTTAGATTAATGTAATCTATGTAGTACTTTAAATTGTATTAAAGAGTGTCTGGCATTTAATGAACATTGATGTATATGTTGTAAACTTTCATCCCAAATATCTTTAGTTACTGTTTGGCTTAGTTCATTTTCCCATTTTCTTCGTTTTTTTCATTTTAAACCAGCATCTGCAGTTCCTTTCTATGCAAGAAAAAGCTCAATTGCTTATGAAATAACCAGCCTTAAACCTGCAAAGCAAAGATTCCCTGCTAATCTGTTCCCACTGTATAACTCTGCTCTCTGACAGTAAACATCCATAATGAGCCCCCTGGAAAGCATCTATGTTAGCGGGTCATTGCGCTACAAAAGCCAACAACACACCATCACACCTCTTGAATGTTGAAGTGTCCAGAGGAGGTTTACAAGAATGATTCCAGGAATGAGTGGGTTAGCATATGATGATTGCTTGACAGCACTGGGCCTCTGCTCGCTGGAGTTTAGAAGGTTGAGGGGGGACCTCATTGAATCCCTCAATGTCAGCTGCAGGAGGCGCTCCCAGGGCACAAAGGTGGATGAGCAAAGAGCTGGACGTTGCGTCCTTGGAAAGCGATGGCTGGAGGTCCGCAGCAGCCTGGCGTTGCCTGGATCGGGCACTGTCCAGAAGAACTAGAATGCGGACTGGACTTTGAAAACATGGCGCCTCTTGCTTACAGACTCAACAGTATTTCTGTACACTTGCTAATCGAGGATATGCTTGGGTATAAGAATACTGTATTGGACCTTATAAAAGAAAAATAATTTCACTGTGTGTTTGAACAGTGACAATTAAAGCATAATTGAACCATTGAACCATATCTGATTATCTCTACACTGTACATCAGCTCATTGCTGAATCAGGGTCAAATGCAGAATCTGGGGAACTTCAATAGAAATTGTGGTGAAAATTGTGGTAAAAGATTGGGATGACATTTGACCACTGTGGCTCAGTGACAGCACTTTTGACACTGTATTAGAAGTCGCAGTTTAAACAAGAGAAGCAGTGGGGTTGTAGTCAGAGTAGTAGGTCAGAAATGTTATTCCAGAAACCTTCGTGCAAAGAGGAGGGCAGCACTTGTGTGGGATTAAATGCGTTTACAAACTTGGTCCCTTGTTCATAAGTTCATAAGAGCAGAATTAGACCACTCAGCCCATCAGGTCTACTCCGCCATTCAATTATCTTTTGCGGGCTTGTTTCCAAATCATTGTAATATACAATCATATATAATATACAGATAGAAGGATATTTGTGGGATTCTGGCCTTAAGTCCCTCTGTTGTATTTTCTATCAGCTTTTAAACCAATTTCCTGTTTACGTCAATACCACAGTCCTTATATTTGTCCCAAAATGACATGTTTATCGAGGGAGAAATAATTAGTCCCATTAGAGATCCAATTGCGTGAGCAGGAAAGGTGCATGCAGTTAGGAATCAATAATATGCTGCTATCTTCATGATGTGGAAACCCATCTTGCAGAGAATGAATTAAAAAGTAAAAGGGCGAGAGAGATAGACAGAGAAAGAGAAGAGAGGAAAACCAAGAGAGCACATCCAATGGACACTCTTTAAATGTGGATAAATCCATAGACACAAGGGGAAATGATAACATAGGCTGTGACTATCCTTCTGTGATTATGGAGAAAACGGGGAATTATAGACCAGTTAGCCTGACATCGGTGGTAGGAAAGATGCTGGAGTCAATTATTAAATAAGTAATAACAGCGCATTTGGATAGCAGTAAAAGGATTGGTCCAAGTCAGCATGAATTTATGAAGGGGAAATCCTGCTTGACTAATCTTCTGGAATTTTTTGAGGATGTGACAAGTAAAATGGATGAAGGAGAGCCAGTGGATGTAATGTATGTAGACTTTCAGAAAGCCTTTGAAAAGTCCCACACAGTGGGCAAAATTAGAGCACATGGTATTGAGGGTAGGGTATTGACATGGATAAAGAATTGGTTGGCAGACACAAAACAAAGAGTAGGAATAAACGGGTCCCGGTCAGAATGGCAAGCAGTGGCGAGTGGAGTGCCGCAAGGCTTGGTGCTCGGGCAGCAACTATTTACAATATATATTAATGATTTAGATGATGGGATTAAAAGTAACACTAGCAAATTTGCAGATGACACAAAGCTGGGTGGCAGTGTGAACTGTGAAGAGGATGCTAGGAGGTTGCAGGGTGACTTGGACGGGTTGAGTGAGTGGGCAGATGCATGGCAGATGCAGTATAATGTCGATAAATGTGAGGTTATCCACTTTGGCGGCAAGAACAAGGAGGCAGATTATCATCTCAATTGTGTCAGATTAGGGAAAAGGGAAGTGCAACGAGACCTGGGTGTCCTTGTACACCAGTCACTGATAGTAAACATGCAGGTACAGCAGGCAGTGAAGAAAGCTAATGGGATGTTGGCCTTCATAACGAGAGGATTTGAGTATAGGAGTAAAGAGGTCCTTCTTCAGTTGTACAGGGCCCTGGTGAGACCACATCTGGAGGATTGTGTACAGTTTTGGTCTCCTAATTTGATGCAGTGCAGCGTAGGTTCATGAGGTTAATCCCCGGGATGGCGGGACTGTCATATGAGGAAAGATTGGAAAGACTGGGCTTGAATTCATTAGAATTTAGAAGGATGATCTTATAGAAACGTATAAAATTATAAAAGGACTGGACAAGCTAGATGCAGGAAAAATGTTCCCAATGATGGGGGAGTCCAGAACCAGGGGCCACAGTCTAAGAATAAAGGGGAGGCCATTTAAAACTGAGATGAGAAAAAACTTTTCCACCCAGATTGTTGTGAATTTGTGGAATTCTATGCCACAGAAGGCAGTAGATGCCAATTCACTGGATAAATTTAAATGAGAGTTTGATAGAGCTCTAGGGGCTAGCGGAATCAAGGCATATGGGAGAAGGCAGGCACGGGTTACTGATTGTGGATGATCAGCCATGCTCACAATGAATGGCTGTGCAGGCTCGAAGGGCCAAATGGCCTGCTCCTGCATCTATTTTCTATGCTTCTATATTTCCCCCCACTGTGTTGCTAAAACACATAATCCAATTAAAGTCTTTCTCAGATGCATTCTTCTTACTTGCCAATTGAGTGTCTGTTTATAATATTTCATTGTGTTGTTGAACCATCTGAGGAAGTGAACAAAGATTATCTTGGTGTAGGAAGGAAATGCAGATGCTGGTTGATACCGAAGATAGACACAAAATGCTGGAGTAACTCAGCAGAACAGACAGCATCTCTGGATAGAAGAAATGGGTGACGTTTCAGGTCAAGACCCTTCTTCAGATTTAAATATCTTGAGGTACTAAACCTATTTACATCTATGGTAGCAAGTAGTGACTATTCATTTCAGAAAATCATAAAAATTATGTTATTCCTTAAGAAGTGATTCCAAGAAAACACATTTGAAATGTTTTTTCAACAAATAATTTTATTGCAAAAATATAAAATGCAAATATACAATATTAAATAAGATAAAGCTACAGTAATATTTCAATTTATATCACATCCACAGAAAAAAATATGCAATCACTATATAGCTCTTTCACATAAATACATACAAATCTTTTTAATAACATCATATTTTATGTTCTCTTGGTCTTAAAATCAGAATAATCCATCCAGCTTCAGTTTGAGCCACCCTGAATCCTGATGCTATATTAAAATGAAAAATACACATTTGTGAGTAAATGGATAAAAATGACAGGCACATTTATATAGTGAATGTTATTCAATGCTAAACATTAACTTTCCACATAATTATCCTTAAAAATCCAACATATTACCAAATATGCAATATTAGTTTACAAACTAGTACAGTAC
>JAXLNO010000901.1:0-27486 GCA_038087875.1 Malacoraja senta | reverse complement strand
CCACACATCCATTTCACCACTGCCAATGGGAAGAAGGTACAGGAGCCTGAAAACTGAAACTTCCAGGTTCAGGAACAGCTTCTTCCCTTCAGCACAACAAATAAGCTTTGAACTACAACAGACTATTATTATTGCACTATAATTGTTTGTTTTTTGAGCATGCGTGTATGTGTGTATATACACACTGAACTTTTTTTTCCTCACGTTAATGTACTATGTTTATATATTTTGTTGTGCTGCAGCAAATAAGAATTTCATTGTTCTGTCTGGGACATATGACAACAAAACTCTCTTGACGGGCACGGTGGACCCACCTTGATTATGGCTTTAAATTGTAAGAGGACGCCTCTCGCAGGCTTCAGTGCAGCGTTTGCAGCAAAGATACTAGAGGAGCTCTAGTATCTTTGGTTTGCAGTGCCGACGTCAGGCTCCGGACAAGATCCGGGGCGCAGTTTGTGGGTGTGCTCGGAGCTGCGGGAACCTGACCGGTTTCCTGTGCCGGGAGCAGTAGGGCAGGTGGAGGCTACTCCCTCTCGCTGCCACAGCGAGGCGGCCCAGAGCGCCGAGTAGAAAGGGGAGCAGGAAGCTCGGTGGTGGAGGAAAGAACATAACCTGTTTCCGAGCTGACCGCCACGGAGGGTTAAGGCAACGAGATCCGACCGCTTGGTTTTCTGATTCCTCAAAACCCGGGAGAGCAACTCCGTCCATTCAAGCATGGATTGGTCTGTGCAGAGAATGGAGAGAGGTGTGAGTTCAGGAAGGCAGGAGGACGCACTCCTTGATGGCGCCCCCTACCACATGGCGCCCCGGGCGACTGCCCGAGTTGCCGGTACCTTGAGCCGGCCCTGAGAGGAAGGATGGTAGAGAGAGAGAGTATGGTAGAGGGGGGAGGGGTAGATAGGGAGGGGGTAGGCCGGGGGGTAGGCCAACTTGCTCTATTTGATCTTATTTGATTATGCACGCCAGAGCACTTGAAGGTTCCATTCTCCCACCCCTGTCCCATTGTGATGTCATATCATATGTAAATGTGATCCATTGTGATTGGACATCTGTGAGATGGCACTGTGACTCATGCAGTGGTTTGATTTTAAATTTTTTTGATGTTTTTTACTAAAAAAGCGGCGAAATTAATAACCAAATTTTCTAATTTTCAAAACAAAATGTGGAGGAGGAAACTCTACAGGAATATGTAAAAATTTCTCCATTACGGCAAAGGATGGAGGAGTGGATCCACAAACGCTTTAAACGAATACGAATATTCGCAAAATAGAGTCCTTACAAACCAACAAACCCACAAACCAATGAGAGTTTTAATAGTTAAAGATATATATATATATCTAAATCCAGCCCTCGTCACTGTGATATATATATAAATATATTACACACACACACACACACATATATATATATATTATCACGCGTGATATATATATATATGTGTGTGTCTGTGTGTGTGTGTGTGTGTGATATATTTATATATATCACAGTGACGAGGGCTGGATTTAGATGGAGAGGCCCTAGGCTGTTCCACTTGTGAGGCCCTCCAATCCCCCACTCCCACGACTAGAGGAAGATGGTCCACCAGATTGACAATGATTGCAGCCGAGCGTGGCCACGAGATAAGGGGCTGGAAAGCAGCACTTTTTTATTCATTTATTCAGTTATTTATTGCCAGTGCTAGTGTCGAGTTATCAGCTTAAAACACTATTATTCTGAAATGGAGGGTAAGGAAAATTTGGTTTGTTTAGGGTCTACAGTGCGTTGTGACAGCATATGTAAGAAAGCCCTATGACAGTGTCAAAAATATTATACACCTTGCAGGGCTCTCACTTAATTTTTTTCTCTGTTGTCAGCCGGGCAACCTTGGCAGCTTTTTAAGTTGCCAAATGACAGTTTAGGTGGTCATTTAAGGCGGCTTGCATAACGCGTGCGATAATGTGCTCGGACGAAGTGCGCAGTTACCAGTCGGAATTATGCTCAATGAAGCATTCCAATATTATTTCTGCTTCAAATAAAGTCACAAACTAAACATATTCACCAATCAAGACATGATATATACCACAATGACATGCAGCAAAATTATAATACTGTATCTCAACTTTTTACACGTTGCAATGAATGCAATTTCTATTATTTCTTTCCACTTCCAACTAAAATGTGGTTGGATTATTCAGCGTATGCTCAACCTCGGTGAGACCAAGCGCAGGCTTGGCGATCGCTTCGCACAACACCTCCACTCAGTTCGCAATAACCAACCTGATCTCCCGGTGGCTCAACACTTCAACTCCCCCCTCCCATTCCGAATCCGACCTTTCTGTCCTGGGCCCCTCCATGGCCAGAGTGAGGCCCACCGCATATTGGAGGAGCAGCACCTCATATTTGCTTGGGTAGTTTACACCCCAGCAGTATGCACATTGGCTTCTCTAATTTCAGGTAGTCCTTGCTTTCTCCCTCCTTCCCCTCCCATTCCCAGCTCTCCCACAGCCTACTGTCTCCGCCTCTTCTTTTCTTTTTTGTGTCCCCCCCCGACATTAATCTGAAGAAGGGTCTCGACCCAAACCATCGCCTATTCCTTCTCTCCATAGATGCTGCCTTACCCGCTGATTTTCTCCAGCTTTTTTGTCTACCAATGGGATGCCACCACTGGCCCCATCTTCCCATCTCCGCCCCTGTTGGCTTTCCACAGAGACCGCTCCCTCCGTAACTCCCTGGTCAATTCGTCCTTCCCACCCAAACCACCCCCTCTCCTGGCACTTTCCCTTGCAACCGCAGGAAATGCTACACTTGTCGCTTGTTCGCCCAACACCTCCAATCGGTTCGCAATAACCAACCTGATCTCCCGGTGGCTCAGCAACTCCCCTCCCATTTCCAAATCCAACCTTTCTGTCTTGGGCCTCTTCATGGCCAGAGTGAGGCCCACCGTAAATTGGAGGAGCAGCAATTTGGCCAGCGGTATGAATATTGACTTCTTCAATTTTAGGTAGTCCCTGCTTTCTCCTCCCCTTCCCAGCTCTCCCTCAGCCCACTGTCTCCGCCTCTTCCTTTCTTCTTCCGGTCTCCCCCACCCTCACTTCAGTCTGAAGAATGGTCTCGACCCGAAACGTCGCCTATTTCCTTCGCTCCATATATGCTGCCTCACCGCTGAGTTTCTCCAGCATTTTTGTCTACCCATTCACACAAGTTCTGTTATCCCACTTTCCTCACCCACTCCCTACACATTAAGGGCAATTTTACAGAGACAAGTTAACCTACAAAGCCAATGCGTCTTTGGGATGTGGGAGGAAACCCACATGTTTGCAGGGAGGATGTCCAAATTCAACACAGACAGTCCCCGAGAACAGGATCGAACACAGATCTCTGGCGTGTGAGGCAGCAAGTGTACCAGCTGTGTCACTATATTTTGTTTTCCAACACACAAAAAATTATACGTTGATAACTTTGGTTACTAAAAAAAATGAAAATATCCATTTTCAGTCTTAAATCTCCAATGGCGCAATGTCCCCCTTTACAGCTACTGTATATTTTAATTCAGTTCAAGACTATGGGGCAGTACATTGGCCATAAAGTTGCTGCCTAAAGTGCCAGAGACCCGAATTGATCCTGAATATGGGTGCAGTCTGTATGGAGTTTGCTCCTTTTCCCTTTGATCGCATGGGTTTTCTCCTGGTGCTCTTGTTTCCTTCCACATTCCAAAGGTGTGCAGGAACCTATTTCAGGCCCAACCCAAAACATAATATTTTCCTTTTGTCCAGAGATTCTGTCTGAGCTGTTGAGTTACTCCAGCTTTTTGTGTCGATCTTCAGTTTAAACCAGCATCTGCAGTTCCTTCCTACACACACAATACTATACAATAGAACTTTATTAATCCCAGGAGGGAAATTGTGTGTGTGTGTGTGTGGGTATATATATTATACACATACACACACACACACACATATATATATTTATATAGTTATATATTCATATATAAATATACACCTGTTTTCTCGGTTATAACATTATTTACAGAGTACTATGTTTACAAATTCTGTTGTGTTGCTGCAAGTAAGGATTTCATTGTTCTAACTCGGACGTGAGAGAATAAAATACTCAAGACTCTTGACTTACTCCGCTAATGTGTGGGATAGAACTAGTGTACGGGTGATCGGTAGTCGGCGTGGACTCGGTGGACCGAAGGGCCTGTTTCCACGCTGTATCTTTAAATTAAACTAAAAACACTAAAACCAGAGGGAGTCTAAAGAAGGGTCTCTACCCAAAACGTCACACAATTTCTTCTATCTAGAGTTGCTGGCTGCTCCATGGAGTTCACCCGCCACAATTAAAGCATGGAATAGTCTTCACCCTACCAGTTACCCAACCAGACGCAACTAAATTTAAGGTAGCTCTTTTTTCCCCAAGAACCCTTTTTTGCTTAAATCCAAGTCAAGAGTCAAGAGAGTTTTATTGTCATGTGTCCCAGATAGGGCAATGAAATTCTTGCTTGCTGCAGCACAACAGAATATGTAAACATAATACAGAAAAGGAGATAAAAGTTCAGTGTGTTTATATACCATAGACCATATATATACACAATAAATAAACAGATAAAATGCAATAGGCTGTTATTGTTCAGCCCTCCACCACCTCCAGTTTAAATTCCATTTAAAATATTTTTGGAGGACCAGGAAACCAGAAGCAAGAGTTACTCCAGGGAGTTACTCCAGCTCCAGGGTCAGGGAGTGATTCTGTGTTGGTTTTCAGCGGTTGCGGCGAGGCAGTGACCGGACGCAATGGCGGCCATATCTCCCACAATTGAAAGCGAGGGAGAAAGTGCCCAGCGCCGACCAGTTGCCGTGGCAATGTGCATGCGTAGGGCGGCCGATAGTGTTGGCCGTGGTAGTGCGCATGTGCAGGGGGAGGAAGTGCTGGCTGTAGCAGTGCGCATGTGCAAGGCGGCCTGCCGTGCCGGCGGATGAGGAGCGAGCGGATACGGATGGCGGAGGCGGAAGTGACAGAGCGAGAGAGATAGAGAGGGGGGCCCGCCCAGAGTTGAACGGCAGGTATCCTGCCTTGGCCGGAGGCCCCCTAGATTTCAAGGCCCTAGGTTCAGCCTATGAAGCCTAGTGGTAAATCCGGCTCTGCGAGGCCCCCCTTGATCTCGAGGCCCTAGGCTTAAGCCTATGAAGCCTATATGTAAATCTGGCCCTGACAGTGACTAATGGGGTGCCACAAGGCTCGAAGCTAGGACCACAGTTGTTTACAATACAATACAATACAATACAGTTTTATTCGTCACATTGCACATAAAGTGCAAGTGAAATGAATTTGCCAGCAGCGGTACAATGATAAAGAGCACACAATACACAATAAAAAATGTACACAAACATCCACCACAGCATTCATCACTGTGGTGGAAGGCACAAAATTTGGCCAGTCCCTCCTCCATTTTCCCCCGTGGTCGGGACCTCAACCCTCCGCAGCTTTGCTGCGGGCGTCCAGATGTGCAGACAGGTAAAAGTCCAGGTACGTCCAGAGTCGGATCTTCCCCACCGGAGACCGCGACTTTAGGTTGGTGTAGGCCGCAGGCCGGCGGTCAAAGATTTAAGTCCCCGCCGCTCCGCAGCCAGAAGCATCGCAGACCGCAGGGCCGGCGGTCGAAGCTCCCCTCCAGCGGTGATGGTAAATCCACGCCGGGCCCGCGGTAGAAGTAGGCCGCGGGCCGGCAGTGGTGGCTTCTTCTCCTCCCGGGTCCCCCACGAGGGATCCCGGGCTGCGGATGCCGCGCCAGCTGGAGCTCTGCAGACCGTGACTTCAGAGAAACGGAGCGCTCCCCTCCGGCGAGCCCCAGCGAGGGCTCGACCGCTCCACGCTGAGAGTCCGCGCTGCGCCCGCCGTTGAAGCCCCAGGCGCGTCTCTGGGAAAGGCCGCACCGATCTTCAATGTTAGGCCACAGGGGGAGGCGACCTGGAAAAAGTCGCCTCTCCGTGGAGGAGGCGACAGAAACGGTTTCCCCCTCACCCCCCCACACCACCCCCCACACAAGACACACAAAGAAACAATATATATTAACGAATTAGACGAGGGAATTAAATGTAACATCTCTAAATTTGCGGATGACACAAAGCTATGTGGCAGTGTGAGCGGCGAGGAGGATGCTATGAGGCTGAAGGGTGGTTTGGATAGGTTGGGTGAGTGGGCAGAAGCATGGCAGATGCAGTGTAATGTGGATATATGGGAGGTTATCCACTTTGGTGGCAAGAACAGGAAGGCAGATATTATCTGAATGGTGTCAGATTAGAAGAAGGGGAGGTGCAACGAGACCTGGATGTGCTTGTACATCAGTCACTGAAAGTAAGCATGCATGCAGTGACGAAAGCTAATGGCATGTTGGCCTTCATTGCAAGAGGATTTGAGTTTAGAAGTAAAGAGGTCCTAGCGCAGTTGTACAGGGCCCTGGTGAGACTGCACTTTAAGTGTTGTGTGCAATTTTCGTCTCCTAATTTATGGAAGGACATTATTGCTATTGAGGGAGTGTAGCGTAGGTTCACCAGGTTAATTCCTGGGATGGCGGGACTGATATATGATGAAAGAATGGGTCGACTGGGCTTGTATTCGCTGGAATTCAGAAGGATGAGAGGATATCTTATAGAAACATATAAAATTCTTAGAGGATTGGACAGGGTAGATGCAGGAAAAATGTTCCCGATGTTGGGGGAGTTCAGAACCAGGGGTCACAGTTTAAGAATAAGGGGTAGGCCATTTAGGACTGAGATGAGGAAAAACTTTTTCACGCAGAGAGTTGTGAATTTGTGGAATTCTCTGCCACAGAAGGCAGTGGAGGCCAATTCACTGGATGTTTTCAAGAGAGTTGGATTTAGCTCTTAGGGCTAAGGGATTCAAGGGATATGGGGAAAAAGCCAGAACGGGGTACTGATTTTGGATGATCAGCCATGATCATATTGAATGGCGGTGCTGGCTCAAAACGCCAAATGGCATACTCCTGCACCTGTTTTCTATGTTTCTTTAAGGCATATATATATATATAAAATATATATATATATGTGTGTGTGTGTGTGTGTGTGTGTGTGTGTGTGTGTGTGTGTGTGTGCGCGTGCGTGCGTGCGTGCGTCTATATATATATATATATATATATATATATATATATATATATATATATATATATATATATACAGTGGGCCCCCCTGAGTCAATACTTTGTAGAACCACCTTTCGCTGTAATTACAGCTGCAAGTCTTTTGGGGTATGTCTCTACCAGCTTTGCACATCTAGAGACTGACATTTTTGCCCATTCTTCTTTGCAAAATAGCTCAAGCTCAGTCAGATTTGATGGAGAGCGTCTGTGAACAGCAATTTTCAAGTCTTGCCAGAGATTCTCAATTGGATTTAGGTCTGGACTTTGACTGGGCCATTCTAACACATGAATATACTTTGATCTAAACCATTCCATTGTAGCTCTGGCTGTATGTTTAGGGTCGTTGTCCTGCTGGAAGGTGAACCTCCACCCCAGTCTCAAGTCTTTTGCAGACTCTAACAGGTTTTCTTCCAAGATTGCCCTGTATTTGGCTCCAACCATCTTCCCATCAACTCTGACCAGCTTCCCTGTCCCTGCTGAAGAAAAGCATCCCCACAGCATGATGCTGCCACCACCATGTTTCACAGTGGGGATGGTGTGTTCAGGATGATGTGCAGTGTTAGGTTTCCGCCACACATAGCGTTTTGCATTTAGGCCAAAAACTTCAATTTTGGTCTCATCTGACCAGAGCACCTTCCTCCACATGTTTGCTGTGTCCCCCACATGGCTTGTGGCAAACTGCAAACGGGACTTCTTATGACTTTTTTTCAACAATGGCTTTCTTCTTGCCACTCTTCCATAAAGGCCCGATTTGTGGAGTGCACGACTAATAGTTGTCCTGTGGACAGATTCTCCCACCTGAGCTGTGGATCTCTGCAGCTCCTCCAGAGTTACCATGGGCCTCTTGGCTGCTTCTCTGATCAATGCTCTCCTTGCCCGGCCTGTCAGTTTAGGTGGACGGCCATGTCTTGGTAGGTTTGCAGTTGTGCCATACTCTTTCCATTTTCGGATGATGGATTGAACAGTGCTCCGTGAGATGTTCAAAGCTTGGGATATTTTTTTATAACCTAACCCTGCTTTAAAATTCTCCACAACTTTATCCCTGACCTGTCTGGTGTGTTCCTTGGGCTTCATGATGCTGTTTGTTCACTAATGTTCTCTAACAAACCTCTGAGGCCTTCACAGAACAGCTGTATTTATACTGAGATTAGATTACACACAAGTGGACTCTATTTACTAATTAGGTGACTTCTGAAGGCAATTGGTTGCACTGGATTTTATTTAGGGGTATCAGAGTAAAGGGGGCTGAATACTTTGCACGCGACACTTTTCAGTTTTTTATTTGTAAAAAAATTTGAAAACCATGTATCATTTTCCTTCCACTTCACAATTATGCGCCACTTTGTGTTGGTCTATCACATAAAATCCCAATAAAATACATTTACGTTTGTGGTTGTAATGTGACAAAATGTGGAAAAGTTCAAGGGGTATGAATACTTTTGCAAGCCACTGTATATGTGTGTGTGTATGTGTATGTGTATATGTATGTATATATATATATATATATATATATATATACGCATACATATACGCATGATTATAGAATGGAATATTTATCTATATATGCGTAATATCTATATTACTAAAAGTCTGATCTTGACCATGTTTTTCTGTTTCATGATTTTAGAAAAAACGCTGCCACTTACCGCTGTGATTTTTGGCCATCTTACTCAGAGTCCCCCTCCGCTGCACAGGACAAGAGGATTTTTCCCATCGATGAAAAATAGAAGAGTTATTAATGTTTAAAACATGTTGAGATTCTCTCTGCTGCCCCTGCTGGTGGGAGGGGGGAGGGACTATAAACCCAGAAGTGTTGTGCCTCTGTCAGTCTCTGCAAGATGGGGGAAGTGAGAGGGTCATGTCTCTCAGTCTGAGCTGTGAATAACACTGAACACATGTCTACTAATCTGTAAGTGGTTTTACTGACCTTGAGTGCCCTTAAATTGGTTTGAAAATGAAAATGTGGTGGGTTTGAAGTAAAAGCTCTGCAAATGGTTGGTGGGGGCTGGGTTGAAGTAAAAGCATTGCAAATGGTTGGTGGGGGCTGGGTTGAAGTAAAAGCACTGCAAATGGTTGGTGGGGGCTGGGTTGAAGTAAAAGCACTGCAAATGGTTGGTGGGGGCTGGGTTGAAGTAAAAGCACTGCAAATGGTTGGTGGGGGCTGGGTTGAAGTAAAAGCACTGCAAATGGTTGGTGGGGGCCGGGTTGAAGTAAAAGCACTGCAAATGGTTGGAAGTCTAAACTTGACAACTTCCTGTTTGCACTGTATATTGATTTTAGATAAAACACTACCACTTACGGCTGTGATTTTTGGCCATGTTACTCAGCCCCCTCCGCTCATCAGGTGCAGAGGATTCTTCCCATCAATGAAAAATAAAAGTATTATTAGTGTTTAAAAAATGTTGAGAATCTCTCTCCTGTCAATCACGCCATGAAGGCCACACCTTTTCCGGTGGGAGGGGGGAGGGATCATAAAACCCGGAAGTGTGGTTGTGGCTCAGTCTCTGCATGATGGGGGAGGCAGAGGTCACGACTCTGTCTGAGCGGTGAATCAACTGAACACACTGAATGTCTACTGAACTGTAAGTGTGGTGTTTTGTGTGGTTTTATGGTGGTTTCATGCTTAAAATGGTATGGAACTGCATTTGAATATTGTGGCCTTGCACCCTGCATGAAATGGTATGAAACTGCATTTGAATGTGGTGGCCTTGCACCCTGCATGAAATGGTATGAAACTGCATTTGAATTTGGTGGCCTTCAACCCTGCTTGAAGTGGTATGAAACTGCACTTGAATTTGGTGGCCTTGCACCCTGCTTAAAGTGGTATGAAACTGCACTTGAATTTGGTGGCCTTGCACCCTGCTTGAAATGGTCGGAAACTGCACAAATTCGGTGGCCTTGCACCCTGCTTGAAGTGGTAGGAGACTGCACTTCAATTCGGTGGCCTTGCACCCTGCATGAAGTGGTAGGAAACTGCAATTGAATTTGGTGGCCTTGCACCCTGCTTGAAGTGGTAAGACACTGCACTTGAATTTGGTGGCCTTGCACCCTGCTTGAAATGGTAGGATAATGGATTTGAATTTGGTGGCCTTGCACCCTGCTTGAAATGGAATTTCAAGGAATAGCCGTGAGTCAACTGCCAGCCCACCAGCAGTGAGTGAGCGGCCAGCACATCAGGCTTGAGGGACTGAGCTTCCACCCCAAGAATCCATTTGTCCCACAATGTCCATTCTAGCCCTCTGGAGACCAGTCACTTCAGCCCACAACACCCATAACAGTGCTCCAGAACCCCCCCCCCCCCACTGGCCATCAATATTGGAATTGGTGGAGAGGTGGGATATTGCGTTGGGGGACCAGCCCTCCGTGTGAACATGGGACCCAAGGTGCATGGTATATATGTCACGCATCGGCCTCAGAGCAGAAGCGTCCACATCGCGACGCTGGAAACTGAAAATATCCCGAGCTAATTCTGCTACCACCACCATCTATTGCAACAAGTGATGGCTCCCACTGATTGTCACCGAAAGCTTGCGTCCTTTTGTGGACGGACGATGACAGCGATGTCAACATTTGAAACATGGAAGATGGACACGAAAGAAGACTTCACGCATATATATAAATACACATCAAGCGTATATATTTATCACACATACATATATCTACACGTGAACATATATATCACGTGTGTATATATATATGTATATACAGTATATGCGTTATATAAATATATCACGCACGCATATATATATTGTAAACTAACTTTTCTGATGGATTTCATGAAGCTGCATCAATTGCAGTCATTTATTTGATTGTAGTATTTGCCCCAAATATTTGTTAGGTATATGGAATTGAAGGAGGACCCGACATGGGGGGAGTGCCGTGAGGGAGGGGGAAGAACAATGGACAATGAAGGGCCTGGCCAGGGGGGGTGGCGCCTTGGGGGTGGGAGGGGGTTAAAGATAGGGAAAACAAAAGGGGACCTGGCGCAGTTTCTGTGTATGTTTTGTAACTTTGTCAGCACCCTTATGTGGTGACTATTTGCATACCTTAGGTACGCAAGTAAAGAATATCACTGTGACCTGTCACATGTGCCAATAAAGCATTCTTTCATGAATGTTGCTTACTGCAAATGGCTCAGTTCAGTATTTCCAAAGCGGTGGACATATTTCATACAATGGCAATTAACTAAATAATAGATGTTAATAACGTGGTGTAAACAAACTTTTCTGATGTATTTCATGAAGCTGCAGTGATTGGAGTCATTTATTTGATTGTCACACCTTGCCCTGAAAGGTTGTTGTAAGATGAATGGAATTGAATGCTGCCTATTGTAAATAGGCCAATTCAGTAATTCCAAAGCTTTGGAATTTTATTTCATACAACGGCTATTAACTAAATGGTAGTTAATAATAATGTGTTGTAAGCTAACTTTTCTGATGTATTTCAGGAAACTGCATCCATTCAAGTCATTTGTTTGATGCTGCATCTTGTGCTGAAAAGTTATTGCAAGACGAATGGATCTGAATGTTGCTTACTGCAAACAGGCGAATTCAGTATTTCCAAAGTAGTAGTGATATATTTATTACAACGTCTATTAACTAAATTGTAGTTAGTAATAAGATATTCTAAAGAAACATTTTTGGAGAGAGTGCAGAGGAGATTTACTAAAAGTAGAGGGGCCAAAGAGGCTGAGAAGTGTAGTAAATGTTGAGAGGTACAGACAGGATGGATAATAGGAAACACTTCCTCATGAGGCAGGCATCTAATACCAGAGGTCATCGGTTCAAAGTAAGGGATAAGGGATTGAACATCTGAGTAGAATTATTTCAGCAGAGGTTGGTTGCAATCTGGAATGCACTGCCTGAGAAGGTGCTGGAGGCAGAGGCTTTCACAACATGTACGAAACATCTGAATAAGAGTGCAAATCACGAAAGCATAGTCAGCAATGGACCAAGTGGGATTAAAAGGAATCTGATGATGGTCAGCATGGGCATAGTGGTGCTGTTTCTGTGTTGTTTGACTACGACTTATCCCACAGCCATTATGGAGACATAGCTGCCAGGAGTTGCAATTGATAAATCTGGGCCTGATCAGATATATCTTGAGACACTGTGGGAAGCTAGAGAAGAAATTGCAGTGAAGTATGAATCATCATTAGACAGGTGAGGTGCCCGAGGACGGGAGGGTGCTAATGTTGTGCCTCTATTAGGTGGCATAGTGACGCAGTGATAATGTTTTTGCAATCCTGACCTTGGGTGCTGTGTGTACGGAGCTTGTACGTACTCCCTGCATGAGTTCTCTCTGGGTGCTCCGGTTTCCTCCCACATTCCAAAGATGGTCAAGTTTGTAGGTTAATTGACTTCTGTAAAATTGTAAGGCCGACTGTACAGAGAATTGGCTTAATGGAAGGAAGCAACGGGTGATCGTGGAAAGTTTATTTTTTGGACTGGAGGCCTGTAACTAGTGCTATCTGAAGAAACATCATCTTTCCATGTTCTCCAGCGATGCTGAGCAACATGAATATATGGAGTGTTAAAAAAAGGGTATGATGTGCTTATCTTGAAAGTCGGGCCATTGAGTATAAGAATCAGGATGTCATGTTGCAGCTTTTAGCCGGGGATTTAGCCAGGAGTTGTGATGGTAGCAGATAGGAAGTTTTCAACCTGGCGCATGAATGCAGGAAATGGAGGGATATGGATCCTGTACAGACAGAGACTATTTAACTTAATCATCACATTATGTTTGGCACAGACATTGTGGACCGAAGTGCATGTTCCTGCACTACATTGTTCAATATAGGGAAATTGCAGATAGGTGTAGGAATAACAGTAGCGGGTGATTTTAACTTCCCAAATATTGATTGGAACTTTCATAGTGCAGAGGGATTAGATATAACAGAATTTGTTAAGTATGGCCATGAAATTTCTCTGAAGCAATATGCGAGGGACTGAAGGCAGATAAATCCCCAGGGCCTGATGGTCCACATCCCAGAGTACTCAAGGAGGTGCCCTACAAATCATGGATGAATTTTTGTAGGGGGTGGGGGGGTGACGAGCGGAGGGCCACTGCGCACCTAGGGGATCCAGCGCGGTGGGACGAGAATGAAGGGGGGAACTGGCCCGGTTGTTGCCACGTGTGCGAGCTGGCAGTCGATAGCAAAGAAACTAGGTGGGTAAGACTGTTCAGTACAGTAGTAACTTTGGTGCCAACGTGTGGCAGCACTTGCGTACTGCACAGGTTGTATGCAAAACAAAGCATTACACCAAAGATCATAGCTCTATGATCTTTGCATTGCAGTACCCCAGATACAAACAAAGATTATAGAGCGGAGCGATCTTTGGGTACAAGTGACAATAAAGGTCTTGACCCGAAACGTCACATATTTCCTTTGCCTCACCCGCTGAGTTTCTGCAGCATTTTTGTCTATCTTCGATTTTACCAGCATTTGCAGTTCTTTCTTAAATATAAAGATTCATTCATTCATTGACCCGTGCCGCCGCCAGCTGCTCCTGGGCAGGAATGAAAACGCGCGTGCGGCCGACCCAACCAAAGATCCTATAGCAAGCAAGATAGATCACTCGACGAAAAAGACGTAGTACCGTCATGGGCAGATTACATAGAAACATAGAAAATAGGTGCAGGAGGAAGCCATTCGGCCCTTCGAGCCAGCACTGCCATTCATTGTGATCATGGCTGATCGTCCCCTATCAATAACCCGTGCCTGCCTTCTCCCCATATCCCTTGACTCCACTAGCCCCTAGAGCTCTATCTAACTCTCTCTTAAATCCATCCAGTGATTTGGCCTCCACTGCCCTCTGTGGCAGGGAATTCCATAAATTCACAACTCTCTGGGAGAAAAAGTTTTTTCTCACCTCAGTTTTTTCTCACCTATTCTAAGACTGTGGCCCCTGGTTCTGGACTCGCCCAACATTGGGAGAAATTTTCCTGCATCTAGCTTGTCCAGTCCTTATATAATTTTATATGTTTCTATAAGATACCACCTCACCCTTCTAAACTCCAGTGAATTCAAGTCTAGTCTTTTTAATCTTTCCTCATATGACAGTCCCGCCATCCCAGGGATCAATCTCGTGAACCTACGCTGCACTGCCTCAATCACAAGGATGTCCTTCCTCAAATTAGGAGACCAAAACTGTACACAATACTCCAGATGTGGTCTCACCAGAGTCCTATACAACTGCAGAAGAACCTCTCTACTCCTATACTGAAATCCTCTTGTTATGAAGGCCAACATTCCATTAGCTTTCTTCACTGCCTGCTGTACCTGCACGCCAACTTTCAGTGACCGGTGTACAAGGACACCCAGGTCTCGCTGTACCTTCCCCTTACCTAACCTAACCCCGTTGAGATCATAATCTGCCCCCTTGTTTTTGCCGCCAAAGTGGATAACCTCACATTTATCTATATTATACTGCATCTGCCACGCATCTGCCCACTCACTCAACCTGTCCAGGTCACCCTGCAACCTCCTAACATCCTCTTCACAGTTCACACTGCCACCCAGCTTTGTGTCATCCGCAAACTTGCTAGTGTTGCTCCTAATTCCCTCTTCCAAATCATTAATATATATGGTAAACAGTTGCGGCCCCAACACAGAGCCTTGCGGCACTCCACTCGCCACTGCCTGCCATTCCGAAAAGGACCCGTTCACTCCTACTCTTTGCTTCCGGTCTGCCAACCAATTTTCTATCCATGTCAACACCCTACCCCCAATACCAGGCGCTCTCATTTTAGTCACGAGTCTCCCGTGTGGGGCATTATCAAAGGCTTTCTGAAAGTCTAGATACACTACATCCACTGACACCCCTTCATCCATTTTACTTGTCACTTCCTCAAAAAATTCCAGAAGATTAGTCAAGCACATTTCCCTTTCATAAATCCATGTTGACTTGGACTAATCCTTTTACTGCTATCCAAATGCCGCATTATTACCTCTTTAATAATTGACTCCAGCATCTTTCCCACCACCGAAGTCAGGCTAACTGGTCTGTAATTCCCCGTTTTCTCAATCGCTCCTTTCTTGAAAAGTGGGATAACATTAGCTATCCTCCAATCCACAGGGACTGATCCTGAATCTATTGAACATTGGAAAATGATCACCAATACCTCCTACTCCCCTTAGAATCTTTCTTCCCTTTCGGAATGAAATGATCCTGCGTCTTCCGGGTTATGCCCAGAAATTCCTGCCATTGCTGTCCCACCATCATTCCTGCTAGTATCCCTTTCCAGTCTACCTTGGCCAGCACCCCTCTCATGCCTTCATAGTCCCCTTTGTTCAAGTGCATCACTGCAGCTTCCAATTTAATGTTCTCCTTCTCAAATTTCAGATTAAAACTAATCATATTATGATCACTACCTCCAAGCGGTTCCTTTACCTCGAGTTCTCTTATCATATCTGGTTCATTGGACAACACTAAATCCAGAATTGCCTTTTCGCTGGTTGGCTCCATTACAAGCTGCTCTAAGAATCCATCTCGGAGGCATTCTACAAACTCTCTTTCTTGGGGTCCTGAACCAACCTGATTTTCCCAGTCTATCTGCATATTGAAACCCCCCATCACCACAGTGGCATTACCTGCCTGTTACATGCCAGTTTTAACTCCTGCTGCAACTTACACCCTACATCCCGGCTACTATTTGGGGGTCTGTAAATAATAGTGTCTTCTTGCCTTTACAATTCCTCAACTCAATCCATGGTGATTCTACCTCGTCAGTCCCTATGTCTTCCCTCGCAAGGGACTGAATTCCATCCCTCACCAGCAGAGCTACCCCCCCTCCTCTGCCCACCTGCCTGTCCTTTCTATAGGATGTATGTGAGATATAAATGTGAGTGCTCACAATCACAATGCCAGAGACAATCGTGGAAACAAGAAATTCCTTTATTTGCGAGTCTGCAGCCCCCGGGTTTCTCTCCTTGACCGAGACACACCGAGACCAGGAAAGTCACTCTCTTTTATTCACACCATTTTACAATGGTTACACCTTTAATTCCTCCCCTTCGAGCTCCTTCCAATCAGAGCACTGAGGTGCACAATCTAACCGTAACATCCCGTAACGCCCCGCAACGCCCAGGGTACCTCCCAGATCATACATCGCATGTGCATTTAAATGAGACATCTTGTCATGCTGGGCGTGTTTGCAATATTCATTTATCTCATTACGCAAGCGCAGTAGAGTACTTCATGCCCTTTCCCCTAGTTCTTGCCGGACTGGGGCTATCTTCTGACTCTCACTCTTGAAATCTGAGGAAGGACATTATAGCCATAGAGGGAGTGCAGAGAAGGTTCACCAGACTGATTCCTGGGATGTCAGGACTTTCATATGAAGAAAGACTGGATAGACTCGGCTTATACTCGCTAGAATTTAGGAGATTGAGAGGGGATCTTATAGAAACTTACAAAATTCTTATGGGGTTGGACAGGCTAGATGCAGGAAGATTGTTCCCGATGTTGGGGAAGTCCAGGACAAGGGGTCACAGCTTAAGGATAAGGGGGAAATCCTTTAAGACCGGAGATGAGAAAAAACGTTTTCACACAGAGAGTGGTGAATCTCTGGAACTCTCTGCCACAGAGGGTAGTTGAGGCCAGTTCATTGGCTATATTTAAGAGGGAGTTAGATGTGGCCCTTGTGGCTAAAGGGATCAGGGGGTATGGAGAGAAGGCAGGTACGGGATACTGAGTTGGATGATCAGCCATGATCATATTGAATGGCGGTGCAGGCTCGAAGGGCCGAATGGCCAACTCCTGCACCTATTTTCTATGTATCTATGAAATGTCACTATCTGTTCTTGCGGTTATTATCTAGTCGAGCGCTGTCGGGTGTTCGTGCTGAGAGCTCATCATCACCCTCCTGTGTGTCTACTCTCAGCTATTTCTCAGGGTCCTTAGTTTAAATCAACTACCTATTAACCCCTTTCTCACAATGTATAACCCTGAATATTAAGTTCCCAGGCCCGATCCTCCTGCAGCCACGTCTCAGTAATCCCCACAATGTCATATCTACCAACCGGTAACTGAGCCTCAAACTCATCTACTTTACTTCTTATACTTAGCGCATTCATATACAATACTTTTAATTCCTTACGCATCTCACCTTTCACATCGATCCCTATTACACTTGGCCATACTCTCCTATCCCTTTGTGAGCTTCCTTTCCCGTTAATTCTGGGGTCATTAACCATCCCTTTACTCTCTTTCCCTTTAACTCCATCCTCGACTATCCCATTTGACACCCCACCCCCCTTATTCAGTTTAAAACCACCCGTGTAGCAGTGGCAAACCTGCCTGCCAGAATGCTGGTCCTCCACCTGTTAAGATGCAATCCGTCCCTTTTGTACAGTTCCCCCTTACTCCAAAACAGGTCCCAGTGATCTAAGAATCTAAATCCCTGCCCCCTGCACCAGTTCCCCAGCCACACGTTCAGGTCCCGTATCTCCCTGTTCCTGCTCTCGCCAGCACGAGGAACTGGAAGCAAACCGGAGATGACAACCCTGGAGGTCCTGCTTTTCAGCATTTTTCCGAGCTCTCTAAAGTCACGCTGCAGAATATTCATCCCCTTCTTTCCGACATCGTTTGTGCTGACATGCACTACCATTTCATGGATAATTTTCGGCCCCATTTCCGTAACCGGCTTCCGTCTCCGCACCAAAGATCCCACAGGATACTAGTGCGGAGACGGAAGCCGGTTACGGAAACATCCTCGTAAAAATAAAAGTTATTTGGGAAAAATCTTCTCCTCATTTTTAGAATGCTAATTTATTAACACAAACTGTTCCCCCACAACGCTGATTACACTGCTCGGGTTACTGAAATGGATGAAAAAAAGGCCCACGTGCCGCTCCGTTGCCTACTACACGTCAGCCCATTGCATTTAGAAGGCGTGGTCTATCTTGCTTGCTATAGGATCTTTGGACCCACTGTGTCCCGCGGTCATTCAGCTGATTGGCGATCTGTCTCTGACGTTACCCACGCTCCTCGATCTCATTGGTCGAGAAGCTCGGCAGGGCTCCGCATTTGTCATTGGCGGTTCCACGGCCTCTGGAGCGGATTGGTGGGTCAGCCCGGCTCGGCATTGGCGGAGCGTAGCGCTCGGGCCCAAATATCCTATTGATTGGCCGCCCGCCGGCTCCGTTGGGCCCTCGAGCCCTCGAGCCCATGGATCTGGTGGCCTCGGTCGGGGAAGCTGATCGGTGCCTCGGAACTGGTGGAGCTCGGCAGCGGAGGACATGAGTGGACATTGGGGGGGGGGAAGCGCATGCAGGTAAACACGGGGGCTAGGGCAGGGGCTTCCAGAGAGTGCAGGCTTGGAAGTCGGGGTCAGTCAGACCTCCGATGCCGCACGAAAGCGATTCACTCAATCGCAGGGTAGGGTAGAAAGGAGCAAAGATCTTAGAGCAGAGCTCGCTATAAGATCTTTGGAAAGGAGGCAGTGTGGTGACATGTCGCAGTTGGGGGGGGGGGGGGGGTGTCTTCAAGAAAGATTGGGGACCTGAGGAGCATTTGTTATTTAAAACACAGAGGGGTGGTTGGTATTTGCAACGAACTGCCAGAAAACGCGATAGAGAGGGTGCAATGTAAACACATTTGGTACATGGATAGGAAAGGGTTTGAAGCTATACGGGCCAAACATAGGCAATGGTAACTCAAATTTCAGTGTACATTCATTGGTACATGTGATAATAAACGAACCTTGAAATGGGATTAGCCTAGTTAGGCAACTTGGTTGGCTGACAAAAGTTGGGTTAAAGTGCTTGTTCTGTACTGTCCTACTCTTAACAATGAAGAATGGCTTCCAATTGATTGTGGCAAATAGTTAATATGTGCCAGATGTAGTATAAAGTGGAGAAATGTAATGTTACCAACTTTGATAAGATGGACAGGACACCAAAGCAAAAGAAACAACAGATTAGGAAATGTTAATGTGCAAAGGATACCGTGTGTCCATGTACTCCAGTCACTGAAATCAAACAAACAGGGACAACATGTGGTGAATATGACAAAATGACAATGGTGCTCATTGAATCATAAAATGGTTACTTTAGTGGTAACTGTACCTTCAAGAACTGAATACCAGGTGGTGTGATTTGAGTCGTGTGATATATTCATAATCTTATCAATCTTGTGAATATGTGTGTAAGTATGCTCAGTGTACTTTTGTAAAATAAAGAAGACTTACACTGAAAACTGCTTGACTGAAACCTGTGTTTGTTTCTGTCTACATGCCTAGCATAATATCTTACAAATGGCGAAGAGGATCGGATCGAGTTTGTGAACTTAACCTTTAAATTCAGTGCAGGACTATTTTGCAATATGCAGTATTGTTTAACATTTAAACAGCAAATACGGAGTTATATCGCAGGTTTTTTTGTGAACTGAACATGATAGACTACAGATCCTTCTATACAGGGGACTGTAGTGTACAACATCATCTAGAGATTGTCAGGCTAACTTTGTGTTGTGGCAAGATGGTGTCCATGGGATACATCGGCCAACTAGGGACTTTTGACAAGAACCGTGAAACCTTTTCCTCATACTGTGAGCGAATGGAAATGTTTTTTAGTGCTAATAACATTATTGAAGCTGAAGAAATGGAGGATAGTGATCAAGTGCAGGTAAGAGCACAAAACAGGGCGATAAGAGAATGCAAAAAGACTATTCTATTAACTGAAATTGTCCTGAAGTTTATGCAACTCTCACCAGCATGCTAGCTCCAGAGTATGCAAAGAATGTTTCATTTGAGAAAAGTTGTTTCAAAATGTGATGCTCACGTCAACCCTAAGCCCATATGGATTACAGAAAGTTACAAATTTCACACTAGAAATCTGAAGTCTGGTGAGGCTGTGGGTAAGTACATTATCACATTGAAGAAGTTGTCTCTACACTGCAATTTTGGGACATTTCTAGATCGAGCTTTGTGTGATAGTGGATTGGTGGATGAGCGAATCCAATCAAAATTACTGACCACACCAGCCTTTACCTTTTATTTGACATGCAAAACTGCCTTGGCCATGGAGATGGCATCTCAAAGGTCGCCCAACATATGCTGGCACACTCGACAGTCAAAAGGAAGTTCCAAAATACATGCATGACAAGACGGGGAAAAGGCTGTTCTGCGAAAAGCACAGATACGTGCTATTAATTTTACCTACTTGTCTGCCTTATGGAGGCAGCTAATGTAATAAAACACTTTTACTACAGACTCTTCTCGTTGGTACCATCGGGATGGAGGTACAGTAACCTGCGAACAGTCTCATTAAGCATCAGACTTTTGAACCACCCTGCACAATACTAGCCACAACTCTACCTCAGCATCGAATCACGACAGACTTTGCACGATTAAGGTTACTCTGAATAGTTTGGTTTTGCAATATCATGGTATAGTTTACATAGAGTAACCGAATTGTTGTTGTTGTGTTTACTGTGCCTATAATGCTGCAAGCAATAAGATTTTATTGTTCCAGTTCTTATTTGGAGCATATGACAAATAAATACACTTGATGACTCTGCTGCCACCTTCAGGGATCCTTGGATTTTGGACGTCCTCCCAAGTTCATCACCTTGAATTTATCAGGACTAAATTCCATCTACATTGTTCTTCCCTTCTCAACAACTGATCAACTAGGCTATATCATTCTGCAGCCTATCACTATCATCACATAAGAGATTAGTATACAAACTTAAAGCACATGGCATTGGGGGTTCAGTATTGATGTGGATAGAGAACTGGCTGGCAAACAGGAAGCAAAGAGTAGGAGTAAACGGGTCCTTTTCACAATGGCAGGCAGTGACTAGTGGGGTACCGCAAGGCTCAGTGCTGGGACCCCAGCTATTTACAATATATATTAATGACCTGGATGAGGGAATTGAAGGCAATATCTCCAAGTTTGCGGATGACACTAAGCTGGGGGGCAGTGTTAGCTGTGAGGAGGATGCTAGGAGACTGCAAGGTGACTTGGATAGGCTGGGTGAGTGGGCAAATGTTTGGCAGATGCAGTATAATGTGGATAAATGTGAGGTTATCCATTTTGGTGGCAAAAACAGGAAAGCAGACTATTTTCTAAATGGTGGCCGACTAGGAAAAGGGGAGATGCAGCGAGACCTGGGTGTCATGGTACACCAGTCATTGAAAGTAGGCATGCAGGTGCAGCAGGCAGTGAAGAAAGCGAATGGTATGTTAGCTTTCATAGCAAAAGGATTTGAGTATAGGAGCAGGGAGGTTCTACTGCAGTTGTACAGGGTCTTGGTGAGACCACACCTGGAGTATTGCGTACAGTTTTGGTCTCCAAATCTGAGGAAGGACATTATTGCCATAGAAGGAGTGCAGAGAAGGTTCACCAGACTGATTCCTGGGATGTCAGGACTGTCTTATGAAGAAAGACTGGATAGACTTGGTTTATACTCTCTAGAATTTAGGAGATTGAGAGGGGATCTTATAGAAACTTACAAAATTCTTAAGGGGTTGGACAGGCTAGATGCAGGAAGATTGCTCCCGATGTTGGGGAAGTCCAGGACAAGGGGTCACAGCTTAAGGATAAGGGGGAAATCCTTTAAAACCGAGATGAGAAGAACTTTTTTTACACAGAGAGTGGTGAATCTCTGGAACTCTCTGCCACAGAGGGTAGTCGAGGCCAGTTCATTGGCTATATTTAAGAGGGAGCTAGATGTGGCCCTTGTGGCTAAAGGGATCAGAGGGTAAGGAGAGAAGGCAGGTACGGGATACTGAGTTGGATGATCAGCCATGATCATATTGAATGGCGGTGCAGGCTCGAAGGGCCGAATGGCCTACTCCTGCACCTAATTTCTATGTTTCTATGTTTCTATCACTATCAACAACACTGTTAATTCTGGCCAAATTGGAGATGCCAGGACACTAAAATTGAGTAAAGGCTTCTGGGCTGCTAGGCCATTTGGTCAATTTAAATGTGCCTTCTGCAGAAATGGGACCAGCTGCAGAATGGTGCCAGCTTGTCTAGAGCCTAGATAAGAGTTGCAGGGAAAGAATGGAACATATGCAGATTCTGACAATTAGGTGTAAATTGCATGAAACGGATTGGGTGAATGCAAACCAGACATACACATAGTAAATATTGTTGCAAAGCTTTACTTTGCTAGATGTTGATTGGGTTAAGTGTTGAGCCTTGTCTGGGTTTCTTGAACATCTAGGCACATGTTGCATAATTCATCTCTGTTAACTTGCATCTAGAAATTTTGTCAGTATAAATTGTATTGGTCACTATTATTGGGTTAGGGAAATGTCTATCATGTACTGTGTTAATCAATATCTGTTATTGGACTGCATAGAGACCACCCCCATGTGGTTCGGCCCCTCAAGGTTCGGGGACCTATAAAAGGCCACTCCCACGAGGTCCTGTGTCGATCTTCTGGGAGAACACTTAGGACTGCGTGACCTTCTGGAGTGTCTCTGCTTGCACGAGGCTAGGAGGGCTTGGCCAGGCAGATACAAGGATCGAACCCGCAGTGGTTAGGTATAGTAGTGGGGAATTGTGTTTTACCAAAATAAAGTTTAGATGTGCAAGTGCTTGACTCAGTATTTTATTGACTGAAACTAGACAGGGGGGAAGCTTAGAATGAGCTATTTACAACACCATCGGTTTTTGTGTCATCTGCTCGCTTACTTCTGATGCTCATATGCAGGTTGTTAATGTATACGGTTAAACGTTAGGGTCCCTGCACTGATCACTATGGTGTAGCACTCGTCACAGATATCCAATCACAAAAAGAACCTTCCACCATCAACCCCTGTCTCATATTACACAACAATGTGTTGGGCTGACAACCTTTTTTGCATGGATAGACACAAAAAGCTGGAGTTACTCAGAGGGACAGGCAGCATCTCTGGAGAGAAGGAAATTGGTGATGGTTTGGGTCAAGGCATTTCAGTCTCAACCCGAAACATCACCCATTCCTTCTTGCCAGAGATGCTGCCTGTCCTGCTGAGTTACTCCAGCTTTTTGAGATAAAGCTTCCAGTTTAGATGGGTTTACAGTGGAATTGTAAAGTTTACTGTCCCCCTGGCTATGCAAGGTTTTTAAAGAAGCATTTTTAATGAATATATTACCACAATCCTTTTATGAAGCTTATATTTCTTTATTTCTTAAAAAAGATAAAGACCCTACTGAAGTGACATCATATAGACCTATATCACTGTTAAACGTAGATTCCAAAATTCTTTCAAAAATATTAGCTATGAGATTTGAAAATATTTGACTGCAAATTATTTCTGAAGATCAGACAGGTTTTTATTAAAAATCGTTACTCATACTTTAACGTTAGGAGATTAATGAATATTGTATATACAGCATCAAATAAAATTCCAGAATGTGTCATTTCACTTAATGCTGAGAAGGCATTTGAGTAGAATGGGAACACTTATTCAATACACGTGAAAAATTTAAGATTGGTCCAAAATTTACTCTTGGATCAAGCTGATATATCATATACCTTAATCTTCTGTACTTACCAATAATCAGAGATCCCCTTTTTTCAGGCTCTTTCGAGGTACTAGACAGGGCTGTCCTTTAAGTCCTTTATTGTTTGATATCGCTTTGGAACCTTTGGCCACCACTATTAGGGAATCCCCTAATATTTTTGGTATTGTTCGTGAGAATAAGACACATAAGCTATCTCTTTATGCAGATGATCTGTTATTATTTATCTCTAACCCAGAGAAATCTATTCCTGCAATAGTAGCATTACTTAATCAATTTAGTAGTTTTTCAGGATATAAACTAAATCTTAGTAAGAGTGAGCTTTTCCCATTAAACAATCAAATTTTGAATTATGGACAGTTTCCATTTAGTTTGACTACCGACTGTTTTACTTATTTAGGCATTAAGATTACCAAGAAACACAAGGATCTATTTAAAGCCAATTTTACGCCCATAATTGAACACATCAGACGACAGTTTACTAAATGGTCACTAATGTCCTTATCTCTAATTGGCCGAATCAATGCTATTAAAATGTTTATCCTACCTAACTTTTTGTATTTATTTCAGACGATACCAATTTTTATTGCTAAATCTTTCTTTGATATTATTGACTCAAAAATTTCTTCATATATATATGGCAGAATAAAAATCCCAGACTAAGTAAAAAATACTTACAGAAATCAAAAAAAGACGGTGGTTTGGCACTGCCGAACCTTAGATTTTACTATTGGGCAGTTAATGCTCGCTATTTAATGTTTTGGACAAAAGATTTAGAAGATACCCAGTGCCCAGGATGGATAAATCTTGAACGTGATTCTATGCAAGGGTTATCATTGACTTCTATCCTCGGGGCCTCGTTACCTTTCACAATTACGAGATTGAATAAATATACGACGAACCCAATAATAAGACATACATTCTGAATATGTTTCAATTTCGTAAGTTTTTTGGATTGAATGATTTTATCTTATCGAGTCCTATCATATCTAAATTTTTCTTCCAACCTTCCTTTACTGATCAAGCCTTTCTGTTATGGAAGAGGAAAGGATTAGCAGCTTTTCATGATTTGCTTTTGGATGGTTGTTTTATGTCTTTTGAACAACTCTCCAATAAATATGATCTACCTAACTCACATTTCTTTAGATATTTATAAGTTAGGCATTTTTTGAAGGCTACTCTGTCCTCTTTTCCGTTACCACATTCAACCGAAATCTTGGAATTTTTTTTATCAGAAAGGTTTAATAACGACTATTTATGAGTTGATTTTGAAATTACAAATAGATACTTTTGATAAAATTAAGAATGACTGGGAAAGAGAACTTCAAATTTCTCTACCTATAGAGAAATGGGAGAGGATTCTTCAGTTAGTTAATACTTCTTCTATGTGTGCAAGACACCCTCTGATACAATTCAAGGTGGTTCACAGAGCTCATATGTCAAAAGATAAGTTAGCTCGTTTTTATGGTCATATAAATCCTACCTGTGACAGATGTAATTCTGAAGTCGCCTCACTAACTCATATGTTTTGGTCTTGCCCACTTTTGGGGAAAAATTGGAAATACATTTTTGACACTATTTCTGTAATTTTAGGTATTGATTTACAACCTCATCCTATTACTGCAATTTTTGGACTACCAATGTTAGATTCTACTCATCTGTCCCATTCCGCCCATTGGCTGATTGCTTTTACTACATTAATTGCCAGAAGAGCTATTTTATTTAAATGGAAAGACTCTAATCCTCCTACCACACTCGAATGGTACTCTGAAACAATATCATGTTTAGATTTAGAAAAAAATTAGGAGTGACATTGTTGAACCCTTGGTTAAATTTGATAGGACTTGGGGAAGCTTTATTCAACATTTTCATACAATATAAATTGTCCCCTCTCCAACCGTAATAATAATTATTTTACCTTTATACGGTGGAACGGACTTGACGACAAACAGGGACTTAAATTGTTGAAATTCTTTGTAGCCCAGATTTTGTTTTGCTTTTTTTCTAGCTTAGGGGGTTTTGTTTTTCTCTTTTTTCTCTCTTTTCTTTTTTTTTCTTTTTATCTTTTTGTTTTTATATAGACAAGTTCTGTTTTAAACACTTAACTATATTTACATGGAGGTTTATACTCAATGTGTATTTTGACACTGGACTCATACTTAGGTTGTACTTGTTATTAATGTAATCCTGATCCCTATGTATCAATATCACTTTTATGTTTATCATAATTTATTTTTTGTTTTTTGCTTTTGAAAAAAATTAATAAAAAGATTTTAAAAGAAAGAAGGAAAAATAAAGAAATCTTCAGTTTAACTAGCGTCTGCAGTTCCTTCCTACACGAAACCATTTTTGCATGTTTTGTCTTTGCTTTGTTGCAATTGAGTGGTTTGATTGACCTTTCATTGCTACGTGAAAATATCTATCACATTGCTGTAGGCCTGATGACACATCAGCTGGACTGGGTAAAGGCAGCCGTTTGGACATGTTTCTTGAACTCTCATGTGGTATGGGTGTTTGTTGTGATGACAACATTTAACACCGATTCTCTGCAATGTGGTGAACCATTTGAGACTTGAACTCCGACAGCCCTGAGTCTGTCGTGGTGAAGAAATGCATGCGCATTTCCACATGCGAATGTTGGTGGTAGTATTCACCTCACACCTTCTCTCCCTCTATTTAGACTGTATGGCCATTTCAATCACCAGTAATCTTGCAGTTGGTCCACCATATACATGTCAATCTTTTTGACTGAATGCACAAATTCCATTTGCCTGCGTCAGGTCCAGTTATTGGAAAAAGAGCTTGAAGTGGACATCCGGTAGTTGTTTCCTTTTCTATTGTCGCTTTATTAAGTATGTGCATGTTATTTTCTCTCTAGGTTAGAGTGTGGAAGTAAGCAGGTATCGATACCTGGCTAACAACTAGCTGTTTCCTGTGAAGATGAATCAGAGCAGTGAGTCCTCTGTGGGGGAAGCCAGGGAGCTGAGCAAGTCGCCACTACTCAGCATCCACAGCCAGTCAAACTTCAGCCTGCAGCCTGAAAGGATGTGGTCTCCAGAGACCCCTGTGATCAGGAGGCAGACTCCCAGTCCACAGCTACCACTCTGCTTAGACAGCGACTGGGAGAGTCGGGAGGAACTGCGCCTGCGGGAGCTGGAAGAGGCTCGAGCCCGTGCAGCCCAAATGGAGAAGACTATGCGCTGGTGGTCAGACTGCACGGCCAACTGGCGTGAGAAGTGGAGCAAGGTGCGGGCAGAGAGAAACAAGTGCCGGGAAGAGGTGAGACTGCTAAGACAGAAGCTGGAGGCACTCAGCAAAGAGCTGACCGCAGTAAAACGTGAAAAGCAGGAATTGTTCATTGAGAATGAGCAGTTAAGGTTGGAGGCTGCATGGATAAAGAACGGTCAGGACAGTGAGCACACAACGGACAATAAATTGGTGTCTGAGAAGGAGAGTGTGATCTTAAACATTCCAGAACAGGAACCAGTGCGAGATGTTGGAAGAGAGAAAACTTCTAAAAGCAAGGTAAGCTTCTTGGAACATGGTGCAGTCCTTGCAACTGCAACTGGTATCACTTAAGTGTTTCAAGGATGGTAAGTAGCTTTCATCCCAGCCACCACTTTTATTTTATATCTATCGGTCTGACTACTCTGAGATTCTTTATCGGGAGTAACCATAAGCTTGTGCAGTTCAATTAATTTCCAATTGTCAGTCTGTTACCAGAATGTATTATCAAGTGTCATAAACATGCACCAGAAACTCACCACAGAAAGTGATCATCAGCAGGGCTTATATAGGATAAACACAATGGCAAATAACCCACCCAGGTTTCCTTTTGGAAAAGACACCCAAGATATTCCATCTGTTGTCTCGCTGAACCGAGCAATAA
>JAXLNO010000900.1:142094-206809 GCA_038087875.1 Malacoraja senta | reverse complement strand
GCGCCTGTCTCCCCCCGGCGCCTGTCTCCCCCGGCCAGCTCCCCCCGCGCCAGTCTCCCCCCCGCGCCAGTCTCCCCCCCGCGCCAGTCTCCCGCGCCAGTCTCCCCCGGCCAGTCTCCCCCCCGCGCCAGTCTCCCCCCGCGCCTGGTCTCCCCCCGCGCCTGTCTCCCCCCCGCGCCTGTCCTCCCCCCCCGCCTGCCTCCCCCCCGCGCCTGTCTCCCCCCCGCGCCTGTCTCCCCCCCCGCGCCGTCTCCCCCCCGCGCCTGTCTCCCCCCCGCGCCTGTCTCCCCCCCGCGCCTGTCTCCCCCGCGCCCTGTCTCCCCCCGCGCCTGTCTCCCCCCCGCGCCTCTCTCCCCCCCGCGCCTCTCTCCCCCCGCGCCTCTCCCCCCGCGCCTGTCTCCCCCCGCGCCTGTCTCCCCCCGCGCCTGTCTCCCCCCGCGCCTGTCTCCCCCGCGCCTGCTCCCCCGCGGCCTGTCTCCCCCGCCGCCTGTCTCCCCCCCGCGCCTGTCTCCCCCCCGCGCCTGTCTCCCCCCCGCGCCTGTCTCCCCCCGCGCCCTGTCTCCCCCCCCGCCTGTCTCCCCCCCGCCCGTCTCCCCCCCCGCCTGTCTCCCCCCCGCCTGTCTCCCCCCCCGCCTGTCTCCCCCCCCGCCTGTCTCCCCCCCCCGCCTGTCTCCCCCCCCGCTGTTTCCCCCCGCCCCCTGTCTCCCCCCCCCGCCTGTCTCCCCCCCGCCTGTCTCCCCCCCGCCCTGTCTCCCCCCCCGCCTGTCTCCCCCCCGCCTGTCTCCCCCCCCGCCTGTCTCCCCCCGCCTGTCTCCCCCCCCGCCTGCACCCCCCCCGCCCTGTCTCCCCCCGCTGTCTCCCCCCGCCTGTCTCCCCCCGCCTGTCTCTCCCCCCCCGCCTGTCTCCCCCCCCGCCTGTCTCCCCCCCCCGCCCTGGTCTCCCCCCCGCGTCGTCTCCCACCCCCGCGTCTGTCTCCCCCGCGTCTGTCTCCCCCCGCGTCTGTCTCCCCCCGCGTCTGTCTCCCCCCCGCGTCTGTCTCCCCCCCGCGCCTGTCTCCCCCCGCCTGTCTCCCCCCGCGCCCTTTCCCCCCCGCGCCTTCCCCCCCGCGCCTGTCTCCCCCCGCGCCTCTGTCTCCCCCCGCGCCCCTGTCTCCCCCATGCTGGAGTAACTCAGCGGGTGAGGCAGCATCTATGGAGTAAAAGAATAGGTGATGATTCGAAAGATAAATCTTCATAACACAGCCTCTTGATTAATAGTTTCTTTATTGTCGAAGCAAAACAGTAAGATATTCATCCAACCTTCTTCTTTGACTCCGTATGTCTCCGCATAGCTCCCCATGGTCGAAAGATATTCCTTCTCACCAAGCTTCCTCTGAACTAACTAAAAAGCTAACAGCTTCTGCGCAAGAATCCCAGCAGCAAACACGCCTCCGACTGTGTAATAAATCCCACCCACATAATTACAACTGCCCGTTGCCTTGTGGTCGGGGAGCTTGTGTGTCTCAGTGACCCCTAGAGCTATGCCAGCAGGAGATTCATCTCCTGTTAGGGTCTCCCATGCTGGACAGGTCGAAGGGTAGAGGCAAGACGAAGAGCGATCCACTGGTCCTGCAGGTTGGGGGTTGAGCACAGGGCTAACAACCCTGTCTCGTAAAACAAATATGTTACGGAAACAGCAACTGAAGGAATCAACACTAATTTGAGGATCTTCGTTGCTGCCCTTCATGCCAGGAGGCATAATAGGCAGTAGGTAAGTACATAATTACAGGCAGACAAAATTTAAAGGCAAATGCTATTGTAGATTGATTGTGCATGGCTGATCATCCACAATCAGTACCCCGTTCCTGCCCTCTCCCCATATCCCATGACGCCGCTATCTTTAAGAGCCCTATCTAACTCTCTCTTGAAAGTATTCAGAGAACCGGCCTCCACCGCCCTCTGAGGCAGAGAATTCCAGAGACTCACAACTCTCTTTATGAAAAAGTGTTTCCTCAACTCCGGGCCAAATGGCTTACCCCTTATTCTTAAACCCTGGTTCCGGACTGCAACATCGGGAACATGTTTCCTGCCTCTAGCGTGTCCAACCCCATAATAATCTTATACGTTTCAATAAGAACCCCTCTCATCCTTCTAAATTCCAGAGTATACAAGCCCAGCTGCTCCATTCTATCAACATATGACAGTCCTGCCATCCGCCTCGTAGCATAAACAGGAAGGTAGATTATGTCTACCTCCCCCCCGTGTCTGTCTCCCCCCCCGTGTCTGTCTCCCCCCCGTGTCTGTCTCCCCCCCGTGTCTGTCTCCCCCCCCCGTGTCTGTCTCCCCCCCCCGTGTCTGTCTCCCCCCCCGTGTCTGTCTCCCCCCCCGTGTCTGTCTCCCCCCGTGTCTGACTCCCCCCCCGTGTCTGACTCCCCCCCCGTGTCTGACTCCCCCCCCCGTGTCTGTCCCCCCCCCGTGTCTGTCCCCCCCCCGTGTCTGTCCCCCCCCCCCCGTGTCTGTCCCCCCCCCGTGTCTGTCCCCCCCCCGTGTCTGTCCCCCCCCCCGTGTCTGTCCCCCCCGTGTCTGTTCCCCCCCCGTGTCTGTCTCCCCCCCCGCTCCTGTCTCCCCCCCCGCTCCTGTCTCCCCCGCGCCCGTCTCCCCCGCGCCCGTCTCCCCCGCGCCTCCGTCTCCTCCCGCGCCTTCGTCTCCCCCCCGCGTCTGTCTCCCCCCGCGTCTGTCCTCCCCCCCGCGTCTGTCTCCCCCCCCGCGTCTTTCTCCCCCCGCGTCTTTCTCCCCCCGCGTCTTTCTCCCCCCGCGTCTTTCTCCCCCCGCGTCTTTCTCCCCCGTGTCTTTCTCCCCCCGTGTCTGTCTCCCCCCCGTGTCTGTCTCCCCCCCGTGTCTGTCTCCCCCCGTGTCTGTCTCCCCCCGTGTCTGTCTCCCCCCGTGTCTGTCTCCCCCCCGGTCTGTCTCCCCCGTGTCTGTCTCCCCCCGTGTCTGTCTCCCCCCGTGTCTGTCTCCCCCCGTGTCTGTCTCCCCCCGTGTCTGTCTCCCCCGTGTCTGTCTCCCCCCGTGTCTGTCTCCCCCCGTGTCTGTCTCCCCCCGTGTCTGTCTCCCCCCGTGTCTGTCTCCCCCCGTGTCTGTCTCCCCCCGTGTCTGTCTCCCCCGTGTCTGTCTCCCCCCGTGTCTGTCTCCCCCCGTGTCTGTCTCCCCCCGTGTCTGTCTCCCCCGTGTCTGTCTCCCCCCGTGTCTGTCTCCCCCCCGTGTCTGTCTCCCCCCGTGTCTGTCTCCCCCGTGTCTGTCTCCCCCCGTGTCTGTCTCCCCCCGTGTCTGTCTCCCCCCGTGTCTGTCTCCCCCCGTGTCTGTCTCCCCCCCCCGTGTCTGTCTCCCCCCGTGTCTGTCTCCCCCCCGTGTCTGTCTCCCCCCGTGTCTGTCTCCCCCCCGTGTCTGTCTCCCCCCCGTGTCTGTCTCCCCCCCGTGTCTGTCTCCCCCCGTGTCTGTCTCCCCCCGTGTCTGTCTCCCCCCGTGTCTGTCTCCCCCCGTGTCTGTCTCCCCCCGTGTCTGTCTCCCCCGTGTCTGTCTCCCCCCGTGTCTGTCTCCCCCCGTGTCTGTCTCCCCCCGTGTCTGTCTCCCCCCGTGTCTGTCTCCCCCCGGGTCTGTCTCCCCCCGTGTCTGTCTCCCCCGTGTCTGTCTCCCCCCGTGTCTGTCTCCCCCCGTGTCTGTCTCCCCCCGTGTCTGCCGTGTCTGTCTCCCCCCGTGTCTGTCTCCCCCCGTGTCTGTCTCCCCCCGTGTCTGTCTCCCCCCGTGTCTGTCTCCCCCCGTGTCTGTCTCCCCCCGTGTCTGTCTCCCCCCGTGTCTGTCTCCCCCCGTGTCTGTCTCCCCCCGTGTCTGTCTCCCCCCGTGTCTGTCTCCCCCCGTGTCTGTCTCCCCCCGTGTCTGTCTCCCCCCGTGTCTGTCTCCCCCCGTGTCTGTCTCCCCCCGTGTCTGTCTCCCCCCGTGTCTGTCTCCCCCCGTGTCTGTCTCCCCCCGTGTCTGTCTCCCCCCGTGTCTGTCTCCCCCCGTGTCTGTCTCCCCCCGTGTCTGTCTCCCCCCGTGTCTGTCTCCCCCCGTGTCTGTCTCCCCCCGTGTCTGTCTCCCCCCGTGTCTGTCTCCCCCCGTGTCTGTCTCCCCCCGTGTCTGTCTCCCCCCGTGTCTGTCTCCCCCCGTGTCTGTCTCCCCCCGTGTCTGTCTCCCCCCGTGTCTGTCTCCCCCCGTGTCTGTCTCCCCCCGTGTCTGTCTCCCCCCGTGTCTGTCTCCCCCCGTGTCTGTCTCCCCCGTGTCTGTCTCCCCCCGTGTCTGTCTCCCCCCGTGTCTGTCTCCCCCCGTGTCTGTCTCCCCCCGTGTCTGTCTCCCCCCGTGTCTGTCTCCCCCCGTGTCTGTCTCCCCCCGTGTCTGTCTCCCCCCGTGTCTGTCTCCCCCCCGTGTCTGTCTCCCCCCCGTGTCTGTCTCCCCCCCGTGTCTGTCTCCCCCCGTGTCTGTCCCCCCCGCGTCTGTCTCCCCCGCGTCTGTCTCCCCCCGCGTCTGTCTCCCCCCGCGTCTGTCTCCCCCCGCGTCTGTCTCCCCCCGCGTCTGTCTCCCCCCGCGTCTGTCTCCCCCCGCGTCTGTCTCCCCCCGCGTCTGTCCCCCCCCGCGCCTGTCCCCCCCCGCGCCTGTCCCCCCCCGCGCCTGTCTCCCCCCGCGCCTGTCTCCCCCCGCGCCCCTGTCTCCCCCATGCTGGAGTAACTCAGCGGGTGAGGCAGCATCTATGGAGCAAAAGAATAGGTGATGATTCGAAAGATAAATCTTCATAACACAGCCTCTTGATTAATAGTTTCTTTATTGTCGAAGCAAAACAGTAAGATATTCATCCAACCTTCTTCTTTGACTCCGTATGTCTCCGCATAGCTCCCCATTGTCGAAAGATATTCCTTCTCACCATGCTTCCTCTGAACTAACTAAAAAGCTAACAGCTTCTGCGCAAGAATCCCAGCAGCAAACACGCCTCCGACTGTGTAATAAATCCCACCCACATAATTACAACTGCCCGTTGCCTTGTGGTCGGGGAGCTTGTGTGTCTCAGTGACCCCTAGAGCTATGCCAGCAGGAGATTCATCTCCTGTTAGGGTCTCCCATGCTGGACAGGTCGAAGGGTAGAGGCGAGACGAAGAGCGATCCACTGGTCCTGCAGGTTGGGGGTTGAGCACAGGGCTAACAACCCTGTCTCGTAAAACAAATATGTTACGGAAACAGCAACTGAAGGAATCAACACTAATTTGAGGATCTTCGTTGCTGCCCTTCATGCCAGGAGGCATAATAGGCAGTAGGTAAGTACATAATTACAGGCAGACAAAATTTAAAGGCAAATGCTATTGTAGATTGATTGTGCATGGCTGATCATCCACAATCAGTACCCCGTTCCTGCCCTCTCCCCATATCCCATGACGCCGCTATCTTTAAGAGCCCTATCTAACTCTCTCTTGAAAGTATTCAGAGAACCGGCCTCCACCGCCCTCTGAGGCAGAGAATTCCAGAGACTCACAACTCTCTTTATGAAAAAGTGTTTCCTCAACTCCGGGCCAAATGGCTTACCCCTTATTCTTAAACCCTGGTTCCGGACTGCAACATCGGGAACATGTTTCCTGCCTCTAGCGTGTCCAACCCCATAATAATCCTTATACGTTTCAATAAGAATCCCTCTCATCCTTCTAAATTCCAGAGTATACAAGCCCAGCTGCTCCATTCTATCAACATATGACAGTCCTGCCATCCCGCCTCGTAGCATAAACAGGAAGGTAGATTATGTCTACCTCCCCCCTGTGTCTGTCTCCCCCCGTGTCTGTCTCCCCCCCGTGTCTGTCTCCCCCCCGTGTCTGTCTCCCCCCCGTGTCTGTCTCCCCCCGTGTCTGTCTCCCCCCGTGTCTGTCTCCCCCCGTGTCTGTCTCCCCCCCGTGTCTGTCTTCCCCCCCGTGTCTGTCTTCCCCCCCGTGTCTGTCTCTCCCCGTGTCTGTCTCTCCCCGTGTCTGTCTCTCCCCGTGTCTGTCTCTCCCCGTGTCTGTCTCTCCCCGTGTCTGTCTCTCCCGTGTCTGTCTCTCCCCGTGTCTGTCTCTCCCCGTGTCTGTCTCTCCCCGTGTCTGTCTCTCCCCCGTTTCTGACTCCCCCCCCCGTGTCTGACTCCCCCCCCCCGTGTCTGACTCCCCCCCGTGTCTGTCTCCCCCCCGTGTCTGTCTCCCCCCCCGTGTCTGTCTCCCCCCCCGTGTCTGTCTCCCCCCCCCGTGTCTGTCTCTCCCCGTGTCTGTCTCTCCCCCGTGTCTGTCTCCCCCCCGTGTCTGTCTCCCCCGTGTCTGTCTCCCCCCCCGTGTCTGTCTCCCCCCCCCGTGTCTGTCCCCCCCCCGTGTCTGTCTCCCCCCCAGTGTCTGTCTCCCCCCCCGCGCCCGTCTCCCCCCGCGCCTCCGTCTCCCCCGCGCCTCCGTTACCTCCCGCGCCTCCGTCTCCCCCGCACCTCCGTCTCCCCCCCGCGTCTCCGTCTCTCCCCGCGCCTCTGTCTCCCCCCGCGCCCCTGTCTCCCCCATGCTGGAGTAACTCAGCGGGTGAGGCAGCATCTATGGAGCAAAAGAATAGGTGATGATTCGAAAGATAAATCTTCATAACACAGCCTCTTGATTAATAGTTTCTTTATTGTCGAAGCAAAACAGTAAGATATTCATCCAACCTTCTTCTTTGACTCCGTATGTCTCCGCATAGCTCCCCATTGTCGAAAGATATTCCTTCTCACCATGCTTCCTCTGAACTAACTAAAAAGCTAACAGCTTCTGCGCAAGAATCCCAGCAGCAAACACGCCTCCGACTGTGTAATAAATCCCACCCACATAATTACAACTGCCCGTTGCCTTGTGGTCGGGGAGCTTGTGTGTCTCAGTGACCCCTAGAGCTATGCCAGCAGGAGATTCATCTCCTGTTAGGGTCTCCCATGCTGGACAGGTCGAAGGGTAGAGGCGAGACGAAGAGCGATCCACTGGTCCTGCAGGTTGGGGGTTGAGCACAGGGCTAACAACCCTGTCTCGTAAAACAAATATGTTACGGAAACAGCAACTGAAGGAATCAACACTAATTTGAGGATCTTCGTTGCTGCCCTTCATGCCAGGAGGCATAATAGGCAGTAGGTAAGTACATAATTACAGGCAGACAACATTTAAAGGCAAATGCTATTGTAGATTGATTGTGCATGTTAACCAGCCACGTGTTCAAGCTGTTCGCAGACCAATGGAACTTCCAACACATCACGAGCAGCCCTGAGTGTCCACAGAGTAATGGACTCGCTGAGCGCGCCGTCAGAAGCACCAAGCAACTGTTAGAGAAAGCTAGTTTTTCAAACTCTGATGTGTATCTCGATCTCCTGAATCTCAGAAACATTGCCAGAGACGGAACCTTGGGATCACCAGCCAAGTGAATTATGTCCAGATCGACATGACCTCCAATCCCGATCGCACAACAACAGCTGGTCCCTCGGGTGCTGAAGCCTGCTACTATCCAGAAACGTATCCAGGAGAAGCATGACATCCAGAAACGGTCATACGACAGATACAGCAAATCACTTAGACCTCTACTGGACATTCCCGTCCGGGGCATCATTGTTAACCTGGCTGACGAACCACGATCCTACCTTGTGGACTGTGAGGGAGCAGTATACCGGAGAAGTCGACAACACCTGCTCGCTGTGCAGGAACCTCGTCCACCACCAGCCGGTGCTTATGCTCCACCGCTCCAGTTCCAGCCGCCTGCTGCCATGTCTCCTACCCATCCCAGCATGCCTTGCACATCTCCACGTCCTGCGGTCGTCACTAACCACGGGGCCTCCCCTACTGCATGTTTCCCTTTTCGGTCACCACAAGCCTCTCCCGCGCCTCCGGGTTCTCCGCCTCGTCTTTCAGGAGAGGGTTTGGTCTCCATGCGCTCGGGCCATGTCAGTAGACCGCCGGATAGTTATGGCGAGTATGTTTAACTCCATGGCATGGGTGCCCTTTTACACTTAGTCTTTAGGGGGAAGGATGTAGATTGACTATGCATGTTGACCAATCACATATAGTTAGCATCACTAACCCCACCCCACTATAACATTTATATTAACACTTGCCTCTGGCACTACTCAGTTCGAGCAGCAGTTGGCATGTTCTGACATCTAACCATCCTTCATGCTGTTAAAGTTTAAATGCTGATTAAAGATGATTTTGGATCACATAGCATGTCTGGAGTCTGTCTACAGCTATGATTTATGACTCACAAAATTATGCCAAATGGCCACTACAGTGATAAGGTCCCACACAGGAGATTAGGGCACATGGTATATGGTATAGAGTGCTGACATGGATAGTAAATTGGTTGGCAGACTTGGTGCTGGGACCACAACTATTTACAATATATATCAATGCTTTAGATGAAGGGATTACAAGTAACATTAGCAAATTTGCAGATGACACAAAGCTGGGTGGCCGTGTGAACTGAGGAGGATGCTCTGAGGATGCAGGGTGACTTGGACAGTTTGGGTGAGGTGAGGTTGGGCGAGGGCAGATGCATTTTAATGTGGATAAATGTGAGCTTATCCACTTTGGTAGCATAAACAGGAAGGTAGATTATTATCTGAATGGTGTCAAATTGGGAAAAGAGGAAGTACAACGGGATCTGGGGGTCCTTGTTCATCAGTCACTGAAAGTAAGCATGCAGGTACAGCAGGTAGTGAAGAAAGGGAATGGCATATTGGCCTTCATAACGGGAGGAATTGAGTATGGGAGCAAAGAGGTCCTGCAGTTGTACATAATATTAATAATAATAATGGATTGGATTTATATAGCGCCTTTCTAATACTCAAGGCGCTTTACATCGCATTATTCATTCACTCCTCAGTCACACTCGGTGGTGGTGAGCTACTTCTGTAGCCACAGCTGCCCTGGGGCAGACTGACGGAAGCGTGGCTGCTAATTTGCGCCTACGGCCCCTCCGACCACCACCAATCACTCAAACACATTCACACGCAGGCAAAGGTGGGTGAAGTGTCTTGCCCAAGGACACAACGACAGTATGCACTCCAAGCGGGATTCGAACCGGCTACCTTCCGGTTGCCAGCCGAACACTTAGCCCATTGCGCCATCTGTCGTCCTGATGGCCTGAGTGAGACCACACCGGAAGTATTGTGCGCAGTTTTGGTCTCCAAATTTGAGGAAGGACATTCTTGCTATTGAGGGAGTGCAGCATAGGTTCATCAGGTTAATTCCCGGGATGGCAGGACTGTCATATGTTGATAGAATGGAGCAGCTGGGCTTGTATACTCTGGAATTTAGAAGGATGAGAGGGCATCTTATTGAAACGTATAAGATTATTATGGGGTTGGACACGCTAGAGGCAGGAAACATGTTCCCGATGTTGCAGTCCGGAACCAGGGTTTAAGAATAAGGGGTAAGCCATTTGGCCCGGAGTTGAGGAAACACTTTTTCACAAAGAGAGTTGTGAGTCTGTGGAATTCTTTGCCTCAGAGGGCGGTGGAGGCCGGTTCTCTGAATACTTTCAAGAGAGAGTTACATAGGGCTCTTAAAGATAGCGGCGTCGTGGGATAAGGGGAGAGGGCAGGAACGGTGTACTGATTGTGGATGATCAGCCAGGATCACATTGAATGGCGGTGCTGGCTCGAAGGGACGAATGACCTACTCCTGCACCAATTGTCTATTGAGGTTCCCTGTGGGAGGAGTGGGAGCGCAGTCAGACACGTGGTGTGAGAGTCTGCAGCGTGGAGACTCCAGACCCGGTGCTGAGCCTAGGACTGGTAAGGTGACAGCTGCGGCCCATTGGTGGGCGGTGGAGTGGCCAGGGCCGGCAGAGTCACTGGTCGAGGGCCGTGGGGAGTGAAGTGGCACACGGGCGTAGCGTCGGAAGTGCCGGTCAGTGAATAAATGGGAAGGCAGCGAGGGTCGGCGGCTCCGGTGAGACAACGAGGGTCGTCGGTGATGGTCGGCGGCAACGGCCACAGGTGAGGCCACGCGGGGAGATCGACGACAGCGGCATCCTAGGTGGTCCAGGCCCGAGATCGGTCAGGAAGGCGGTGAATGTTGGTGCTGCTCCTCGTAGCAGCAATGGTGTTGCGGGGCTGTCAGTTCTACCTCCCATCCCTTACTCCCCCAAGCTGGCTACCTCCCTTCCCTTACTCCCCCAAACGGGGATCATGACAGAAGCCTCCTCGTGGTGATCCCTGGAAACGATGACGCGATGCACTCTATGACGCATCGGGAAACAATTCTGTTAATGTTGGACGACAACAGAAGCCAACAGCGAGCTACATCGTCTGACACACGAGCGAACGAACACCCTCATGCTGGCAACCTCATATTCCCCTTACTCCCCTAAACTAGCAACCTCACATTCCCCTTACTCCCCCAAGCTGGCAACCTCCCATTCCCCTTATTCCCCCAAGCTGGCTACCTCCATCCGTTACCCCTCAAGCTGGCCACTTCCCATTCCATTCTCCAGGAAGCTGGCTGCCCTCCCATCTTTATTCCACCCATTTGTTACCCCCCAAGCTGGCTACCTCCCATCCCATACTCGCCCAAACTGGCAACCTCCCATCGCCCCCCCCCCCTCCCAAGCCGCCTTACTCCCATCGCTTACTCCCCAAACTTCCATTCCCCTTACTCCCCCAAGTTGGCTTCCACCGCACTGTGATGGGCTGTGTGGGTCAGCAGCACCCACGGCTCCGGGCAGCGGACACACACATGGGGCCATAAACCCTGCAACATCCCGGTCAGCTGCAGCAGAGTTGGGGACAGTCTGGTCGCTCCGCCTACCCAGTGTCACTGACTGTTCTACACCACGACCCCCCTGCCAGGGTGATTCAGCCCCCGACCCACACACGGGGATGATTCTCCCCCAGGACCCCCACATGGGGTGATTCATCCTGGTGACGGGCTGTCTGTTGCCCCGCCGCCGCGTTTCAGCCGCCAAACACCAAACGATATTGCCAAGTGCAGGAACTATCTTTGAAGTAGTGGGGAGGTGTGCGACTGCCCTACGGTTACAGATATGCATGGAAGCGAGAATAATCTCTTATCATTTCTGGAGATGGTTAGCATTTTCTTTCATTGTTGATAGTACAACCTGAATTCTGAAGAATTCCAAAGAGCACAGTTGTCAAAGTTCGTCTCTTTAAAAAAAGCAGACAGCAACAAAATTGTTAACGGTAAACCAATGCAATCTTTTAATCAATCTGTCAGACGGGAGTGGCGAGATCTACAAAGAGCACACACGTTGCTCAGTGCTTCTCGGCCTCCACTCAAAGAACAAAGGAAAGTTAGTGTAATTATACATTTTCTTTTCAATAAAAAACACCTTCTAAATCTGAGTGAAAGATCCGTAGCCTAAGCGAAACCAGGGAGGCTGGACTCATATATTTGTAATGTCAGCCTTCTTCTCAAATCTTGGCACAGCTTCAGTGCAGCTGCCCATTCCGGAAGGACAACTAACTCCATTTTGTTTTGAAATGACTTCCATCTTGGTTCCAGAATGGGCATCCATTGGGTCCCAGCATCACACGGGAGGGCTGGTCCCCCAATGCAATATTCCACCTCCACCAATTCCAATATTGCTGGCTAGGGGGTGGGGCTTACTGTAGCGCTAGTATGGGTGTTGTGGGCTGAAGGGACTGGTTTACAGAGGGCTAGTATGGACATTGTGGGCCAGATTGATTCTTGGGCTGGCAGCTCAGTCACAGGTTTGGCAGCTCAGTCACTGATGCCTGGCAGCTCAGTCACTCAGGCCTGGCAGGCTGGCAGCTCGGTAACTCAGGCCTGGCGGGCTGGCAGCTGAGAAACTGCCAGAATTTCTGCCGAAAACAGGTGACAGACTGAGAGAAGGGGGAGAGGATGGACAATCAATTTTAGACATTTTCATCTTTTTTTACAGATCACAGCAATGAAGGTGGAAAGTCTTCTTGCGTGGATCTCTGGAGCGCTAATATGGGTGTTGTGGGCTGAGGGGCTGGTTTCCAGAGGGGTAGTATGGACATTGTGGGTCGAATGGATTCTTGGGCTGGCAGTTCAGTCACTGTGGCCAGGCAGCTCAGTCGCTGAGGCCTGGCAGTACAGTCACTCAGACTTCGCAGGCTGGAAGCTGAGAAACTGCAAGCAATTCTGCCGAAAACAGGTGACACACTCTGTGAGAGAGAAGGGGGAGAGGGTGGACTGAATGGATTCTTGGGCTCGCAGTTCAGTGAGTCGTGGCTGGTGGGCTGGCAGTTCACTTACTCATGGCTGGTGGGCTGGCAGTGCAGTTACTCACGGCTGGCGGGCTGGCAGTTGACTCACGGCAATTCCTTGAAATTCCACTTCAAGCAGGGTGTAGGCCGCCAAATTCAAGTGCAGTTTCCTGCCACTTCAAGCAGGGTGCAAGGCCGCCAAATTCCAGTGCAGTTTCCTGCCACTTCAAGCAGGGTGCAAGGCCGCCAAATTCCAGTGCAGTTTCATGCCACTTCAAGCAGGGCGCAAGGACGCCAAATTCCAGTGCAGTTTCCTGCTACTTCAAGCAGGGTGCAAGGCCACCAAATTACAGTGCAGTTTCCTGTCACTTCCAGCAGGGTGGAAGCCGCCAAATTCCAGTGCAATTTCCTGCCTGCTCATGCAGGGTGCAAGGCCCCCACATTCAAGTGCAGTGTCATGCCACCTCAAGCAGGGTGCAAGGATCCCCACATTCAAGTGCAGTGTCATGCCACCTCAAGCAGGGTGCAAGGATCCCCACGTTCAAGTAATAATAATAAATACTTTATTAATCCCCTCAGGGAAATTCAGATGTCCAGAAGCCAACAACCAACAAACCCACACATTCAGAACGAAAGCAGACAAAAAATACATAAAATACAATATGGACACTACCTGAAAAAAATAGATACTTAAAAAGACCCAATAATTAACTATTAAAAATGGAAAGCATCCCCATGCAGCCTAGCAGTCCATATTATAAAATCTAATGGCTGCAGGGGTGAAGGATCTCCTGAACCGCTCCGTTCTACGGGGTAGGGAGAGGATCCGGTTGTTGTTCCGTGTGCTCTTTTGACCCTCCAGAATTACATGGAGGGGGTGCCCGGAGTTGTCGAGGAACACCTGCAACTTGCTTCTCATATGCCTCTCACGCACATCCACCACAGAGTCCACTCTCCCCCCCAACACTGAGCTAGCTCGTTTTACCAGCTTGTCCAACTTCTTGCTGTTTTTAGCACTAATGTTGTTACCCAAGCAGACAACAGAGTAGAAAATGACACTTGCAACCACAGTATAGTAAAACCGATACAGCATGTCATTGCGCACATTGAAGGATCTGAGCCTTCTGAGGAAAAAGAGTCTGCTCTGTCCTTTTTTGTAGAGGGCATCGGTGTTGACTGACCAGTCCAGTATGTTATCAAGGTGCACTCCCAGATATTTATATGCCCGCACCACCTCAATGTCCACCGCTGCAGTGTTCACCGGCTGAAGGGGGAGCTTGGACCTGCCAAAGTTAACAACCATCTCTTAGGTCTTGCTTGTATTCAGGATGAGACAGTTCTCTTTACTCCAGACACAGAAAGCAGTGGTCAAGTCCCTGTATTCCTCCTCATGTCAATAGACAATAGGAGCAGGAGTAGGCCATTTGGCCCATCGAGCCAGCACCGCCATTCAATGTGATCATGGCTGATCAGCCCCAATCAGTACCCCGTTCCTGCCTTCTCCCCATATCCTCTGACTCCGGTATTTTTAAGAGCCCTATCTAGCTCTCTCTTGAAAGCATCCAGAGAACCTGCCTCCACCGCCCTCTGAGGCAGATAATTTCACAGACCCACCACTCTCTGTGAGAAAAAGTGTTTCCTCGTCTCCGTTCCAAATGGCTTACTCCTTATTCTTAAACTATGGCCCCTGGTTCTGGACTCCCCCAACATCGGGAACATGTTTCCAGCCTCTAGCGTGCCCAAGCCCTTAACAATCCTATATGTTTCAATGAGATTTAGATTAGATAGCCCTTTATTGTCATTCAGACCGAAGTCTGAACGAAATTGCAACAGTCATACATAAAACAACAATAAACACATATTAACATCCACCACAGTGAGTCCACCCAACATCTCCTCACTGTGATGGAGGCAAAAGTCTTAGGTCTGCAGTCTCTTCCCTCCTCTTCTCCCTCTGCGCTGAGGCGATACCCCCCGGGCGATGTTTCCCGCGGCTCAAACACCGCGGCCCGGGGTGGTCGAAGCTGCCGCCCACCAGTCCTGCAAACGCAGCCGCTGGCCCGCGGCCGAACCCCGGACTCAGGCCACCACCGCCAGAACACCGTCCCAGCCATCCTCACGTGAGTACCGTGCCGTCTTCAGCCTCGGGCTGGGCCGCCCCGACATGGGCGCCGAACCTTCCCCCGGGCCGGGCCGCCCCGACATGGACGTCGCTTCTCCCTCGGGCCGGGCTGCCCCGACTTGGGCGTCGCTTCTCCCTCTGGCCGGGCTGCCCCGACTTGGGCGTCGCTTCTCCCCCCGGCCGGGCCGCCCCGACTTGGCCGCCGAACCTCCCTCGGGCCGGGCCGCCCCGACTTGGGCGCCCACGGGAGCACTGTTCCAGCCCTGAGCCGGACCACCCTCACGGGAGCGAGCTCAGGGCGAGTCCTTACGGGCTCTGCCTCCGGAGCCTCGAGGTCATCAGCTCCATTAGGCCTCAGCGCAGACGGAGGCAGAGAAGGGGAATACGACCAAAAGTCGCATTCCCCCGCAGGGAGAGACTGCAAACCCCGTTACAACCCCCCACCCCCCCAAAACACAAACTAAAAACCAAAAACTAGACTAACCAAAACGAAATAAACAACACAAAAAACACAAACAAACAGGACTGCCGATGAGCCGCTGCAGCCAGTGCCGCGCCGCCACTTCCGGATGCCCTCTCATCCTTCTAAACCCCAGAGTATACAAGCCCAGCTGCTCCATTCTCTCAGCATATGACAGTCCCGCCATTAACCTTGTAATTGTCCGTTCCTTACACATGCCACAATCGGTGTGTCATCTGAATATTTCTGTATGTGGCATGTGTCAGACTTATATTTGAAGTCTGCAGTATACAGGGTGAAGAGGAACTGGGGCCAAAACCGTTCCCTGTGGGGCTCCAACATTGCACACCACTGTCCCGGAAACACAGTCCCCCAGCTTAACAAACTGTGGTTGACCCGTCAGGTAGTTGGATATCCAGGAGATAAAGGTGGAATCCATTCCCATCTTCTCAAGCTTGTCTTTCAAAATCAGGTGTTGGATGGTGTTGAACGCAATTGAAAAGTCGAAGAACATAATCCTCACGTAGGCACCTGGTTCGTCCAAAAAGGAGTAAATCCGGTGCAGCATGTAGAGGACTGCGTCATCCACACCAATGTTCTCCTGGTACACAAACTGTAGTGGGTCGAGTGCGTGCTGGACTTGTGGTCTCAGGAGGCGAATGAGTAGCTGCTCCATTGTCTTCATGATATGAGATGTAAGGGCCTTCATGATATGAGATGTAAGGACTACAAATATAAGTCTGTAGTCCTTGATCTCTGTCGGCTGCCCTGCTTTGGGAACTGCCCCGAGACATGATGTTTTCCACAGACCTGGTACCCTCCCCGACGGGAGACACATTGAAAATGTTCTGGAGAGGCTCCGCCAGCTGAGCCGCAGTCTTTCAGTTGCCTGGGACATACACCATCAGGGCCAGCTGCTTTACCAGGGGGCCACCCCCTCAGCTCAGCTCTCACCGGCTAAAACACTATAGGCCTCCTTGACATTAACATAGCACAAGTGCAGTGTTTTATTGAGCCTTGTGGGACAGTCAACATACTGAGAGAAGCCCGACAAGTCGGAGCTGATGTTTACGTGATTGAAGTCCCCTGATATGGCAATGATTACGTTCGAGTGCAGTGTCATGCCACCTCAAGCAGGGTGCAAGGATCCCCACATTCAAGTGCAGTGTCATGCCACCTCAAGCAGGGTGCAAGGATCCCCACATTCAAGTGCGGTGCCATGCCACCTCAAGCAAGGTGCAAGGATCTCCACATTCAATTCCAGTGTCATGCCACCTAAAGCAGGGTGCAAGGCCACCAAATGCAAGTGCAGTTTCATGCCACTTCAAACAGGGTGCAAGGCCACTAAAGACCAAGAGTGATGACCTCTCCCTCCCCCATCTTGCAGAGACTGAGTACGCCCACACTTCCGGGTTTTATAGTTACCCCCTCCCACCGGAAGGGGCGTGGCCTTCATGGCATGATTGACAGGAGGGAGAATCTCAACATTTTTAAAACACTAATATCTCTTTTATTTTTCATCGTTGGGAAAATCCTCGGTACCTGATGAGCGGAGGGGGACTGAGTAAGATGGCCAAAAATCACAGCCGTAAGTGGTAACGTTTTTTCTAAAATCAATATACAGTGTAAACAGGAAGTGGTCAAGATTAGACTTTTAATTATATAGAATGCAACACCACTTTTAAATGTGGCAACACCACTTTTCAATCAGGCAACACCACATTTCAATCAGACAACCACACTTTTCAATCTGGCAACACCACTTTTCAATCAGGCAACACCACTTTTCAATCAGGCAACACCACTTTTGCATTTTCAATCAGGCAACACCACTTTTGCATTTTCAATCAGGCAACACCACTTTTGCATTTTCAATCAGGCAACACCACTTTTGCATTTTCAATCAGGCAACACCACTTTTGAATTTTCAACCCAAAAACAACTTTTGCATTTTCAAACCAAAAACAACTTTTACATTTTCAACCCAAAAACAACTTTTGCATTTTCAAACCACATTAAGGGCACTCACAGGTCAGTAGACACTGTAGACATATACAACCACACTGTGTGTTTAGTAGAAGTGTGCTCAGTGTTATTCACATCTCAGACAGAGTCGTGGCCTCTCGCTCCCCCATCTTGCAGAGAACTGAGGCACCACATTTCTGTGTTTTATAGTCCCTCCCCCTCGCACCGGAAGAGGCCTTACCTTCATGATGTGACTGACAGGAGAGAGAATCTCAACATTTTTTAAACATTAATAAGTCTTTTACTTTTCATTGATGGAAAAATCTTCTGGTCCTGCGCAGTGAAGGGGGACTCTGAGTAAGATGGCCAAAAATCACACCCATAAGTGGTGGCGTTTTTTCTAAAAATCAATATGCAGTGCAAACATGAAGTGGTCAAGTATAAAGGGAGTACACAGATGGAGTTGAAGGGAAGTGAGTGCAGGAAAAATTACAAAAGATTCTTGAATTAATGGGAAGGAAAGTTCGAGAAGGGATAAAAGTTTAATTACGGGCCAATTATGAGCGGTGCAAGGGGGGAGGTGAATAAGGAGGTCAAAGTGTTGTATATGAATGCGCAAAGTATAAGAAATAAAGTGGACGAGCTTGAGGCTGTTTGTGAGGAATGAAATTCAGTCCCTTGCAAGGGATGACATTGAAACAGGAGATGTGGAGTCAGTATGAATAGAATTAAGGAATTGTAAGGGTAAAAAGACCCTAATGGGACTTATCTACAGGCCCGCAAACAGTAGCCTGGATATAGGGTGCAAGTTGAATCAGGAGTTAAAATTGGCATCTAGTGAAGGTAATGCTACGGTTGTTATGGGAGATTTCAACATGCAGGTAGACTGGGATAATCAGGTTGGTACTGGACCCCAAGAAAGGGAGTTTGTAGAGTGCCTTCGTGATGGATTCTTAGAACAGCTTGTATTGGAGCCTACCAGGGAGAAGGCAATTCTGGATTTAGTGTTATGTAATGAACCGGATTTGATAAAAGAACTTGAGGTTAAGAAGCCATTAGGAGGTAGTGACCAGAATATGGTCAGGTTTAATCTACAATTGGAGAGGGAGATGGGTAGATCGGAGGTGTCAGTGTTGCAGTTGAATAAAGGGGACTATGGGGCCATGAGGGAGGAGTTCGCCAAAGTTGACTGGAAAGATACACTAACAGGGACGACAGTGGAACAACAATGGCAGGTATTTCTAGGAATAATACAGAAGGTGCAGGATCAGTTCATTCCAAAGAGGAAGAAAGATTCCAAGGGGAGTAAGGGGCGACCGTGGCTGACAAGGGACGTCAGGGACAGTATAAAAATAAAAGAGAAGAAGTACAACGTAGCAAAGATGAGCGGGAAGCAAGAGGATTGGGTAATGTTTAAAAAGCAACAGAAGATAACTAAAAAGACAATACGGGGAGAAAAGATGAGGTACGAAGGTAAGCTAGCCAAGAATAGTAAAGCAGGATAGTAAAAGCTTCTTTAGGTATGTGAAGAGGAAAACATTAGTTAAGACCAAAGTTGGACCCTTGAAGACTGAAAAGGTGAATTTATTATGGGGAACAAGGAAATGGCAGATGAGTTGAACAGGTACTTTGGATCTGTCTTCACTAAGGAGGACACAAACAATATTCCTGATATAGTAGTGGACAGAGGATCTGGGGTGACAGAGGAACTGAAGGAAATCCACATTAGGCAGGAAATGGTGTTAATAATAATAATAATACATTTTATTTATATAACGCTTTTCAGGACTCAAAGTCGGTGTTGGGTAGAATGTTGGGACTGAACGCTGATAAATCCCCAGGGCCTGATGGTCTGCATCCCAGGGTACTTAAAGAAGTGGTTCTAGAAATCGTGGATGCATTGGTGATCATTTTCCAATGTTCTATAAATTCAGGATCAGTTCCTGTGGATTGGAGGGTAGCTCATGTTATCCCACTTTTTAAGAAAAGCGGGAGAGAGAAAACAGGGAATTATAGACCAGTTAGCCTGACATCGGTGGTGGGGAAGATGCTGGAGTCAATTATAAAAGATGAAATAGCGGCACATTTGGATAGCAGTAACAGGATCGGTCCGAGTCAGCATGGATTTACGAGGGGGAAATCATGCTTGACTAATCTTCTGGAATTTTTCAAGGATGTAACTTGGAAAATGGACAAGGGAGAGTAAGCGGATATACAGTGGCTTGCAAAAGTATTCATACCTCTTGAACTTTTCCACATTTTGTCATGTTACAACCACAAACGTAAATGTATTTTATTGGGATTTTATGTGATAGACCAACACAAAGTGGTGCATAATTGTGAAGTGGAAGGAAAATGATACATGGTTTTCAAATTTTTTTACAAATAAAGAACTGAAAAGTGTCGCGTGCAAAAGTATTCAGCCCCGACTTCCGATGGCGCTATGGAGGCTTGAGTCCAGTGCCAACTAGCTCCGTGCCGAAGAATCTGAAAACGGGAGAAAATCGGGTCTTACCTGCAGCGATCGCGATCTGAACGGCTGCCTGCCGCGTGACGTCATCAGGCGACTTTGACGGTATGTCGATACAACGTACCACCCCCCCGTGGGACAAAAAAAAACATTAAAGGGAAACCACCGATGGAAGAGGAAGGCCTAACTGAGGCCTCGGCCTCAGTTACAATGACGGCCCAGGAAGACCCTCCGAAGAAATCAAAGCAGAAAAAGTCTGAAATTGAAGATCTTAAAACTTTTCTCGCTGCTGAGTTGAAAACCTTTGAAGGAAAATTGAATTTTAAAGAGGAACTTAACTCTTTTAAGGTAGATTTTAAAGCAGAAATGCTTTCTACCGTTCAAGAAATACTGGAAGTCTGGAAGAGGTCGAGGGATGATGAGGTCAAGGAACAGATGGAAGTGCTGGAAGCCAGGCTCGTTTCGGTGGAATCGAACGTTAATATGGATGTGGCCCCCATTCATCAAGTACTTGATCAACATAGCACAGCGATAACCGAACTTGAGAAATGGGCGGCGACAAGTGAGGAATCTGTAAGTCGACTCCTTATTGAAAACCAACGCCTCTCCGGTATGGTGATCAAATTAAGTGATAAGTGTACCGATTTGGAGGGGCGTCAAAGACGTAAGAATCTAAGAATTGTAGGGGTGAAAGAAGGAAGTGAGAGGGAAATGGGCCCTCGGGATTTTGTGGCAGACCTACTACAAAAAGCCTTAAAATTGGATCAAAAACCTTCACTCGGTCGAGCTCATAGAGCGCAGCGGCGTCGTACACAAGATGATGCCCATCCAAGACAAATTATAGTAAAGGTGCAACTTGATCATGAATTTGACGAGATAATGAAGAAAATCGTCCGAAGCGGACAGCTCTATTTTGAAGGTGTGAGGTTCAGTATTTACCGAGATTATCCGGCAGAGGTCTTCAAGAAAAGGGCGCTGTTCACTGAGAAAAAGAATACTGAAGAATGTACCTGATTTGAGATACGGCTTGCTTTACCCCGCAAGACTAAGAGTCACCTACAAGAACAAGGAGCAATTTTTTACAGACCACGAAAAAGCACTGGAATATGCCAAAGAAATCGGGAACGTGACCACAGACTGAAGAATTTACATTACTCCTCAGGAGTTAAGGATTAACGGGACCGCCAGATCTAAAAGGACCTTTAAAGTTCTTTTAAAAGCTTTAAGGACATTCGAAAACCGCATGTTTTTGTTATTAATCACTATTATTATTTGTATATTCATATCTAACTATATATGTAACTACTAATACTTATTAAATATCTATATTACTCCTAAAATTATTAACATTTATATTACTCATAAAAATTTAATACTCGGTATGATTGATAACAATGATTAATAACTAACAGTCTTTGGTTAACGTAGAAATGAGTTACATACTTATATTATATAGGAAGATATGCAAGAGGTAATTCAGCCTACGTCATAAGGTTTGACGGTTTTTCTCTTTATTTTTCAATTTAAAATTAAATTTATAGATTTAGCGAAGATATTAATATGATATGTAGAGAATAATAACGTTGTGAATTTATGCTGTTTTCGCACTTTTCTGCAGGGATACGTGCTTATGTATGTATGCATATGGGTATATATATATATATATATATATATATATATATATATATATATATATATATATATATATATATATATATATGTATGTATGTGTGTGTGTATGTATGGGTATATATATATGTTTGTTACTCCCAAAGAAGTTATTTGATTGTCAGAAATAATCTTTTTTTTTTTTCGGGCATGGAGCTGGGAATTTTTTTTTTACAAAGGCTACGGAAGTCTTTAGAATTCTAGCCACGTTAGTGTGGCTATCACTAACTACACTAATTGTAGATGTAGTTTTTTTTCTTTCACCCTATACTAACCAATTCTATCACTTTTTTCACTTTAAATATTTTTATAACTTAATGTTTGAATGGAAAAACAAGACTAATACAAGGAGATGTGCTCGGAAGAGCGATGTATATGATTTTAAATTCATCTATTTGAGGTTCAGGAGCAAGGTCAGGTTTTATGTGTTGCACCTTCTGCTCGGTTATAGACCACCTTAGAAACAATATGCAAGATGTTAATATGACAAGAGGGGGTCAGGGAATAACATTTTGTAGTTGGAATGTCAAGGGAATCAATGAACCAATTAAGAGAGGTAAAGTTTTGGCACATCTAAATTCAATCAAAACAGATATAATATTCCTTCAAGAAACACACCTTAAAAAGGAATCTCAACATAGACTTAAAGCTAAGTGGATCGCTGAATCATATCATTCCTCTTTTTCCCATAAGTCCAGAGGAGTTGCAATATTAATTCGTAAAGGAATACCCTTTACGAATTCATCAACAATAGCGGATATTGATGGTAGATATATTATATTAGTTGGAGAGTTAAATGGAGAAAAAGTGATTCTTCTTAATGTATATGGGCCTAATTTTGATAACCCTATGTTTTTTAATAAAACGTTTAATAAAATTCCTGAATTTACACAATATAAATTAATAATTGGAGGAGACTTCAATTGTACATTAGATTCATACTTAGATAGATCATCAAGGCAAAAAAAAGTAAAATCTCAATCAAGTGTATTTTTAAATTCATTTATTAATATCACTAATATTAAGGATGTCTGGAGAATTGAAAATCCAACTGGACGGGAATATTCATTTTACTCACCAGTACATAAAACATACTCAAGAATAGATTATATTTTAGTTGACTCCACGTTTATCCCATTTACTTATAACTCAAAATACCATAATATTATAATCTCAGATCACGCACCTGTAACATTCATGATTAAATTAAATGGAATGTCCGAGAAACAAACATATTGGAGATTTAACCCACAAATTTTGAACGAAAGATCATGCCAGGAATATATTACTGAACAGATTCAAATATTTTTTGAGGTAAATGACAACCCTGACACACCTACTTCTCTTATGTGGGAAACGTTTAAAGCGTTTGTTCGAGGTGCATTAATTTCTGCTCAAGTATTTTATAATAAAGAGAACAGGATTAAACAACAAACATTGGAAAGTGAAATCAAGCAACTAGATATAGAAAATGTGAGAATGCCATCTATTTTAAAACATAATAAAATTGCTGTATTGAAATATAAATTAAACAAAATGTATTCAGAACAAGAAATAAAACTTTATCAAAAAACCAAACAATTACATTTTGAATTTGGAGACAAACCACAAAAACTATTAGCACGTCAGTTACGAAAAATGGAAGGGGAAAAAATAATTCATAAAATTAGAACAGAGACAGGAGAATTATTAAAAATGCCCAAGGATATAAATGAAAGATTTCTCCAATACTATCATAATCTTTATTCAACTAAAACTGTAGCACAATCAGAAGGAATAGCAGATTTTTTACTAAAATGTAATTTAAAAGGTTTAGATTCAAACGATAGAGAATTATTAGAAAGGGAGATTACGATAAAGGATATTGAGGAGTCTATTGGCTCTTTAAAAAATGGTAAAGCAGTAGGACCAGATGGTTTAGGCTCTGAATTTCATTAAAAATTTTATGACTTGCTCTCCCCATGTTTACAAAGGCTGTATGAGCATATCTATACTCAACAGAAACTTCCAGATACTTTAAATGAATCTATAATAACACTTATTCCTAAAGTTGATAAAGATCCGGAAGATCCGGGATCATATAGAGCAATTGCACTTTTAAATACAGATCAGAAAATATGAACTAAAATACTAGCGCATAGATTAAGTACAGTGATGAATAAATTAATACACCCTGACCAAACAGGCTTTATTCAGAAACGGTACTCATATTATAATCTAAGAAGATTATTTAATATTATTTATTCTAAGAGAATTATTAATGAAGATCTAGCAATAATCTCACTTGACGCTGAAAAAGCATTTGATCAGGTTGAATGGTCTTATTTATTTTCGGTGATGGAAAATATGCAGCTAGGGGAGAAATTCTGCACATGGATAAAACTGTTATATACAAACCCTACGGCTAGAATATTAACAAACCAAAGGTTGTCATCTAAATTCAGCCTAAGGTTGTAGACAAGGATGCCCGTTATCTCCATTATTATTTGCGCTTGCTATTGAGCCACTCGCAGAAAGAGTTAGGGGTCATCCGGAAATACATGGGTATATCACAAAGGACACAGTGAATAAAATTTCTCTATACGCAGATGATGTACTAATTTACATTACAAAACCAGAAATTAGTATTCCAAACTTATTAAAGCTAATAACCCAATTTGGTTCACTCTCAGGATACAGAATAAATTGGAATAAAAGTGAAATTATGCCAATAAGGGAACATAACAAACAGATAATACAACAATTTCCATTTAAAATAGTAAATGAAAAATTTAAATACCTAGGTATTTATGTAACTAAGATATATACATCATTATTTAAAGCAAATTTTCCCCCATTACTGAACAAACTACATAAGAATATTCAATACTGGAAAACACTTCCCATCTCAATGGTTGACAAAATTAATGCCATAAAAATGATTTTTTTACCGCAAATATTATACCTTTTTCAGACAATTCCGATATATTTGTCAAAAAACTTTTTTTTTAAATTGGATTCCATTGTTAATGATTTTATCTGGGATTATAAGAATCATAGGATAAACAAAAGACATTTGTGTAAATCAAAAATAAATGGAGGCTTGGTTTTACCCAACTTTCTGTTTTATTTTTGGGCAGTTAATATTAAAAATATGAATTTCTGGTTGGAAGAAATAGATCAACAACCAGATTGGTTAAAAATGGAAAAAGAAGATTGTTTACCTTTTGATATCGGCTCGATATTATTTGCTACGTCTAAATTAAACAAAAAAATTTATAGGGAAAACCCTATAATATTTAGTGCTATACGAATTTGGAAACAATTAAAAAAGACATTAAAATTAGATAATTTATCACTTTTTCTTCCAATTGTGAATAACCCTTTGTTTAAGCCCTCATGGTTCGACAGGGGTTTTACACAATGGAAGAATTATGGAATTAAAAATATGGGACAACTTTACAAGGAAGGCACTTTTCTGACATTTCAGGAGTTGCAACAGACTTATGGACTCCGAGGAAATGATTATTTCAGATATCTTCAACTCAGAGATTATGTAAAATCGAATACTCAAAATTTTCGAATTAGAAATTCAGAAATTCTTGACGAATGTTGGAATAAACATCCTAATACAGAAAAATTAATATCTTATATATATATCTTATTAGACAGTGCCATTCCATCGACGGACTTACACAGACAAACATGGGAAAAAGAATTAAATCAAATAATAACGAGATACTTGGGAAGAAAGTTTACAACACATACATCAATGTTCATTAAATGCCAGACATTCTTTAATACAATTTAAAGTAATACATAGGTTACATTATTCAAAAACAAAATTACATAAAATCTTTCAACATATCTCACCTATATGTGATAAATGTCAACGTTTAGAAGCTACCTTATCTCATATGTTTGCAAACTGTATAAAAATTAAAAAATTCTGGGTAAATATTTTTAGTATAATATCTAAAGTGACCAGCACACAATTGGACCCGGATCCAAAATTAATAATACTCGGAACATTAGAATTAAATCAAACATTTACAACAACACAAAGAAACTTTATTGATTATAGTATAATAACAGGAAAAAAATTAATTCTAAAATTTTGGAAAGGCCCTACAACCCCCACAATCAAAATGTGGATTATAGAAATGACGGAGACCTTAAACGTGGAAAGAATCAGATTTTCCCTGTTGGACAAACAGGAATTATTCATTGGAACATGGTCTCCCTTTATTGATTATTTAAAGGGTCAGAATGGTTCAGCACAGGAACCTGACTAACACTCGGGCTAAAGAATGGATGAAATGCTATACTCTGAAATGTACGAATATATCTCGAATGAAGTTTTTTATTTTAATACATTTTTTCATTCTTCTTTAACTATCTTTCTCTTTTTTTTTTTTTTTTTTTTTTTTTCCTTCTCTCTCTTTTCGTTCTTTACTTCATCTATCTTTTTAGTTCTATCTAGTTAAAAAAAAAGGCAAAAGGTATTGGAGACAATGTAATAATAATTGACAATATTATTAATTCAAAAATGTAAGACTGTAATGATGTTAATATGTTGTGTACTTATCTCCAATAAAAAATATTTTCAAAAAAAATTAAAAAAAGTATTCAGCCCACCTGAGTCAATCATTTGTAGAACCACCTTTCGCTGCAATTACAGCTGCAAGTCTTTTGGGGTATGTCTCTACCAGCTTTGCACATCTAGAGACTGAAATTTTTGCCCATTCTTCTTTGCAAAATAGCTGAAGCTCAGTCAGATTGGATGGAGAGCATCTGTGAACAGCAATTTTCAAGTCTTGCCAGAGATTCTCAATTGGATTTAGGTCTGGACTTTGACTGGGCCATTCTAACACATGAATATGCTTTGATCTAAACCATTCCATTTAGGCCAAAAACTTCAATTTTGATCTCATCTGACCAGAGCACCTTCCTCCACATGTTTGCTGTGTCCCCCACATGGCTTGTGGCAAACTGCAAACGGGACTTCTTATGGCTTTTTTTCAACAATGGCTTTCTTCTTGCCACTCTTCCATAAAGGCCCGATTTGTGGAGTGCACGACTAATAGTTGTCCTGTGGACAGATTCTCCCACCTGAGCTGTGGATCTCTGCAGCTCCTCCAGAGTTACCATGGGCCTCTTGGCTGCTTCTCTGATCAATGCTCTCCTTGCCCGGCCTGTCAGTTTAGGTGGACGGCCATGTCTTGGTAGGTTTGCAGTTGTGCCATACTCTTTCCATTTTCGGATGATGGATTGAACAGTGCTCCGTGAGATGTTCAAAGCTTGGGATATTTGTTTATAACCTAACCCTGCTTTAAACATCTCAACTTTATCCCTGACCTCTCTGGTGTGTTCCTTGGGCTTCATGATGCTGTTTGTTCACTAATGTTCTCTAACAAACCTCTGAGGCCTTCACAGAACAGCTGTATTTATACTGAGATTAGATTACACACAAGTGGACTCTATTTACTAATTAGGTGACTTCTGAAGGCAATTGGTTGCACTGGGTTTTATTTAGGGGTATCAGAGTAAAGAGGGCTGAATAGTTTTGCACGCGACACTTTTCAGTTTTTTATTTGTAAAAAAATTTGAAAACCATGTATCATTTTCCTTCGACTTCACAATTATGCGCCACTTTGTGTTGGTCTATCATATAAAATCCCAATAAAATACATTTATGTTTGTGGTTGTAATGTGATAAATTGTGGAAAAGTTCAAGGGGTATGAATACTTTTGCAATCCACTGAAGTGCACCTGGACTTTCAGAAAGCATTTGATAAGGTCCCACATAGGAGATTAGTGGGCAAAATTAGGGCACATGGTATTGGGGGTAGAGTGCTGACATGGATAGGGAAGTGGTTGGCAGACAGGAAACAGAGAGGAGGGATTAACGGGTCCCTTTCAGAACGGCAGGCAGTGACTGGTGGGGTACCGCAAGGCTCGGTGCTGGGACCGCATCTATTTACAATTTACATCAATGATTTGGATGAAGAGATTCAAAGTAACATTAGCAAATTTGCAGGTGACACAAAGATGGGTGGCAGTGTGAAATGTGAGGAGGATGCTATGAGAATGCAGGGTGACTTGACAGGTTGGGGGTGTGGGCAGATGCATGGCAAATGAAGTTTAAAGTGGATAAATATTGTCAAGTTGGGAAAAGGGGAAGTACAACGGGATCTAGGGGTCCTTGTTCATCAGGAGGTACAGCAGGCAGTGAAGAAAGCCAATGGCATGTTGGCCTTTATAACAAGGAGTCGCATATAGAAACATAGAAAATAGGTGCAGCAGTAGGCCATTCAATATGATCATGGCTGATCATCCAACTCAGTATCCCGTACCTGCCTTCTCTCCATACCCCCTGATCCCTTTAGCCACAAGGGCCACATCTAAATCCCTCTTAAATATAGCCAATGAACTAGCCTCAACTACCTTCTGTGGCAGAGTTCCAGAGATTCACCACTCTCTGTGTGAAAAAAGTTTTTCTCATCTCGGTCCTAAAGGATTTCCCCACTATCCTTAAGCTGTGACCCCTTGTCCAGGACTTCCCCAACATCGGGAACAATCTTCCTGCTTCTAACCTGTCCAACCCCTTAAGAATTTTGTACGTTTCTATAAGATCCCCCCTCAATCTCCTAAATTCTAGCGAGTACAAGCCGAGTCTATCCAGTCTTTCTTCATATGAAAGTCCTGACATCCCAGGAATCAGTCTGGTGAACCTTCTCTGCACTCCCTCTATGGCAATAATGTCCTTCCTCAGATTTGGAGACCAAAATTGTACACAATGCTCCAGGTGTGGTCTCACCAAGACCCTGTACAACTGCAGTAGAACCTCCCTGCTCCTATACTCAAATCCTTTTGCTATGAATGCTAACATACCATTCGCTTTCTTCACTGCCTGCTGCACCTGCATGCCTACTTTCAATGACTGGTGTACCATGACACCCAGGTCTCGTTGCATCTCCCCTTTTCCTAATCGGCCACCATTTTGATAATAGTCTGCTTTCCTGTTTTTGCCACCAAAGTGGATAACCTCACATTTATCCACATTATACTGCATCTGCCATGCATTTGCCCACTCACCCAGCTTATACAAGTCACCTTGCAGCCTCTTAGCATCCTCCTCACAGCTAACACGGCCCCCCAGCTTAGTGTCATCCGCAAACTTGGAGATGTTGCATTCAATTCCCTCGTCCAAATCATTAATATATAGTGTAAATAGCTGAAATCCCAGCACTGTGCCTTGCGGTACCCCACTAGTCACGGTCTGCCATTCTGAAAAGGACCCGTTTACTCCTACTCTTTGCTTCCTGTTTGCCACCCAGTTCTCTATCCACATCAATACTGAACCCCCAATACAGTGTGCTTTAAGTTTGTATACTAATCTCTTATGTGGGACCTTGTCGAAAGCCTTCTGAAAGTCCAGATATAACACATCCACTGGTTCTCCACTATCCACTCTAGTAGTTACATCCTCGAAAAATTCTATAAGATTCGTCAGACATGATTTACCTTTCGTAAATCCATGCTGACTTTGTCCAATGATTTCACCACTTTTCAAATGTGCTGCTATCCCATCTTTAATAACTGACTAGCAGTTTCCCCACTACCAATGTTGGACTAACTGGTCTGTAATTCCCCGTTTTCTCTCTCCCTCCCTTTTTAAAAAATGGGGTTACATTAGCTACCCTCCAATCCTCAGGAACTACTCCAGAATCTAAAGAGTTTTGAAAAATTATCACTAATGCATCCACTATTTCTGGAGCTACTTCCTTAAGTACTGTGGGATGCAGCCTATCTGGCCCTGGGGATTTATCGGCCTTTAATCCATTCAATTTACACACCACCACTTCCTGGCTCACCTGGATTTCACTCAGTTCCTCCATCTCCTTTGACCCGCCGTCCCCTGCTATTTCCGGCAGATTATTTATGTCTTCCTGAGTGAAGACAGAACCAAAGTACTTATTCAATTGGTCCGCCATGTCCTTGTTCCCCATGATCAATTCACCTGTTTCTGACTGCAAGGGACCTACATTTGTTTTAACTAATCTCTTTCTCTTCTCATATGTATAAAAACTTTTGCAGTCAGTTTTAATGTTCCCTGCCAGTTTTCTTTCATAATCTATTTTCCCTTTCCTAATTAATTCCTTCGTCCTCCTTTGCTGGTCTCTGAATTTCTCCCAGTCCTCTGGTCGGCTGCTTTTTCTGGCTAATTTGTACACTTCATCTTTTGCTTTGATACTATCCCTGATTTCCCTTGTTATCCACTACCTTCCCTGATTTTTTCCTTTGCCAAACTGGGATGAACAATTTTTGTAGTTCATCCATGCAGTCTTTAAATGCCTTCCATTGCATATCCACCGTCAACCTTTTAAGAATTAATCGCCAGTCAATCTTGGCCAATTCACGTCTCATACCCTCAAAGTTACCTTTTTTTGAGTTCAGAACCATTGTTTCTGAATTAACCATGTCACTCTTCATCCTAATGAAGAACCATATTATGGTCACTCTTGCCCACGGGGCCACGCACAACAAGACTGTTAACTAACCCTTCCTCATTACTCAATACCCAGTCTAGAATAGCCTGCTCTCTCGTTGGTTCCTCTACATGTTGGTTTAGAAAACTATCCCGCATACATTCCAAGAAATCCTCTTCCTCAGCACCCCTGCCAATTTGATTCACCCAATCTATATGTAGATTGAAGTCACCCATCATAACTGTTTTACCTTTGTTGCATGCATTTCTAATTTCCTGTTTGATGCCATCCCCAACTTCACTACTAGTTAGGTGGCCTGTACACAACACCCACTAGCGTTTTCTGCCATAGTGTTTCACAGCTCTACCCATCCACATCCACCAAGCTAATGTCCTTCCTTTCCATTGCGTTAATCTCCTCTCTAACCAACAATGCTATCCCACCCCCTTTTCCTTTCTGTCTATTCCTCCTGAAGATTGAATATCCCTGGATGTTCAGCTCCCAGCCTTGGTCACCCTGGAGCCATGTCTCCGTGATCCCAACTATATCATAATCATATGGAACAAAGAGGTCCTTCTGCAGTTGTACATGGCCCTAGTGAGACCACACTTGGAGTACTGTGTGCAGTTTTGGTCCCCTAATTTGCGGAAGGACATTATTGCTATTGAGGGAGTGCAGCAAGGTTTACAAGGTTAATTCCCGGGATGGCGGGACTATGCTGAGAGAATGGAGCGGCTGTGCTTGTATACTCTGGAGTTTAGAAGGATGAGAGGGAATCTTATTGAAACATATAAGATTGTTAAGGGGTTGGACATGCTAGAGGCAGGAAATATGTTCCCGTTGTTGGGGGAGTCCAGAACCAGGGGACACAGATTAAGAATATGGGGTAAGCCATTTAGAACTGAGACAAGGAAACACTTTTTCTCACAAAGGTGGTGGAGGCCGGTTCTCTGGATGCTTTCAAGAGAGAGCTAGATAGGGCTCTTAAAGATAGCAGAGTCAGGGGTTATGGGGAGAAGGCAAGAACAGGGTACTGATTGTGGATGATCAGCCATGATCACATTGAATGGCGGTGCTGGCTCGAAGGGCCGAATGGCCTACTCCTGCACCTATTGTCTATTGTGTATTAGCTTGAACAGGCAGTTCAGACAGATATCTAATATGGTGCTGTGCCCAGACAATACATCTCTATGTTAATACATTGTTTTCCAATGATTAGTATAAACCAAGCTTCTAAGATTTCCCCACAATTTATTCTGCTGGGAAATGTTTCTTTTAAATTTGACTGCTTTCTGTTTTTCAGCAAATATCCATTTTTAATTTATGAACCAAACTTGACCAAATTAAACTCTTTCACAGTGAGGTCAGGATAAACTTGCTTTATTTGTTACGTAAGCCACAAATGCGTCTAAACTTTCTTTAATAAAACTTTAAAATGCCTTTACGTTTTTGGGCCACTGGCAGCAAGCTGGGTACTATGAGCAGTTGGCTGTGTGCAACTTGGCTCACTATTGCATTTTCACTTGGGTACAGTATGAATGAGAAGATGCTGGTACTGTTGATTGTCTGCTCCTCGACAGGGGCAAGGAGGGCTTATATTAGGAACACTTCTCCATCCGTTTTCAACCACGGATGGCTGACCTGCTGAGTTCTACCGGCACTTTGGAGGGGAATAGACGGGCGACGTGTCGGGTCTGGACACTGCTGTTCCTCCAGCTTGCGTGTCACCTTGTCAAAGTTTGTCTCTTAAAAAGCAGATAGCAACAAAATTGGTAAAGGTAAACCATGACAATCTTTAATTGATTCGTCAGACGGGAGTGGCAAGATCTGCAATGAGCACAAACATTGCTCAGGGCTCCACTCTCAGAACAAAGGAAAGTTAGCACAATTATACATTTTTCTTATCTGTAAAACACTCCTACCAAGCCTGAATATGGCATGACTGAAAGATGCTGTAGCCTTTCAGAATATAGGAAATGCTGGGTCCAAATTAAGCTCATCCAATAACAAGTTATTACTTATCTCTGGAGTGTCAACTATTTTTTTCAATCTAGGCTTCTTTATGGCCTTGAAAGAAGCACATGTTATTACGCAGGCTTCCATCATAATATCTTTATTACAAAAACAACCTGTCCTCCATATTGTGTTCCATATAATTTGCAAAGTCATTCAGACTTGGCACCAAGCCATTCTTTTGTTCTACTAGACCATGCCTTTGTAGAAGAACGATTCTATTTTAGATTTGACTATTAGCTCTTCCAACCTCACTCTGGCAATGGAGGAGGCCCATGACAGAAATATCAGTGTGGGAGTGGGAAGGGGAGTTAAAATGGTTGGCATCCGGGAGATCCAGCAGGCCTTGGAAGACTGAGTGCAAGTGTAGTGTGAAATGCACACCTAGTCAAGACACAAGGAGAGAGAGTGCATGTGTGAGAGAAAGAGCGTGTGAGAATGTGTGAGTGTGCATGTGTGAGTGTGCGTATGTGAGAGAGCGTGTGCGAGAGAGAGCATGTGTGAGAGTGTGTGTGCATGTGAGTGTGTGTGAAAGTGTGTGTGAGAGAGAGAACGTGTGTATGTGTGTGTGAGAGAGTGTGTGTGTGAGAGAGAGACAAAGAGAGAGGGAGTGTGTGAGAGAGAGGCTGTGTGTGAGAGAGACTGTGTGTGTGTGAGAAAGAGAAAGGGACTGTGTGTGTGTGAGAGAGGGTGTTTGTGTGTGTGTGAGAGAGAGGGAGTGTGTGAAAGAGAAGGAGTGTGTGTGAGAGAGGGAATGTGTGAGTGAGAGCGAGAGAGAGAGGGAGTGTGTTTGAGAGAGAGGGAGTGTATGTGAGAGAGAGGGAGTTTTTTAGAGAGAGCAAGATAGAGTTGGTGTGTGCGCGAGAGTAAGAAAGAGGTTGTGTGAGAGACTGCAAGAGAGGGGTCCGTGTGTGAGAGAGAGAACAAGAGAGAGGCAGTGTGAGTGCGTGTGAGAGAGAGGAACAGAGAGAGGGGGTGTCGGAGAAAGAGGAGGGAGCCACGAGTGTGTAGTGGAGAGAATTTGTACGAGTGGGGGGGGGGGGGGAGTGTGGAGGGAGAGGGGAATGTATATGTGCAGATTTAAGGGACATTAGTCAGGTAGCATTTGGAGTATTACATAATGTTCTGGTCACTCCATTACAGGACTGATGTGGAGGCTTTGGGGAGGTACAGAGATAGTTAACCAGAGTTTAAAAACAAGGAACTGCTGGTGCTCGTTTACAAAAAAAGACACAAAATGCTGGAGTATCTCAGCGGGACAGGCAGCATCTCTGGAGAAGGAATGGGTGATGTTTCGAGTCGAGATTGAAGAAGGTCAGAGTGGGCAGGTGAAGGGGCATTGACGGGTGTGGACTCACCGGTGCTCCAGCAGGTGGTCAAGGCGGGTGAAGCCCTTACCACAGGACGGGCAGGGGAAGGGACGCTCACCGAAGTGGGTACGCCTGTGCTGCTAAAGGCTGGACATGCGGGTGAAACACTTGCCACACTCAACGCACACAAAGGTTCTCTCCCTGGTGTGTATCCGCTGGTGCTCCCGCAGCCCCTGTGCTCTCTTGAAACGCTTGCTGCAGTGGGAGCAGCTGTCCGCCGCCGTGGGCCCGCCGGTGCTGCCGCAACCCCTGCGAGCTGTCAAACTCCTCACCGCAGTATGGGCATTCGTAGGGCTGGCCACTGGTGTGCATCCGCTGGTGAGACAGGGCGTGTGAGGCCATGGTAATGCGCTCTCCTCACACCGGGCTTGCAAAGGGACAGTCGCCAGCGTGCACCTGCTGGTGGGACAGCAGCTTGGAGGAGAGGGTGAAGCCCTTGCCGCACTGAGCACAGGTGTAGGGACGCTCACCAGTGTGGGTGTGCTGGTGCAACAGTAGGCCGGAGGAGCGGGTGAAGCTCTTGCCGCACTGGGTGCAGGTGAAGGGGCGCTCGCCAGTGTGGGTGCGCTGGTGGTACAGCAGGTTGCTGGAGTGGGTGTAGCCCTTGCCGCACTGGGTGCAGATGTAGGGTCGCTCACCGGTGTGGGTGCGTTGATGCTCCAGCAGGTTGTCGGAACGGGTGAAGCTCTTGCAGCACTGGGCGCAGGTGTAGGGGCGCTCGTCGGTGTGTGGGTGCTGCGCTGGTGCCTTAGCAGCCCGGTGGTGCGGGTGAAGCCTTTGCCGCACTCGCCGCAGGTGTAGGGGGCGCTCACCATTGTGGTTGTGCTGGGTGCTCCAGCAGGCTGGTTGAGTGGGAGAAGCACTTGCCGCACTGGGCACAGGTGTAGGGGCGCTCGCCGGTGTGGGTACGCTGGTGCTTCAGCAGTTGGTTGGAGTAGCTGAAGCCCTTGCCGCAGTCGCTGCAGGTGTATGGCCGCTCTCCGGTGTGCTGGTGCCTGTGCAATTTCAGGTGTTGTGGACGACTTGAAGCCTTTGCCGCAGTCGTCGTAGCAGGTGAAGGGGCCCTCTCGTCGGAGTGCACGCGGTTGTGCTGCTGCAGGTTGTCGTAGCAGTTGAAGCTCTTGCTGCACTCCAAGCAATCGAAGGGGCGTTCTCCGGTGTGAACCCGCCGGTGGGTTTCCAGCCGGCCCGGGGGTCTGCCAGGCCTTGCCACACACGTCACACTCATAACGCTTCTCCTTGTTGTGCCCCGTCATGTGGTACTCCAACAAAGCTCAACCCCTCGAAGCTCAGCCCGCACACCAAGCAGATGAGGTGGGGGGGGGGGGCTTACCAGCACCCTGGCCACCCTCAATGGCCGCTCACGTCCCCGTCGCTCCGTCCACAGCGCACGGCTCCTAAACCCTGCAGGAGCGTAACACAGAGGGTCAACAAGCTGGCAAACAGGTCATTCATTACCAGCACATATTGGGTGCGTTTATGGCGGAGGAAACCGTTATATAATTCTGTGTGTGTCATGGTGGTGCAGCGGTACAGCTGCTGCCTCACCGCTAGAGACCGGGTTAGATCCTGACTATGGGTGCTGTCTGTGTGGAGTTTTGTACGTTCTCTCCTTGACCTGTGTGTGTTTTTACTCCGGGTTGCACCGGTTTCCTCCAACATTTCAAAGATGTTCAGGGTTGTAGATTAATCGGCCTCCGCAAAATTGTTAAATTGTCCCTATGTGCGTAGGATAGTGCTAGTGTACGGGGTGATCGCTGGTCGGCGCGGACTCCACGGGCCGAAGATCTGTTTCTCGCGCTGCATCTCTAAACTAAACTAAACCAAAGAAGGGTCTTGACCCAAAATGTCACCATTCCTTCTCTCCACATTCGTCAATTCTTAAGGGGGTTGGACAGGCTAGATGCAGGAAGATTGTTCCCGATGTTGGGGAAGTCCAGAACAAGGGGTCACAGTTTAAGGAGAAGGGGAAGACTTTTAGGACAGAGATGAGAAAAACATTTTTCACACAGAGAGTGGTGAATCGCTGGAACTCTCTGCCACAGAAGGTAGTTGAGGCCAGTTCATTGGGCTATATTTAAGAGGGAGTTAGATGTGGCCCTTGTGGCTAAAGGGATCAGGGGGTATTGAGAGAAGGCAGGTACAGGTTACTGAGTTGGATGATCAGCCATGATCATATTGAATGGCGATGCAGGCTCGAAGGGCCGAATGGCCTACTCCTGCACCTATTTTCTATAGTTTCTATCTTCTCCACAGATGCTGCCTGTCCCGCTGAGTTACTGCAGCACTTTCTGTCTATTTCACAGATGCTGCCTGACCTGCTGAGTTACTCCAGCACTTTGTCAGTTTCAGTGTCATAGAGTGATACCCACACTCCTAGATCTCTCGGCTCCACATATTCCCCCAGCCACCCGCCATTCAGTGAAGATCTGCCCTGGTTTGACCATAAACTGCAACACCCTCCCCACCCCAAAACAATGTGACCTCCTCCCTGCCCCATACCCCTGGCACCTCCTGCTCCTTACCCCCTCCTATCCACCCCCTCCTCCCCACCCCCAAACAATGTGAAACTCCACCTGGCACCCTACCCCCTTCCTTGGCTCACTTGACCCACCCCCCAGCTCCCTGCCCCCCATTCACCCCCCTCGGCACCAAACCCACTCCCTCTTGAATTCCTCCCCCCCTCCCTTTGCTCCCTGCTTCCCCCGCTACTCACTTCACCCCCTTTCGACCTCCAGCCTCTCACCCTTCTCCTCCCAGCCCCATCCCTCCCTCCACATACTCTCTCTCTGACTTATTCCCTGCCCATCTCAGATATCTCTCTCCCTCCTGACTCTCTCCCATGCCCGGCCCGGCTCCCCGCTCCGCCAACCCCAACCCCAGGCCCGGTCACTGTGAGTCTCCCGGTGCGAGGCCGGAGACTGGAGCCGCCCCCGGCACCGAATCCCCAGCGGATGCGCCCTCCCTCCCGCCCTGATCCACCGGAGCCTCTCACCGCGCTGCCCTCCCGCCCACCCGGGTACTCACGGCTCACTCACCCCGCCCGCCCGCCTGGAGGACCGGCCCGGAGGACCGAGAGAGAGAGAGAGAGAGCGTGGATGGAACGTTGACCTTCCCGGGGGGGTGACGAGACCAGACCGGAAGCGACCGCGCAGCGCAGGGCCTCAGCCCGGAAATGACGTAACGGCCGCGCTGACTGCCTTCCACCAGCGGTGATGACGTCAGCGGTGAGTGACGGCGGGCGGTGCGATGCGCATGCGGCAGCGGTGTGTTGCTGCCTTGCAGCGCCACAGTGATGCATCACCACCCCACTACTGGGGCTGTCTTGTCTGTGTGGAGTTTGTACCTTCTCCCCGTCACTTTCAGCGTACTACATCCAGATCCAGATCCAGAATATTAGCATTTGATAGAGGGAGAGAAGTTGAATGAATCAATTAATTAACCAATTAATTAATTAATGAAAGAGAAAGGTTGCTCAACAAATAATTACAGGAGACCACAAGAAATAAACTATAATATATATGTGTGTGTGTGTATGTGTGTGTGATTTATGATTTATAATGAATACTAGACCAAAAGCTCTGTTCCCCCCAACGCGCGGGGGGGGGGGGGGGGGGTGCTGCGGCTTCACACGCACACTAACCACACAGGGGGGAGAGGGGGTGAGAGGGGGGTCGGGAGAGACGGGGTGGGCGAGGGGAGGGAGGGAGACCGCTGGGTCCCCGTTCCCTCAACGTGCGGTTGCGGGGGGCTGCGGCTTCGCACGCACACTAACCACCTGCCATACACACAGGGGGGGGGGGAGAAGGGGGGGTAGGGGGAGACGGGAGAGGAGGGGGATAGGGGAGAGTGAGGAGGGGGAGTGGGGGTCAAAGCGAGGGGTGGAAGGGAGAGGGGGTGGAAGGGAGAGGGGGGGTTGGAGGAGGGGAGAGGGGTTGGACGGGGTAGGGGAGGGGTTGGGGTGGTGGGGGGAGAGGGGTTAGAGGGGGGTTGGAGGAGGGGAGAAGGAGGGGAGATGGGTGGGGCGGAGAGAGCAGGAGGGAGGGAGGGAAGGAGGAGGAGAGGGGGAGAGTGGGGAGGGGAAAGGGGGGGAGGGAGAGAGGGAGTGGGGAAGGGGAGGGGGCGGAGAGAGGGGGAGGGGGAGGGAGGAAGGAGGAGGGGGAGAGAGGGGGAGTGGGGAGATGGAGAGGGAGAGAGAGAGAGGTGTGAAGAGAGGTGTGGAGAGAGAGGGGGAGGAGGAAGGGTGGAGATGGGGGAGAGATTGGGGAGGTGAGGAGGGGGGAAGGGGAGAGAGGGGTAGGGGGTGGGTGGGGGCAGGGGATGTGTGATGTGGTGGGGGAGGGGTGGAGAGAGGGGATGAGGAAGGGGAGAGAGGGATAGGGGAAGGGAGAGGAGGAGGGGGGGAGAGATGGATGAGGGGTGGATAGGGGAGAGGGGGGAGGGGGGAGGGGGTGTGAGGAGAGATGGGTGAGGAGAATAGGGAATGGGGAGAGGGGGGAGAGGAGAGAGGGGGGAGGAGAGAGGGGGGGAGGAGAAGAGGTGGGGTGGAGAAGAGGGGGGGAGGAGAAGAGGGGCGAGGAGAAGAGGGGAGGGAAGGGGAGGGGGAGAGAGAGGGGATGAGGATGGGGAGGGGAGGAGAGCGGGAGGGTGAATGGGGAGACAGGGGTAGGGGGAAGGGGTGGTAGATGGGGAGGGGGGAAGAGAGTGGTGGGCGAGGGGGGGTAGAGATAGATGGGGGAAGGGGAGGAGGGGAGAGGAGAGGGGGAGGAGAGATGAGAGGGAGATTAGAGGGGAGAGAGTGAGTAGAGAGGAGAGAGAGAGTAGAGGAGAGAGAGAGAGTAGAGGGAGGGGGATAGAGAGGAGGGGTGATGAGTGAGGGGAGGGAGGAGAGGGGAGGGGAGAGAGAGGGGGAGAGTTGGAGGGGGGATGAGAAAGGAGGGGGGAGGAGGAGGTGGGTTGAAGAGGAGGGGCAGAGGTGGAGGGGGAGGATGAGGGGTGGGTGGAGAGGGGAGGAGAATAAGAGGCAGAGGGTGGAGGAGGAGTGGAGGGTGGTAGAAGCATGGGGTAGAGTGGGGGTGGGAGTGAGGAGGGGGAGATTGTGGTAGAGGTGGTGGGGTGAGAGGAGGGGGGAGGAGGGGAGGGAGAGATTGGAGGGGTGAGAGGAGGGAGAGAGAGTGAGGGGGAGAGAGTGGAGGGAGAGGTGGGGAGGGAGAGGATGGGGAGAGAGAGGAGGGGTGAGAGCAAGGAGGGGGGAGAGCAAGGAAGGGGAGAGCAAGGAGGGGGGAGAGAGAAGTGGAGAGAGAAGGGGGAGAGAGAAGGGGGAGAGAGAGAAGGGGGAGTGGAGAAAGAAGGGGGAGTGGGAGAAAGAAGGGGGAGTGGGAGAAAGGGGGTGGGAGAAAAAGGGGGAGTGGGGAGAAGAAGGGGGAGTGGGAGAAAGGTATGGGGTGGAAGGGATGACGGATGGGGAGAGAGAGATGAGGAGGGGGGAGAGGTGGAGGTGGGGAGAACAGGAGGGGATGGAGGATAGGAGGGGTAGAGGTGGAGGGGAGGGGGGAGTGGAGGGCAGTAGAGAGGGAGGGGGTAGAGAGGGAGGGGGTAGATCAACTTGCTCTATTTGATTGTGCACGCCAGGTTGATTGCATTCGTGGGATCACGTGAAGGTTCCAATCACCCGCACCAGTCCCAATGAGATCCATTGTGATTGTACATCTGTGAGATGGTTCTGTGAGTCATGTAGCTGCTTGATTTTAGTGGAACCACCTGAGGGTTCTAATCTCCTAGCCCTGTCTCATTGTGATGTCATATCATAGGTAAATGAGATCCATTGTGATTGGACATCTGGGAGATGGCACTGCGAGTCATGCAGCAGCTTGATTTTAATTTTTTTGATGTTTTTTTACTAAAAAAGCAGGGAAATTAATAACCAAATGTTCTAATTTTCAAAACAAAATGTGGAGGGGGGAATATGTAAAAATTTCTCAGTTATGGCAAAGGGTGGAGGAGGTAAATTCACAAACAGCTTAAAACAAATTTTCGCGAATAGAACACAAACAAACCAACAAACGAGCGTTTTAATAGTTACTAGACTAAGTGGGACACCGTTGGGTCCCATGTTCACATGGGAGGGCTGGTCCCTCTATGCAATATTCCACCTCTCCACCAATTCCAATATTGGTGGCCAGTGGGTGGGGGGGGGGGGCTTTCTGGAGCGCTGGTATGGGTGTTGTTGGCTGCTGGGACTACTGGTCTCCAGAGGGCTAGTATGGACATGGTGGGCCAAATGGATTCTTGGGGTGGAAGCTAAGTCCCCTCAACCCTGATGTGCTGGCAGCCCAGTTGACTCACGGCTATTCCTTGAAATTCAATTTCAAGCAGAGTGCAAGGTCACCAAATTCAAATCCATTTTCCTACCATTTCAAGCAGGGTGCAAGGCCACCAAATTCAAGTGCAGTTTCTTACCTGTTTGAGCAGGATGCAAGGCCACAAAATTCAAGTGCAGTTTCATACCACTTCAAGCAGGGTACAAGGCCACCAAATTCAGGTTCAGTTCCTACCACTTCAAGCAGGGTGCAAGGCCACCGAATTCAAGTGCAGTTTCATACCATTTCTAGGAGGGTGCAAGACCACCAAATTCAAATGCAGTTTCATACCATTTCATGCAGGGTGCAACGACACCACATTCAATTGCAGTTTCATACCATTTCATGCAGGTGCAAGGCCACAGCATTCAAATGCAGTTTCATACAATTTCAAGCAGGGGGAAACCACCATAGAAACCACTATAAAACCACACAAAACACCACACTCACAGTTCAGTAGACATTCAGTTTGTTCAGTTGATTCACAGCTCAGACAGAGTCATGACCTCTCCCTCCCCATCATGCAGAGACTGAGCCACACCCACACTTCCGGGTTTTATAATCCCTCCCCCTCCTACCAGAAAAGGTGTGGCCTTCATGGCATGATTGACACGAGAGAGATTCTCAAACATTTTTTAAACACTAATAACACTTTTGTTTTTCATTGATGGGAAGAATCCTCTGCACCTGATGAGTGGAGGTGGACTGAGTAAGATGGCCACAAATCACAGCCATAAGTGGTAGCATTTTATCTAAAATCAATATAGTGCAAACAGGAAGTTGTCAAGTTCAGACAAACAACCATTTGCAGGCAGTGTCTTTTGACTTCAACCCAAACCCCCCAAACAACCATTTGCAGGCAGTGCCTTTTCACTTCAACCCAAACCCCCCAAACAACCATTTGCAGGCAGTGCCTTTTCACTTCAACCCAAACCCGCCAAACAACCATTTGCAGGCAGTGCCTTTTTACTTCAACCCAAACCCCCCAAACAACCATTTGCAGGCAGTGCCTTTTTACTTCAACCCAAACCCCCCAAACAACCATTTGCAGGCAGTGCCTTATTACTTCAACCCAAACAACCATTTGCAGGCAGTGCCTTATTACTTCAAACCAACCATATTTTCATTTTGAAACCACATTAAGGGCACTCACAGTTGAGTAGACATGTGTTCAGTGTTATTCAGAGACGTGACGTGACGTGACGTGACGTGACGTGACCCTCTGGGTTCCTCCATCTTGCAGAGACTGAGTGAGGCACACCACTTCCTGGTTTTATAGTCCCTCCCCCTCCCTCCAGCAGGGGCAGCAGAGAGAATGGCAATTTTTTTTTAAACATTAATATCTCTATGATTTTTCATCAGACTTTTAGTAATATAGATAAGATATATGTGTTTGTAATAATAAACTATAGAAATATATGTATGTGTGCGTTATATAATTCTCACACGGGAGGCCTGGTCCCCCAACACATAGACAATAGAAACATAGAAACATAGAAACATAGAAAATAGGTGCAGGAGTAGGCCATTCGGCCCTTCGAGCCGGCACCGCCATTCAATATGATCATGGCTGATCATCCAACTCAGTATCATGTACCTGCATTCTCTCCATACCCCCTGATCCCTTTAGCCACAAGGGCCGCATCTAACTCCCTCTTAAATATAGCCAATGAACTGGCCTCAACTACATTCTGTGGCAGAGAATTCCAGAGATTCACCACTCTCTGTGTAAAAATGTTTTTCTCATTTTTGTTTTTCTCAAGAAGAAGATATACAATGGTTTCATGAAAAGGGCAGAGAAGTGGTTATCTGAAATTATGTCACAACTTACGAGTTTACTAGCTGGAAGTGCGAAGCAACAAGGTGCCAGAATAAAAGATGAAATTACACAACAAGATAATATCTCCAATATATCTTCACGAGGATCAAGACATAAATCTGGTTCTTCAGCCAGTTCGGTTTCGAGGGCTTCTGCTCGAATGGAGAGATAAGCTGAGCTAGCTGCTCTCTCGATAGAAGCAGTTGCCATGAAGAAGAAACTTGAAATTGAGCGGTGGAAAGAAGAACAACAGCTGAGGCGACGAGAGGAACAACAGGAATTAGACACAAAGATGGCGATGGCCAAAGCAAAGAAGGAGCTACTGGAAAGTGAGGGGTCAAGATGCAGCTCTAGATCATCAAAGACGATGAGCTCTAGACCAAGAAGAGTGAATTGGCAGTTGGATCGATTCCACAGTCAGGGTCCACCGGATACCTTGGCTTGGAAAACCCATTGGAAGCCAGTAAGATGGGTAAAACTGCATCTCAGCAAATGAGTGCTGGATTGAAACAAACTACGATTGAAGCATCTGCGGATGCTCGAGACAAACCAATAGCGGACCACGCTTTTTCGAGGCCTGGTGCACAGGCACGAGCAAGTCAATTTGAATCACAAAGGCCTATTTATTAACAGGTGGAGCTAAGCCAGAGTTATCAGGATGGATTATTAGCACTGTTGAATAGGCAAACTGAATTCAACGAGATTATAGCTCGACAAAATACTTCTCTCATTTTACCACCAGTAGACATTCCTACGTATGGTGGAGATCCTTTGCAGTACGAAGCTTTCGTAAGGGCATTAAAAGATATATTAGAAACTAAAGTTATGGATGAAAAAGAGCGCTTATTATTCTGGTGAAGTACACAAGTGGAATTGTGAAAGAGCTTGTGGAAAGTTGTCAGAAAGAGCAAGGCAGCCATGGATATAAAAAGGCGAGAAAAATACTTAAAGAACGTTTTGGTGATGAACAGAGGATTGCTAACGCTTACATGGAGAAGGCCCATGGTTGGAAGGAAATCAAACCGGAAGATGCAGGCTCGAAGGGCCGAATGGCCTACTCCTGCACCTATTTTCTATGTTTCTAAGATGGGGAGGCATTGAGTAATTATGCAATATTTCTGAGAGATTGTTGCAGCTCAATTAGAAATCTCGGCCACATGGAAGAAATGAATCTTCCGAGTAATACTAGAATCATATTTAACAAATTGCCCAGAAGAATGAGAGAAAAGTGGAGAGATGAATCAGGTAAAATTAGAGTTGAAAAAATAGCAAGTAGCCAGGCTACCAGACCTGGTGGAATTTTTGGACAGGGTAGTAGAAAACATATTAGAACCACCCTGGACGATTGAAGAGCACAAACCACTTGCAACTATTAAAGGTTCTACCTTTACCAAAACTGAAGAAATATCTGAACCAATGAGAAATAGTTTTGCTGCCATGACCAGACCTGTGGAAACGACAGATGGAAGAAAAAGAAATGTGTATTTTAAATGCAAATAGTATTTTGTTTGTTATGTGATGAAGTTGGTCACACCACAAGATGGTGTCGAAGATTCAAGATGAAAGAAAATGAAGGCAAGGATTTCTTGAAAGAGAAGGGAATCTGTTTTGGATGTTTGAAAAAAGGACATATGGTGAGAGACTGTAAGAGTCCTATGATTTGTTATAAGTGCAAACAATATCATCCTGAAGCACTTCACATTGAAGAAGAGCTACCAGAGCATTGGGAAGAAGAAGAACTGGAACAAATGGATGATGAGCTACCAGGGCAAATAAAAGAGAATGAAATGGAGCAAACAGAACAGGGCGAGAAGCCAACTACTAGAAATGCTATCACCTCGCCTTAAGTAACTGCTCATATGGGGGCCGGGGTTGAATCGGAATGAATGTTTTGAAGGCTTTGGAACCTATACAGATTGTTAGGAGCCAAGGTGAAGGACCGTATGCTACGATAACCCGACTGCAGTTGTACAGATCCCTAGTGAGACCACACTTGGAGTATTGTGTGCAGTTTTGGTCCCCTAATTTGAGGAAGGACATTCTTGCAATTGAGGGAGTGCAGCGTAGGTTTACAAGGTTAATTCCTGGGATGGCGGGACTGTCATATGCTGAGAGAATGGAGCAGCTGGGCATGTACACTATGGAGTTTAGAAGGATGAGAGGGTATCTGATTGAAACATATAAGATTGTTAAGGGCTTGGACACACTAGAGGCAGGAAACATGTTCCCGATGTTGGGGGAGACCAGAACCAGGGGCCACAGTTTAAGAATAAGGAGTAGGCCATTTACAACGGAGACGAGGAAACACTTTTTCTCACAGAGAGTGGTGAGTCTCTGTAATTCTCTGCCTCAGAGGGCGTTGGAGGCAGGTTCTCTGGATGCTTTCAAGAGAGAGCTAGATAGGGCTCTTAAAAATAGCGGAGTCAGGGGATATGGAGAGAAGGCAGGAACGGGGTACTGATTGGGGATGATCAGCCTTGATCACATTGAATGGCGGTGCTGGCTCGAAGGGCCGAATGGCCTACTCCTGCACCTAATGTCTATTGTCTATTGTCTATTGGATGGGTTATCAATATGGCTCCTTGGGAAGGAAGCATGAAAATGAAAATCAGATGAACTGTCCTGCCATTGCTGTTAATCAAATGGTTACATTTGAATGAATACATCGATGATTGCTTTGGTGCACCCACATGCACCCACACACAACTGAGTGACTTCATCCGCTTCATCCCTAACTTCCATCCTGCACTCAAATACACCTGGACCATTTCCGACACTTCCCTACCTTTTCTTGACCTCACTATCTCCATCGCAGGTGATAGACTTCTGACCGACATCCACTATAAACCCACTGACTCCCACAGCTATATAGACTACTCTTCTTTACATCCTGCTTCCTTTAAGGACTCCAACCCCTACTCCAAATACCTCCGTCTATGCCGTATCTGTTCCCAGGATGAGGTGTTCCACACCAGGGCATCGGAAATGTCCTCATTCTTCAGGGAACGGGGGTTCCCCTCCCCTACTATAGATGAGGCTCTCACCAGGGTCTCTTCCATATCCCGTAACACTGCTCTCTCTCCCCATCCACCCCACTCGTAACAAGGCCAGCAGCTGTCTGTCCTTTCATCTTTTATTTTTTTTATTTTAGTTAGTTAAGTGGTTTGTTGGAGGTCTAGACTTTTTTGTGTGGTGGGGGGAAGGGGGAAACTACCTTTCAGCGTCCCTACCTGGCCGGAGGGGCAGCTCTTCTCCGGGCTGCAGCTTTGACCCGTCCTCGCAGCCTACCAGCGGGCCTGGAGCGGCGTTTCCTGTCGGGGACCGCCCAGAACCTTGGCTTCGGCGGCGGCACAGCGCTGGAGCGCTATCGCGGAGCAGGCGATGCCTTGCCCGGGTCTCCGCGCTGGAGCTCCGGTGAGCTGAGGATCGCTGGGAAAACATCGCGGAGCTGCGGAACTGTGGAGCGACCAGCTGTGGGCGGCGGTGCTGAACTTGACACCGGGAGCCTGGGATCTCTAGATGAGATCGCCAGTTGTGGAGCTCCAAGCGGCGCGGCCTTGTTGGCTTGGAAGCCGCGGCCCCCAGTGCGGAAGCGGCCGTTCCAGGGTTCCCAAGCCGCTGGGAGGACTCTCCCGACGCCGGACGAACATCACCCGGCTAGAACGGCCTGAAACATCGGGCCTCCGTAGAGGCAACTGTGGAGGCCTCAATGGGCCCGACTATGGGTGAACTGGGGTTGGGGACTGGACTTTGTGCCTTCCCTCATGGTGGGAACCATTGTGGGGGGATGTTTAGTGTTAAGACTATCTTGGTGTGATGTCTGTATTCTTCTCTTTTTTCGTGTGCTGCATAATGGCAAAAAGCATTTCATTTCACTACACCTGGGTGTATGTGAATGTGAGAAATAAAAACTACCTTGACCTACCTTGACCTTGAGTCCCCCTAGTCCTCACCTTTCACCCCACTAGCCGTCACATACAACAAATAGTCTTCCGTCATTTTCGCGACCTCCAACGTGACCCCACCACTCGCCACATCTTCCCATCTCCCCCCCTGTCTGCTTTCCGCAAAGACCGTTCCCTCCGTAACTCCCTTGTCAATTCTTCCCTCCGGCACCACCCCCTCCCCGGGCACTTTCCCTTGCAACTGCAAGAGATGCTACACTTGTCGCTTTGCCTCCCCCATCAACTCCATTCAAGGACCCAAGCAAGTCGTTCCAGGTGCGACAGAGGTTCACCTGCATCTCCTCCAACCTCATCTATTGCATCCGCTGCTCTAGTTGTCAGCTGCTCTATATCGGTGAGACCAAGCGTAGGCTTGGCGATCGTTTCGCCGAACACCTCCGCTCCGTCCGCATTAACCAACCTGACCTCCTGGTGGCTCAGCACTTCAACTCCCCCTCCCATTCCGAATCCGACCTCTCTGTCCTGGGCCTCCTCCATGGCCACCGGAAATTGGAGGAGCAACACCTCATATTCCGCTTGGGCAGTCTGCACCCTAGTGGCATAAACATTGAATTCACCAATTTCCAGTGGTCTTTGCTATCTCCTCCCCTTCTCAGCTCTCCCTCAGCCCTCGGGCTCCTCCTCTTCCTTTTTCCTTTCTTCTCCCCATCCACCCCCCTCCCACCCTACATCACTGAAGAAGGGTTTTGGCCCGAAACGTTGCCTATTTCCTTCGCTCCATAGATGCTGCTGCACCCCCTGAGTTTCTCCAGCACATTTGTCTACCTTCGATTTTCCAGCATCTGCAGTTCCTTCTTAAATGCTGTTAATGAAATGTCTACTGATGAATTAGAAAAGCCGGTGATAGAAACATAGAAACGTAGAAAATAGGTGCAGGATGAGGCCATTCGGCCCTTCGAGCCGGCACCGCCATTCATTGTGATCATGGCTGATCGTCCCCAATCAATAACCCATGCCTGCCTTCTCCCCATATCCCTTGATTCCACCAGCCCCTAGAGCTCTATCTAACTCTCTCTTAAATCCATCCAGTGATTTGGCCTCCACTGCCCTCTGTGGCAGGGAATTCCACAAATTCACAACCCTCTGGGTGAAATTTTTTTTTCTCACCTAAGTCTTAAATGGCCTCCCCTTTATTCTAAGACTGTGGCCCCTGGTTCTGGACCCGCCCAACATTGGGAACATTTTTCCTGCATCTAGCTTGTCCAGTCCTTTTATAATTTTATATGTTTCTATAAGACCCCCCCTCATCCTTCTAAACTCCAGTGCATACAAGCCTAGTCTTTTCAATCTTTCCTCATATGACAGTCCCGTCCTTCCCAGGGATCAATCTCGTGAAACTACGCTGCACTGCCTCAATCACAAGGATGTCCTTCCTCAAATTAGGAGACCAAAACTGTACACAATACTCCAGATGTGGTCTTACCAGAGCCCTATACAACTGCAGAAGAACCTCTCTACTCCTCCACTGAAATCCTCTTGTTATGAAGGCCAACATTCCATTAGCTTTCTTCACTGCCTGCTGTACCTACACGCCAACTTTCAGTGACCGGTGTACAAGAACACCCAGGTGTCGCTGTACCTCCCCCTTATCTAACCTAACCCCCTTGAGGTAATAATCTGCCCCCTTGTTTTTGCCACCTATGTGGATAACCTCACATTTATCTATATTATACTGCATCTGCCACGCATCTGCCCACACACTCAATCTGTCCAGGTCACCCTGCAACCTCCTAACATCCTCTTCACAGTTCACTCTCCCACCCAGCTTTGTGTCATCTGCAAACTTGCTAGTGTTGCTCCTATTTCCCTCTTCCAAATCATTAATATATGTGGTAAAAAGTTGCGGCCCCAACACCGAGCCTTGCGGCACTCCACTCGCCACTGCCTGCCATTCTGAAAAGGACCCGTTCACTCCTACTCTTTGCTTCCTGTCTGCCAACCAGTTTTCTATCCATGTCAACACCCTATCCCCAATACCATGTGGTCTAATTTTAGTCACCAGTCTCCCATGCGGGACCTTATCAAAGGCTTTCTGAAAGTCTAGATACACTACATCCACTCGCTCTCCTTCATCCATTTTACTTGTCACATCCTCAAAAAATCCCAGAAGATTAGTCAAGCATGATTTCCCTTTCATAAATCCATGTTGACTTGGACTAATCCTTTTACTGCTATCCAAATGCCCCATTATTACCTCTTTAATGATTGACTCCAGCATCTTTCCCACCACCGAAGTCAGGCTAACTGGTCTGTAATTCCCCGTTTTCTCTCTCGCTCCTTTCTTGAAAAGTGGGATAACATTACCTATCCTCCAATCCACAGGAACTGATCCTGAATCTATTGAACATTGGAAAATGATCACCAATGCGTCCACTATTTCTGGAGCCACCTCCCTGAGGACCCTGGGATGCAGACCATCCGGCCCAGGGGATTTATCATCCTTCAGTCCCATTAGCCTACCCAATACTATTTCTCGCCTAATGAAAATTCATTTCAGTTCCTCTACCCCCTTAGATCCTCTGACCTCCAGTGCATCTGGGAGATTGCCTTCCTCAGTGAAGACAAATCCGAAGTACCTGTTCAACTCTTCTGCCATTTCCTTGTTACCAATAATAATTTCACCCGTGTCTGCCTTCAAGGGACCCACATTTGACTTTGCTACTCTTTTTCCCTTAACATATCTAAAGAAGCTTTTACTGTCCTTTATATTCCTGGCCAGCTTCCCTTCGTACTTCATCTTTTCAGCCCGTATTGCCCGTTTTGTTTCCTTCTATTGTCCTATGAATGTTTCCCAATCCTCTGGCTTCCGGCTACTCTTTGCTGTGTATTACATCTTTTCTTTTAGTTTTATTCTATCCCTAACTTCTCTTGTCAGCCACGGTTGCCTCCTACTCCCCTTAGAATCTTTCTTCCTTAGGGTGAAAAAGTACCTTAAAAAAACTGAGGTCGGGTAAGAGGGGATGAAAGTTGGAGAGTTGGTATGTCCCATTTGCGTGATGCTTATAAAAACTATTTGTTTTTCTCTTTTCCCTCTTTCTCTTTCTTCTTCTTTTCTAGGGTCTATTTCTTAACTCTTTTTATTTTGCTTTTAATTTCGTTCTTATAGGGTCTTTGTTCTTTCTTGTTGTCACGTTTTTTACACTTTCACCTTTTCCTTCACTTTCTTCTTTCTCTCAATCTCATCCTTTCCCTTTATTAGTGTAAAAAACAAACAGAGTACATTAATTGTAAGAAGACATATGTGATGAGTACTAATGTATGTGGTTGTATTGTAATGTACTTCGAATAAATAAAATGAAAAAAATAAAATAAAATAAAATAAAATAAAAAAATAAAATCTTTCTTCCTTTTTGGAATGAAATGATCCTGCGTCTTCCGGATTATGCCCAGAAATTCCTGCCATTACTGTTCCACCGTCATTCCTGCTTGAATCCCTTTCCAGTCTACCTTGGCCAGCTCCTCTCTCATGCCTTCATAGTCACCTTTGTTCAACTGAATCCATGTTGGTGGTTTGTTAGTACTTTGTGGAAGTCAATATAGTCCATAATATGTCAGTGGATTATATGTTTGAGAATCTTGCATGGTATGGAGGCCAGTGAAACTGGGCGATAATTTGCAGGATTTATCCTCTCTCCTTTTTTATAGATGGGGACAATGTTAGCATTCAGCCAATCTTCTGGGAGTTCTCAACTATCCACAGACTTCTGAAAATCTTTTGGAAGACTGGAGCTGAGCTTGCTGCACAATTCTTTCAAACTCTGGCTGGTATCTGGTCTGGCCCTGATGCCTTCTTTGGTTTTATTTCTTCCAATAATTTCTGCACCCCGTTCATCGTTACCTTAAGATCTGCAATTTTTGGAGTTTGTTGTGAGTTCAATGATGGGAATTCATCTTGGTTTTCTTCAGTAAAAACCTAACAAAACTGCTGGTTTAACACTTCGGCCTTGTCTGCTGCCAAAGATACTGTCCGCACCATCGATGTAAGGCTTGAGATTCCAAATAATTCCTGGATCATTTTCTTGATGTAATTCCAGAAAGACTTTGTGTCTTCTGATTTTAAACTTTCCCCTATCACATCATGGATGTATTCTTGATGCGTTTTCCTGATTTGTCTGTCAATTGAATGCTGAAATTTCTTGAAATCTGTCCATACAATACAATGCAATATTATATGTTTGACATGCGGAAGTTGACCCCGATTTTCTTGCTCTGTTATAAAACCTTTGTTTTTGTCCTTATTGCACGCCTAATTGATGAATTTACCCACGGTAAATTATATCTGGTGGAACACATTTTTGATGGAATAAAACGATCCATGGCCCCGACAAGAACTTGTTTTAAAATCTAACCATAGCATGTTTGTGTCTGTTGCTGCCACATAATCTTCTGTTAATTTCTCATTAAATGCTGATATGCATTCATCTATGGAAGAAAAATCTGCCTTTTTGTAGAGGAAAATCTTCCTTCCTGTCATTGGCTGTCATCTTGGCTTGGACAATAACAGCATCATGGTCGCTTATCCCTGATGTCACATCATAACTTTCTACAAAGGAGGGATGGCTGACAAAACACAATTCAAGTATATTTCTGTCTCTAGTGGGCTTATCAACCATTTAAGTGAGGTTAAAATCATTGGCCAAATCCAACATAATCTTGCTACATGCGGTATCTTTTCCCCCAGTACGAAGAAAATTGCTGGACCAGTCTATATTAGGGAGATTAAAACCACCCAGTAGCCATACAGAAGCAGACTTTGGAATCTTGGATAAAGAAGCTTCAAGTTCTCTTAGATGTTCCAGTCCTGACGATGGAGGGCGGTAAAATGCCCCGATGTATGTAGGCTTTATCCCCTTTATGTGAATGCTAACCCACAGCACCCCGCAGTTTGCATCAAGATCTTTTTCTTCAGTAGCAATATGCAAGTTCCGAATAGCGATGAATACACCCCCATGAGAGTCCCCTTCCCTGTCTTTTCTAAACACCTGGTAGATTGTTGGAAAATTTTCATCTGCGGCAGTGTCTTTGTTCAAACAAGATTCTGTACCAATTATTATGTCTGGGGTTTCGTGGTCTATAAGAGCTTGGAATTCTGCTTTTTTGCTCTAATGCTCTGGCAATTGAGATTAAGAATTTTTAGAGTTTCTTGTTGACTATGACCAAACTTCATCGTCTTGGGCTTTGACTTGGCCCCAGAGTTTCTATTACCAACATTTTAGCTTTTTTCGGACGTGCTGATCACCGTCTACTTTCGGACTAGATGTCCTAGGGCTGGGTGAACCTGAGTCAAGACTAGGTACCACATCAGAGTCTGCAGATATGTTGAGATTTTCAAAGCTGTTTGCCAAATGAATGCTTGCGTGGCTAAAAAATGAAGAATCAAAAATGTGGAGTCCACAGTTGCAGCACACCCATGAGTACGATGGTTGCTCGACAAGCACGTTATAAATGTGTTCATTCATGCCAATACAGTTTCTGTGAAACCACGATTCACATCCCTCACATCCTATTGCTTGTTGATCATACTTTGCTGCCTTGTTGCACACCATGCACGGGTATTTGGGTTGGAAGGGCCGGGATTTAATGCTACGTCTCCAGCAAGCAAGAGAATTAAGAAAGTGTAAGTCATTGGTCTTAAATTAATGTTAATTTAAGACGGTGGTATATCAGAGCAGCCTGCAGTGCAGCACATCACCACACGGTGGGAGTGTTGACCACAGATTGGACAGATATTTGGATGGCCAAGTCAAATGCTGTAAATACTTTCAGGGAGCTGTGGACCTGTCTCCGCGATCACCTGTACATCAACACTGTTGAGGGTCTTGCTATTAACTTTATACTTGAGGTTCAGAAGTAGGCTAACTGACCCCATGAGCTTGCTCTGCTCATCAGTAAGTTGATGCACGAATCGGTCTTGGCCCCAGCAACACTGGGGCAGGAACTCTCTGCCACAGAGGGTAGTTGAGGCCAGTTCATTGGCTATATTTAAGAGGGAGTTAGATGTGGCCCTTGTGGCTAAAGGGATCAGGGGGTATGGAGAGAAGGCAGGTACGGTATACTGAGTTGGATGATCAGCCATGATCATATTGAATGGCGGTGCAGGCTCGAAGGGCCGAATGGCCTACACCTGCACCTATTTTCTATGTATCTATGTATCACTTTCTCACCCATTATTATTTTGCGGTTGAAATGTCTGCAGTCATTTTGCGGTTGAAATGTGTTCAATCATCCCAATACAGTTTCTGTGAAACCACGAGTCACATCCCTCACATCCTACATAGATACATAGATACATAGAAAATAGGTGTAGCAGTAGGCCATTCGGCCCTTCGAGCCTGCAACGCCATTCAATATGATCATGGCTGATCATCCAACTCAGTATCCCATACACAAGGGCCACATCTAACTCCCTCTTAAATATAGCCAATGAACTGGCCTCAACTACCCTCTGTGGCAGAGAGTTCCAGAGATTCACCACTCTCTGTGTGAAAAAGTTTTTCCTCATCTTGGTCTTAAAGGATTTCCCCCTTATCCTTAAGCTGTGACCCCTTGTCCTGGACTTCCCCAACATCGGGAACAATCTTCCTGCATCTAGCCTGTCCAACCCCATAAGAATTTTGTACGTTTCTATAAGATCCCCTCTCAATCTCCTAAATTCTAGCGAGTATAAGCCAAGTCTATCCAGTCTTTCTTCATATGAAAGTCCTGACATCCCAGGAATCAGTCTGGTGAACCTTCTCTGCACTCCCTCTATGGCTATAATGTCCTTCCTCAGATTTGGAGAACAAAACTGTACGCAATACTCCAGGTGTGGTCTCACCAAGACCGTGTACAACTGCAGTAGAACCTCCCTGCTCCTATACTCAAATCCTTTTGCTATGAAAGCTAACATACCATTCGCTTTCTTCACTGCCTGCTGCACCTGCATGCCTACTTTCAATGATTGGTGTACCATGACACCCAGGTCTCGCTGCATCTCCCCATTTCCTAATCGGCCACCATTTAGATAATAGTCTGCTTTCCTGTTTTTGCCACCAAAGTGGATAACCTCACATTTATCCACATTATACTGCATCTGCCAAACATTTGCCCACTCACCCAGCCTATCCAAGTCACCTTGTAGTCTCCTAGCATCCTCCTCACAGCTAACACTGCCCCCCAGCTTAGTGTCATCCGCAAACTTGGAGATGTTGCCTTCAATTCCCTCATCCAGCTCATTAATATAAATTGTAAATAGCTGGGGTCCCAGCACTGAGCCTTGCGGTACCCCACTAGTCACTGCCTGCCATTGTGAAAAGGACCCGTTTACTCCTACTCTTTGCTTCCTGTTTGCCAGCCAGTTCTCTATCCACATCAACACTGAACCCCCAATACCGTGTGCTTTAAGTTTGTATACTAATCTCTTATGTGGTACCTTGTCGAAAGCCTTCTGAAAGTCCAGATACAACATATCCACTGGTTCTCCCCTATCCACTCTACTAGTTACATCCTCGAAAAATTATATAAGATTCGTCAGACATGATTTACCTTTCGTAAATCCATGCTGACTTTGTCCAATAATTTCACCACTTTCCAAATGTGCTGCTATCCCATCTTTAATAAGTGACTAGCAGTTTCCCCACTACCGATATTAAACTAACTGGTCTGTAATTCCCCGTTTTCTCTCTCCCTCCCTTCTTAAAAAGTGGGGTTACATTTGCTACCCTCCAATCCTCAGCAACTACTCCAGAATCTAAAGGGTTTTGAAAAATTATCACTAATGCATCCACTATTTCTGGAGCTACTTCCTTAAGTACTCTGGGATGCAGCTTATCTGGCCCTGGTGATTTATCGGCCTTTAATCCATTCAATTTACCCAAAACCACTTCCCGACTAACCTGGATTTCACTCAGTTCCTCCATCTCCTTTGACCCGCGGCCCCCTGCTATTTCCGGCAGATTATTTATGTCTTCCTTAGCGAAGACGGAACCAAAGTAGTTATTCAATTGGTCCGCCATATCCTTGTTCCCCATGATCAATTCACCTGTTTCTGACTGCAAGGGACCTACATTTGTTTTAACTAATCTCTTTCTCTTCACATATCTATAAAAACTTTTGCAGTCAGTTTTTATGTTCCCTGCCAGTTTCCTTTCATAATCTATTTTCCCTTTCCTAATTGAGCCCTTTGTCCTCCTCTGCTGGTCTCTGAATTTCTCCCAGTCCTCTGGTATGCTGCTTTTTCTGGCTAATTTGTACGCATCATCTTTTGCTTTGATACTATCCCTGATTTCCCTTGTTATCCACGGATGCACTACCTTCCCTGATTTATTCTTTTGCCAAAGTGGGATTAACAATTTTTGTAGTTCATCCATGCAGTCTTTAAATGCCTTCCATTGCATATCCACCGTCAACCCTTTTAGAACTAATTGCCAGTCAATCTTGGCCAATTCACGTCTCATACCCTCAAAGTTACCTTTATTTAAGTTCAGAACCGTTGTTTCTGAATTAACAATGTCACTCTCCATCCTAATGAAGAACTCAACCATATTATGGTCACTCTTGCCCAAGGGGGCACGCACAACAAGACTGCTAACTAACCCTTCCTCATTACTCAATACCCAGTCTAGAATAGCCTGCTCTCTCGTTGGTTCCTCTACATGTTGGTTTAGATAACTATCCCGCATACATTCCAAGAAATCCTCTTCCTCAGCACCCCTGCCAATTTGATTCACCCAATCTATATGTAGATTGAAGTCACCCATTATAACTGTTTTGCCTTTGTTGCACGCATTTCTAATTTCCTGTTTGATGCCATCCCCAACTTCACTACTACTGCTAGGTGGCCTGTACACAACACCCACCAGCGTTTTCTGCCCCTTAGTGTTTCGCAGCTCTACCCATACCGATTCCACATCCTCCAAGCTAATGTCCTTCCTTTCCACTGCGTTAATCTCCTCTCTAACCAGCAACACTACCCCACCTCCTTTTCCTTTCTCTCTATCCCTCCTGAATATTGAATATCCCTGGATGTTCAGCTCCCAGCCTTGGTCACCGTGGAGCCATGTCTCCGTGATCCCAACTATATCATAATCATTAATTGCTATCTGCACGTTCAACTCATCCACCTTATTACGAATGCTCCTTGCATTGAGACACAAAGCCTTCAGGCTTGTTTTTACAACACTCTTACCCCTTATACAATTATGTTGAAAAGTGGCCCTTTTTGATTTTTGCCCAGGATTTGTCTGCCTGCCACTTTTACTTTTCACCTTGCTACCTATTGCTTCCGCCCGCATTTTACACCCCTCTGTTTCTCTGCTCACCCATTTAAGAACCCCACCACCTCTTATTCTCTGTTTATTATTGTTTTCTTCTTTCCCCCCTACATGTTGGGTCTAAGTGCTTTCCTTCTCTGCCTCCTGCCTCACACACTGTCTAATAGCATTCTCTATTTGAGTCCCTCCCCCCAACCTTTCTAGTTTAAAGTCTCCCCAGTAGCCTTTGCAGATCTCCCCGCCAGGATATCGGTCCTCCTCAGGTTCAAGTGCAACCCATCCTTTTTGTACAGGCCGAACCTTCCACAAAAGAGGTCCCAATGATCCAGAAATTTGAATCCCTGCCTTCTGCACCAGTCCTTCAGCCACGCATTTATCCTCCACCTCGCTCCATTCCTACTCTCACTGTCGTGTGGCACAGGCAGTAAACCCGAGATTGTTACCTTTGCTGTCCTTCTCTTTAACTCCCCTCCTAACTCCCTAAATTCTCCTTTCAGGACCTCTTCTCTTTTTTTACCTATGTCATTGGTACCTATATGTACCACGACCTCGGGCTCCTCTCCCTGCCCTTTCAGGATATCTTGGACACGTTGAGACACATCACAGACCCTGGCACCAGGGAGGCAAACTACCATCCGGGTCTCCCGACTGCGTCCACAGAATCGCCTGTCTGACCCCCTAACTATAGAGTCCCCTATTAGTATTGCCCGCCTCTTCTTTTCCTTACCCTTCTGAGCAACAGGGCCGGTCTCTATACCGGAGGCCCGGCCGCTGTCGCTACCCCCAGGTAGGCTGTCCACCCCAACAGTGCTCAAACAGGAGTACTTATTGTCAAGGTGTACAGTCACCGGGGTACTCTCTAGTCCCTGCCTGTGCCCCTTGCCTCTCCCAAGCGTGATCCACTTGCCTGCCTCCTGTGGTCTTGGAGTGACCATCCTGTAACTCCTCTCAATGACTTCCTCGCTCTCCCTGACCAGACGGAGGTCATCGAGCTCCTGCTCCAGGTTCCTAATACGGTCCCTTAGGAGCCCCATCTCGATACACCTGGCGCAGATGTGGACGTCTGGAGGGCTATCAGACTCCATGACTTCCCACATCTGACATCCAGAACAGTAAAGTACCCTGGCCCTCATACACCCCTTACCCTGGATACAATACAAAACAAACTGCTACAATACAAAACAAACTGCTACAATACAGTACAATCAGCAGGGATCTGACTCCCAATCAGCTGCTCCCTCTTGTCTGCTTCCACCAATCAGCGGCTTCCTCAATCCCACTTGTTTTTGAAGTGGAACTTGGAACGTTACAGATTTCGGCTCCTCCTCCCTCTGCGACCTCTCCAACGGCTCTCGGGCCTCTGTAGAAGCAAGCCCCGCGCTCCTCTTTAAATCCTACCGCTCGGGTGTAGCTCCTCCCTCTGCGACCTCTCCAACGGCTCTCGGGCCTCTGTAGAAGCAAGCCCCGCGCTCGTCTTTAAATCCTACCGCTCGGGTTAAATCCTATTGCTTGTTGATCATACTTTGCTGCCTTGTTGCACACCATGCACGGGTATTTGGGTTGGAAGGGCCGGGATTTAATACTACGTCTCCAGCAAGCAAGAGAATTAAGAAAGTGTAAGTCATTGGTCTTAAATTAATGTTAATTTAAGACGGTGGGATACACATATCAGAGCAGCCTGCAGTGCAGCGCATCACCACACGGTGGGAGTGTTGACCACAGATTGGACAGATATTTGGATGGCCAAGTCAAATGCTGTAAATACTTTCAAGGAGCTGTGGACCTGTCTCCGCGATCACCTGTACATCAACACTGTTGAGGGTCTTGCTATTAACTTTATACTTGAGGTTCAGAAGTAGGCTAACTGACCCCATGAGCTTGCTCTGCTCATCAGTAAGTTGATGCACGAATCGGTCTTTGCCCCAGCATCACTTTCTCACCCATTATTATTTTGCGGTTGAAATGTCTGCAGTCACTGGCTTGAATATGTTCACTGTTCCCACCTCCACAGCTCTCTGGCAGAGAAATTATAAAGAAGAATTTCCACATGATTTCATATTTTCTTTCAAAATCACATTTTCCTACATCTCCATCTCTCACCACCTTGCCCTGCAGCCTCACCAATTTATACCGATTGCAGCTCTTTCTAGCCTCCTGACATCTGATGATCATCAGAAAATTTATCTCCATTACACTCGGTCCAGTCATCCACATCTTGTTTATAGCTTGTAAATAGCTTGGCCAACTGCAACTCCACTAGTTACTATTGATCGCTAATGCAAAGTCACAACATTATCACAGCATTTGATAAGGTGCCAGTCTAGTGACTGTATTGTTCATAAGTATTTGTTCTTGAGCAGACGTCATGAGCTGCCATCTCCAGTCACGACGGAGTATTCTGTTTAGGGAGGGAGTTCAGCATTTAGACTAAAAAATGTGGGGCGGATGATGATAGATTGTTACGTTGAACATCAACTTGCAGGTTGTGGTGTTCCACACATGTGTCCTTGCCAGAACACTTGTACATTTCAGATGTATGTTTGAAATGAACGAGGCAAGTAACTGCAATGCTTTTATTGACGGCAGAGACCAACCCATTTGTGTCATTGGTAGAATTGGTGTCATTGCACATACACCATAAACAGTACAGGCACTGGAATAGACCCTTCTGCCCACAATGGCCATGATGTCAAGTGAAACTAATCTCCTCTGCCTGCATATGATCAACATCCCTTCATGCCCTGTAGATCTACATGCTGATATAAATCCTCTTTAATGCAATTATCGTAAATGGCTACATCAAAAACTTAGACACTCGACCTTCTACGCGTGGGTAAGAAAAAAAAATATGCCCCACCCACCTCCTTTAAACCTTGCCCCTCTCACCTTTAAACTATGCCCTCTAGTCTCACATTTCCATCCTGGGACAAAAGTTCTCACTGTCCACGTTATGTATAATTCTCATAATTTTATATACCTCCCCTTAGCTTTCGACGTTCCAAAGAAAATAATCCAATTTTGTCCAAACTCTCCCTCCAGATGATACACTCTAATCCAGGCAACATTATGGTAAACTGCTTCTGCAACCTCTCCAAATCCTCCACATCCTTCCCGTAACTTCAGCCCGAATGGCACACAATGCTCCAAATACGGGCTTACCAAAATCATACAGGCCAGGTTGCCAGATTAATAGAATAGAATAGAATAGAATGCCTTTTATTGTCATTCAAACAGCTTGGTTTGAACGAAATTGAATTTCTACAGTTTTTACATTACAAAAAAACCCAAGACCCACACTTAACACAATTTACACAAACATCCATCACAGTGAATCTCCAACACATCCTCACTGTAATGGAAGACAAAAGTCTTATCTCTTCCCTTTGTTCTTCTCCCGCGGTCTAGCAGTCCAAATGCAACGTTGAGGCGACTGGGGCTCCTGATGTTAAAGCCCCCGGCGGGCGATGGTAAGTCCTGTGGCCGTTTAAGCTGCGCCGGGCGATGTTAGGCCCCGGCTCCGTGTCCTTTAAACCCCACGATTCCAGCGGGAGAAGTTGCCGTTGCGGTAGCTCCGAAAAGTGGTCTCCCACCAGGGACCTGCGAGCTCCCAATATTCCTGTCCACCAGGCCTGTGGCCGGAGCCTCCGAAGCTCCAAAGTCGGGTCGCAGCCGTGCGCCACCACAGCTCCTCCCGCTCCGAAGACTGCCAGCTCCGCGTTGTCAGGTCCGCAGGCTCCGCGACTGGAGCCCTTAGGTTAGTCCCGGCCGGTGGCCGCCGCCAGCTCCACGATGTTAAGCCCAACGACACTGAAGACCCGATAGGGAAAAAGTCGGGTCCCCATACGGGGAAGAGATTAAATGGTTTCCCCCACCCCCCACCCCCCACATACACACAGCTAAAAAATAATAAAAACTGGAATCAAAACCAAATATTTAACGAGACAAAAATTAAAAAAAGACAGACGGACTGCAGTTGAGCCACTGCCGTTAGGCGCCGCCACACTCCAGACTCCCTGACCCTTGTATTTAATGTTCCATCCGATGCTACAAGCAGACCACACGTCTTCCTTCCCAAGTTGGGTCTTCCTCCGAATCGTATTTCAATAAAATCGACTCTTTCTTTGAAATTTGAGTTTTGAAGCTTCTTCATCCATCAGCCATTCCATCCCTGGAATTGGTCCAGTAAAGCTTCTCTACACGGAGTCCAATGTGAATCTCTACACTCAGTTCTCCAGATGTGGTCTTTATAGATTGGCTGGTAGACAGAATCCAAAGTAGTATTCAGACAGTTCTGACTGAGGCGTCAGTGAGTGAGGACTTTGGGACCAGTATCCACCGTTCTATTAGCTTTGAAATTGTGTGCAAAAGGACAATTCTGGCCTTCCAGGTAAAATTTTAAGTTGGGCATGGACAACTTTGACAGTATGGGATAGGTCTGGGTGAGACCCATGTGTCATGTTTTTGCTGGACTCAGCTGTGCTTGGTTTATAGAAACATAGAAACATAGAAAATAGGTGCAGGAGTCGGCCATTCCGCCCTTCGAGCCTGCACCGCCATTTGATATGATCATGGCTGATCATCCCTCAGAATCCCATCCCTGCCTTCTCTCCATACCCCCTGATCCCTTTAGCCACAAGGGCCACATCTAACTCCCTCTTAAATATAGCCAATGAACTGGCCTCAACTACCTTCTGTGGCAGAGAATTCCACAGATTCACCACTCTCTGTGTAAAAAATGATTTTCTCATCTCGGTCCTAAAAGACTTCCCTCTTATCCTTAAACTGTGACCCCCTAGTTCTGGACTTCCCCAACATCGGGAATAATCTTCCTGCATCTAGCCTGTCCAACCCCTTAAGAATTTTGTAAGTTTCTATATGATCCCCCCTCAATCTTCTAAATTCTAGCGTGTACAAGCCGAGTCTATCCAGTCTTTCTTCATATGAAAGTCCTGCCATCCCAGGAATCAGTCTGGTGAATCTTCTCTGTACTCCCTCTATGGCAAGAATGTCTTTCCTCAGATTAGGAGACCAAAACTGTACGCAATACTCCAGGTGTGGTCTCACCAAGACCCTGTACAACTGCAGTAGAACCTCCCTGCTCTTATACTCAAATCCTTTTGCTATGAATGCTAACATACCATTTGCTTTCTTCATTGCCTGCTGCACCTGCATGCCTACTTTCAATGACTGGTGTACCATGACACCCAGCTCTCGTTGCATCTCCCCTTTTCCTAATCGGCCACCATTCTTAGTTGAGGGAGGAGTCTCCTGAGGATTACGAGGAGGACTTTCAACAGTCTGGTCTGAGTGACTCTGACGAGTTTGTTGCCCTATATTTTACACATATTTGGATAATCTACTTTTTCAATGTTTGATGTGGGGATTGGGGGAGGGGGTGGGGGGAACTTTTTTTTCAGTTTCTTACCTTGCCGGAGATGTGATTAATTTTCAGATCGCATCTCCGGTGGCTCTGCGGCCTAACATCGATGGAGCTGGTGGCCTTCTCGGACTGACTTGAGCCCCACCGCGGGGCATGGACTTAACATCGGAGCTGATCTCTTGCCTGGGATCGCTCCAACCACGGCCTACGGACTTAACATCAAGAGCTCGCAGTCTCGGGAGAGGCCGAGTCGGGAAGCTCCAACGATGCAGAGGCTCGACCAGCCCCGACCTGGGGTCAGATCGCCGGCGCGGGGGAGCTGACATCCCCCCGATGCAGGAGCTGATCGCCCTGATGCAGTGGGCACACCGCCGCCGGCTACGGGAATCAAGACTGTCCCATGAACGGAGTGCTCGAGGCCCCAGACCGGGGGAGACCATAGAAGGGAAGAGATTTGCACTTTTTTTTGCCTTCCATCACAGTGAAGAATGTGGAGTCATACTTGGCTATTGAGATCAACAGATCAAGATCAAGATCAAGATTTCCTTTATTGTCATTCAGACCTTTCGGTCTGAACGAAATTGTGATGCCTGCAGTCATACACAAAACCAATAATAACAAAACATACAATAAACACAAATTAAAACATCCACCACAGTGAGTTCACCAAGCACATCCTCACTGTGATGGTGGCAAAGTCTTAGTCTCCGTCTCTTCCCTCCTTGTTCTCCCTCTGCGCTGAGGCAATTGATCCAGGCCGAAGATGCCGCCCTCCAGTCCAGCGGACCTCCGTGGTGATGTCGCCGCCGCTGAAAGCCGGAACGCCGTCTCCTATTAAAGTATTATTGTGACTGTAATTAACTGAAAAAAAGAGGAAACAGTTTTAATTATAAAATGCAAATTGACGCTTCTATAGATGCAGCACAACTTAATATTCTGCGAAAATGGAACTGAGTGGATTTAATGAATGCACCGAGGACTGGCAGGGTGAAAGTAAACAATGCATCATGTTTAGATCTGCCTGGACAACATGCAAAACAAAATGCTTCACACTCTACACATAACAATGATTAACCACTACTGAGGGTGAGAGGCATGTGTGGAGAGAGGAGCTGAGTCACCGTTTCACCTCGGAGACCCCCTCCACCCAGCACGCCATAAGGATAGAAGCAGAATTAGGCCATTTAGCCCATCAAGTCTACTCTGCCATTCAATCATGGCTGATCTATTTCTCTGTCCTAACACCATTCTCCTACCTTCTCTCCATTACTTCTGACACCTATACTAATAAAGAATCTATCTTTCTCTGCCTTAAACATAGCCAATGACTTGGCCTCCACAGCCATTGGTGGCAAATAATTCCACAGATTCACTACCTTCAGACTAAAAAAATGTCTCATCATCTCCTTCCTTAAAGAACATCCTTTAATTCTGATGCTATGACCTCTAGTCCTGAGACTCTCCCACTAGTGGAAATATCCCTCTCCACATCCACTCTATGAAAGCCTTTCACCATTCTGTATGTTTCAATAAGGTCTCCCCCCCACCCCCTCCCCCTCATTCTTCTAAACTCCAGCGAGTATAGTCGCAATGCCGACAAACGCTCATCATAGGTTTACCTAGTCATTCCTCGGAGCATTCTTGTGAAACTCCTATGGAACCTCTCCAGATCCATAATATCCCACCTCAGATACGGTACCCAAATTGCTCACAATATTCTAAATGCGGCCTTAACAGCACCTTATAGAGCCTCAGCATTACGTCCCTGTTTTTGTATCCAAACCCTCTTAAAATAAATGCAAGCATTGAGTTTGCTTTTTTTTCTTTCTTTTAAAATCTTTTATTCGTTTTTTTCAAAAGCAAAAACAAAAGAAAAAAAAGTAATGATAAACATAACAGTGATATTGATACATAGGGATCAGGGCAGGGCCGGATTTACGTATAAGCTGGACAAGCTTAAGCTTAGGGCCTCGAGATCTAGGGGGGGCCTCGCGGAGCAGGATTTACCACTAGGCTTCATAGGTTGAAGCCTAGGGCCTCGAAATCTAGGGGGCCTCCAGCCAAGGCAGGACACCTGCCGTTCAACTCTGGGCGGGCCCCCCTTTCTATCTCTCTCTCTGTCTGTCAATCTCCGTCTCCGCCCGCCATCTGTATCCGTGTCCGGGCCGCCGGGTCTCCGCTCGCTCCTCATCCGCCGGCACAGCAGGCCACCTTGCACATGCACACTGCTAGGGTCAGCACATCCTCCCGCTGCACATGCGCACAACCACAGCCAGCACATCATCGCCCGCCCTGCGCATGCACACTGCCACGGCAACTGGCCGTCGCTGGGCACTTTCTCCCTCGCTTTGAATTGTGGGAGATTTGGCCGCCATTGCAGTCCGGTCGCGGCCTCGCCGCCAGCGCTGAAAACCAATGTAGAATCACTCCCTGACCCTGGATCAGGAGTAACTCCCTGGAGTAACTCTTGCTTCTGGTTTCCTGGTCCTCCATAAATATTCTAAATGGAATTTAAACTGGAGGTGGTGGAGGGCTGAACAATAACAGCCTATTGCATTTTATCTGTTTATTTATTGTGTACATATATGGTCTATGGTATATAAACACACTGAACTTTTATCTCCTGTTCTGTATTATGTTCACATATTCTGTTGTGCTGCAGCAAGCAAGAATTTCATTGTCCTATCTGGGACACATGACAATATAACTCTCTTGACTCTTGACTTGGACTTAAGCAAAAAAGGGTTCTTGGGGAAAAAAGAGGTACCTTAAATTTAGTTGCTTCTGGTTGGGTAACTATGGTAAGGTGACGACTATTCCATGCTTTAATTGTGCAGGGGAACTCCATGGAGCAGCCAGCAACTCAGGATAGAAGAAATTGGGTGACGTTTCGGCTAGAGACCCTTCTTTAGACTCCCTCTGGTTTTAGTGTCTTTAGTTTAATTTAAAGATACAGTGTGGAAACTGGCCCTTCCGCCCACCGATTCCACGCCGACCACTGATCACCCGTACACTAGTTCTTTCCCACACATTAGCGGAGTAAGTCAAGAGTCAAGAGTGTTTTATTCTCTCACGTCCCAGTTAGAACAATGAAATCCTTACTTGCAGCAGCACAACAGAATATGTAAACATAGTACTCTGTAAACAATGTTATAAACGTAAAAACAAAATGGTGTATATTTATATATGAATATATAACTATATAAATATATATATGTGTGTGTGTGTGTGTGTGTGTGTATAATATATATACCCACACACACACACACACACAATTTCCCTCCTGGGATTAATAAAGTTCTATCGTATAGTATCGTGTGTGTGTAGGAAAGAACTGCAGATGCTGGTTTAAACGCTAGAATTTAGAAGATTGAGGGCGGATCTTATAGAAACTTACAAAATTCTTAAGGGGTTGGACAGGCTAGAAGCAGGAAGATTATTCCCGATGTTGGGGAAGTCCAGAAATAGGGGTCACAGTTTAAGGATAAGAGGGAAGTCTTTTAGGACCGAGATGAGAAAATCATTTTTTACACAGAGAGTGGTGAATCTGTGGAATTCTCTGCCACAGAAGGTAGTTGAGGCCAGTTCATTGGCTATATTTAAGAGGGAGTTAGATGTGGCCCTTGTGGCTAAAGGGATCAGGGGGTATGGAGAGAAGGCAGGGATGGGATACTGAGTTGGATGATCAGCCATGATCATATCGAATGGCGGTGCAGGCTCGAAGGACCGAATGGCCTTCTCCTGCACCTATTTTCTATGTTTCTATGTTTATAAACTGAAGATAGGCACAAAAAGCTGGAGTAACTCAACAGGTCAGACAGAATCTCTGGACAAAAGGAAAATATTATGTTTTGGGTTGGGTCTGAAATAGGTTCCTGCACACCTTTGGAATGTGGAAGGAAACAAGAACACCCGGAGAAAACCCATGTGATCAAAGGGAAAAGGAGCAAATTCCATACAGACAGCACCCATATTCAGGATCAATTCCGGGTCTCTGGCACTTTTAGGCAGCAACTTTATGGCCAATGTACAGCCCCATAGTCTTGAACTTAATTAAAACGACAAGTGTGGCATTTCCTGCAGTTGCAAGAGAAAGTGCCAGGAGAGGGGGTGGTTTGGGTGGGAAGGGACGAATTATATAACCATATAACAATTACAGCACGGAAACAGGCCATCTCGACCCTTCTAGTCCGTGCCGAACACGTATTCTCCCCTAGTCCCATATACCTGCGCTCAGACCATAACTCTCCATTCCTTTCCCGTCCATATAACTATCCAATTTATTTTTAAATGATAAAAACGAACCTGCCTCCACCACCTTCACTGGAAGCTCATTCCACACAGCCACCACTCTCTGAGTAAAGAAGTTCCCCCTCATGTTACCCCTAAACTTCTGTCCCTTAATTCTCAAGTCATGTCCCCTTGTTTGAATCTTCCCTACTCTCAGTGGGAAAAGCTTATCCACGTCAACTCTGTCTATCCCTCTCATCATTTTAAAGACATCTATCAAGTCCCCCCTCAACCTTCTGCGCTCCAAAGAATAAAGCCCTAACTTGTTCAACCTTTCTCTGTAACTTAGTTGTTGAAACCCAGGCAACATTCTAGTAATTGAATTGAATTGACCAGGGAATTACAGAGGGAGCGGTCTCTGCAGAAAGCCAACAGAGGAGGAAATGGGAAGATGTGCCAATGGTGGGATCCTATTGGTAGACAAAAAAGCTGGAGAAAATCAGCGGGTAAGGCAGCATCTGTGGAGCAAAGGAATAGACGACGTTTCGGGTCGAGACCCTTCTTCAGATTGATATCGGGGGGGGGTGGCATGAAAAAGAAAGGAAGAGGCGGAGACAGTAGGCTGTGGGGGAGCTGGGAATGGGAGGGGAAGGAGGGAGAAAGCAAGGGCTACCTGAAATTAGAGAAACCAATGTTCATACCGCTGGGGTGTAAACTACCCAAGCAAATATGAGGTGCTGCTCCTGCAATATGCGGTGGGCCTCACTCTGGCCATGGAGGAGGCCCAGGACAGAAAGGTCGGATTCGGAATGGGAAGGGGAGTTGAAGTGTTGAGCTACCGGGAGATCAGGTTGGTTATTGCAAACTGAGTGGAGGTGTTGTGCGAAGCGATCGCCAAGCCTGCGCTTGGTCTCACCGACGTTGATCATACGCTGAATAATCCAACC
>JAXLNO010000900.1:0-141894 GCA_038087875.1 Malacoraja senta | reverse complement strand
TTTTCTTCTTTCCCCCCTACATGTTGGGTCTAAGTGCTTTTCCTTCCTCTGCCTCCCTGCCTCACACCACTGTCTAATAGCATTCTCTATTTGAGTCCTCCCCCCAACCTTTCTAGTTTAAAGTCTCCCCAGTAGCCTTTGCAGATCTCCCCGCCAGGATATCGGTCCCCTCAGGTTCAAGTGCAACCCATCCTTTTGTACAGGCCGAACCTTCCACAAAAGAGGTCCCAATGATCCAGAAATTTGAATCCCTGCCTTCTGCACCAGTCCTTCAGCCACGCATTTATCCTCCACCTCGTTCCATTCCTACTCTCACTGTCGTGTGGCACAGGCAGTAAACCCGAGATTGTTACCTTTGCTGTCCTTCTCTTAACTCCCCTCCTAACTCCCTAAATTCTCCCTTTCAGGACCTCTTCTCTTTTTTTACCTATGTCATTGGTACCTATATGTACCACGACCTCGGGGCTCCTCTCCCTGCCCTTTCAGGATATCTTGGGACACGTTGAGACACATCAACAGACCCTGGCACCAGGGAGGCAAACTACCATCCGGGTCTCCCGACTGCGTCCACAGAATCGCCTGTCTTGACCCCCTAACTATAGAGTCCCCTATTAGTATTGCCCGCCTCTTCTTTCCTTACCCTTCTGAGCAACAGGGCCGGTCTCTATACCGGAGGCCCGGCCGCTGTCGCTACCCCCAGGTAGGCTGTCCACCCCAACAGTGCTCAAACAGGAGTACTTATTGTCAAGGTGTACAGTCACCGGGGTACTCTCTAGTCCCTGCCTGTGCCCCTTGCCTCTCCCAAGCGTGATCCACTTGCCTGCCTCCTGTGGTCTTGGAGTGACCATCCTGTAACTCCTCTCAATGACTTCCTCGCTCTCCCTGACCAGACGGAGGTCATCGAGCTCCTGCTCCAGGTTCCTAATACGGTCCCTTAGGAGCCCCATCTCGATACACCTGGCGCAGATGTGGACGTCTGGAGGGCTATCAGACTCCATGACTTCCCACATCCGACATCCAGAACAGTAAAGTACCCTGGCCCTCATACACCCCTTACCCTGGATACAATACAAACAAACTGCTACAATACAAAACAAAACTGCTACAATACAGTACAATCAGCAGGGATCTGACTCCCAATCAGCTGCTCCCTCTTGTTTGCTTCCACCAATCAGCGGCTTCCTCAATCCCACTGTTTTTGAAGTGGAACTTGGAATGTTACAGATTTCGGCTCCTCCTCCCTCTGCGACCTCTCCAACGGCTCTCGGGCCTCTGTAGAAGCAAGCCCCGCGCTCCTCTTTAAATCCTACCGCTCGGGTGTAGCTCCTCCCTCTGCGACCTCTCCAACGGCTCTCGGGCCTCTGTAGAAGCAAGCCCTGCGCTCGTCTTTAAATCCTACCGCTCGGGTTAAATCCTATTGCTTGTTGATCATACTTGCTTGCCTTGTTGCACACCATGCACGGGTATTTTGGGTTGGAAGGGCCGGGATTTAATACTACGTCTCCAGCAAGCAAGAGAATTAAGAAAGTGTAAGTCATTGGTCTTAAATTAATGTTAATTTAAGACGGTGGGATACACATATCAGAGCAGCCTGCAGTGCAGCGCATCACCACACGGTGGGAGTGTTGACCACAGATTGGACAGATATTTGGATGGCCAAGTCAAATGCTGTAAATACTTTCAAGGAGCTGTGGACCTGTCTCCGCGATCACCTGTACATCAACACTGTTGAGGGTCTTGCTATTAACTTTATACTTGAGGTTCAGAAGTAGGCTAACTGACCCCATGAGCTTGCTCTGCTCATCAGTAAGTTGATGCACGAATCGGTCTTTGCCCCAGCATCACTTTCTCACCCATTATTATTTTGCGGTTGAAAATGTCTGCAGTCACTGGCTTGAATATGTTCACTGTTCCCACCTCCACAGCTCTCTGGCAGAGAAATTATAAAGAAGAATTTCCACATGATTTCATATTTTCTTTCAAAATCACATTTTCCTACATCTCCATCTCTCACCACCTTGCCCTGCAGCCTCACCAATTTATACCGATTGCAGCTCTTTCTAGCCTCCTGACATCTGATGATCATCAGAAAATTTATATCCATTACACTCGGTCCAGTCATCCACATCTTGTTTATAGCTTGTAAATAGCTTGGCCAACTGCAACTCCACTAGTTACTATTGATCGCTAATGCAAAGTCACAACATTATCACAGCATTTGATAAGGTGCCAGTCTAGTGACTGTATTGTTCATAAGTATTTGTTTCTTGAGCAGACGTCATGAGCTGCCATCTCCAGTCACGACGGAGTATTCTGTTTAGGGAGGGAGTTCAGCATTTAGACTAAAAAATGTGGGGCGGATGATGATAGATTGTTACGTTGAACATCAACTTGCAGGTTGTGGTGTTTCCACACATGTGTCCTTGCCAGAACACTTGTACATTTCAGATGTATGTTTGAAATGAACGAGGCAAGTAACTGCAATGCTTTTATTGACGGCAGAGACCAACCCATTTGTGTCATTGGTAGAATTGGTGTCATTGCACATACACCATAAACAGTACAGGCACTGGAATAGACCCTTCTGCCCACAATGGCCATGATGTCAAGTGAAACTAATCTCCTCTGCCTGCATATGATCAACATCCCTTCATGCCCTGTAGATCTACATGCTGATATAAATCCTCTTTAATGCAATTATCGTAAATGGCTACATCAAAAAACTTAGGCACTCGCCCTTCTACGCGTGGGTAAGAAAAAAAATATGCCCCACCCACCTCCTTTAAACCTTGCCCCTCTCACCTTTAAACTATGCCCTCTAGTCTCACATTTCCATCCTGGGACAAAAGTTCTCACTGTCCACGTTATGTATAATTCTCATAATTTTATATACCTCCCCTTAGCTTTCGACGTTCCAAAGAAAATAATCCAATTTTGTCCAAACTCTCCCTCCAGATGATACACTCTAATCCAGGCAACATTATGGTAAACTGCTTCTGCACCTCTCCAAATCCTCCACATCCTTCCCGTAACTTCAGCCCGAATGGCACACAATGCTCCAAATACGGGCTTACCAAAATCATACAGGCCAGGTTGCCAGATTAATAGAATAGAATAGAATAGAATGCCTTTTATTGTCATTCAAACAGCTTGGTTTGAACGAAATTGAATTTCTACAGTTTTTTACATTACAAAAAAACCCAAGACCCACACTTAACACAATTTACACAAACATCCATCACAGTGAATCTCCAACACGTCCTCACTGTAATGGAAGACAAAAGTCTTATCTTTCCCTTTGTTCTTCTCCCGCGGTCTAGCAGTCCAAATGCAACGTTGAGGCGACTGGGGCTCCTGATGTTAAAGCCCCGGCGGGCGATGGTAAGTCCTGTGGCCGTTTAAGCTGCGCCGGGCGATGTTAGGCCCCGGCTCCGTGTCTTTAAACCCCACGATTCCAGCGGGAGAAGTTGCCGTTGCGGTAGCTCCGAAAAGTGGTCTCCCACCAGGGACCTGCGAGCTCCCAATATTCCTGTCCACCAGGCCTGTGGCCGGAGCCTCCGAAGCTCCAAAGTCGGGTCGCAGCCGTGCGCCACCACAGCTCCTCCCGCTCCGAAGACGGCCAGCTCCGCGTTGTCAGGTCCGCAGGCTCCGCGACTGGAGCCCTTAGGTTAGTCCCGGCCGGTGGCCGCCGCCAGCTCCACGATGTTAAGCCCAACGACACTGACGACCCGATAGGGAAAAAGTCGGGTCCCCATACGGGGAAGAGATTAAATGGTTTCCCCCCACCCCCCACCCCCCACATACACACAGCTAAAAAATAATAAAAACTGGAATCAAAACCAAATATTTTAACGAGACAAAAATTTAAAAAGACAGACGGACTGCAGTTGAGCCACTGCCGTTAGGCGCCGCCACCACTCCCAGACTCCCTGACCCTTGTATTTAATGTTCCATCCGATGCTACAAGCAGACCACACGTCTTCCTTCCCAAGTTGGGTCTTCCTCCGAATCGTATTTCAATAAAATCGACTCTTTCTTTGAAATTTGAGTTTTGAAGCTTCTTCATCCATCAGCCATTCCATCCCTGGAATTGGTCCAGTAAAGCTTCTCTACACGGAGTCCAATGTGAATCTCTACACTCAGTTCTCCAGATGTGGTCTTTATAGATTGGCTGGTAGACAGAATCCAAAGTAGTATTCAGACAGTTCTGACTGAGGCGTCAGTGAGTGAGGACTTTGGGACCAGTATCCACCGTTCTATTAGCTTTGAAATTGTGTGCAAAAGGACAATTCTGGCCTTCCAGGTAAAATTTTAAGTTGGGCATGGACAACTTTGACAGTATGGGATAGGTCTGGGTGAGACCCATGTGTCATGTTTTTGCTGGACTCAGCTGTGCTTGGTTTATAGAAACATAGAACATAGAAAATAGGTGCAGGAGTCGGCCATTCCGCCCTTCGAGCCTGCACCGCCATTTGATATGATCATGGCTGATCATCCCTCAGAATCCCATCCCTGCCTTCTCTCCATACCCCTGATCCCTTTAGCCACAAGGGGCCACATCTAACTCCCTCTTAAATATAGCCAATGAACTGGCCTCAACTACCTTCTGTGCAGAGAATTCCACAGATTCACCACTCTCTGTGTAAAAAATGATTTTCTCATCTCGGTCCTAAAAGACTTCCCTCTTATCCTTAAACTGTGACCCCCTAGTTCTGGACTTCCCCAACATCGGGAATAATCTTCCTGCATCTAGCCTGTCCAACCCCTTAAGAATTTTGTAAGTTTCTATATGATCCCCCCTCAATCTTCTAAATTCTAGCGTGTACAAGCCGAGTCTATCCAGTCTTTCTTCATATGAAAGTCCTGCCATCCCAGGAATCAGTTCTGGTGAATCTTCTCTGTACTCCCTCTATGGCAAGAATGTCTTTCCTCAGATTAGGAGACCAAAACTGTACGCAATACTCCAGGTGTGGTCTCACCAAGACCCTGTACAACTGCAGTAGAACCTCCCTGCTCTTATACTCAAATCCTTTTGCTATGAATGCTAACATACCATTTGCTTTCTTCATTGCCTGCTGCACCTGCATGCCTACTTTCAATGACTGGTGTACCATGACACCCAGCTCTCGTTGCATCTCCCCTTTTCCTAATCGGCCACCATTCTTAGTTGAGGGAGGAGTCTCCTGAGGATTACGAGGAGGACTTTCAACAGTCTGGTCTGAGTGACTCTGACGAGTTTGTTGCCCTATATTTTACACATATTTGGATAATCTACTTTTTCAATGTTTGATGTGGGGATTGGGGGAGGGGTCGGGGGAACTTTTTTTTTCAGTTTCTTACCTTGCCGGAGATGTGATTAATTTTCAGATCGCATCTCCGGTGGCTCTGCGGCCTAACATCGATGGAGCTGGTGGCCTTCTCGGACTGACTTGAGCCCCACCGCGGGGCATGGACTTAACATCGGAGCTGATTCTCTTGCCTGGGATCGCTCCAACCACGGCCTAAGGACTTAACATCAAGAGCTCGCAGTCTCGGGAGAGGCCGAGTCGGGAAGCTCCAACGATGCAGAGGCTCGACCAGCCCCGACCTGGGGTCAGATCGCCGGCGCGGGGGAGCTGACATCCCCCCGATGCAGGAGCTGATCGCCCTGATGCAGTGGGCCCACCGCCGCCGGCTACGGGAATCAAGACTGTCCCATGAACGGAGTGCTCGAGGCCCCAGACCGGGGGAGACCATAGAAGGGAAGAGATTTGCACTTTTTTTTGCCTTCCATCACAGTGAAGAATGTGGAGTCATACTTGGCTATTGAGATCAACAGATCAAGATCAAGATCAAGATTTCCTTTATTGTCATTCAGACCTTTCGGTCTGAACGAAATTGTGATGCCTGCAGTCATACACAAAACCAATAATAACAAAACATACAATAAACACAAATTAAAACATCCACCACAGTGAGTTCACCAAGCACATCCTCACTGTGATGGTGGCAAAGTCTTAGTCTCCGTCTCTTCCCTCCTTGTTCTCCCTCTGCGCTGAGGCAATTGATCCAGGCCGAAGATGCCGCCCTCCAGTCCAGCGGACCTCCGTGGTGATGTCGCCGCCGCTGAAAGCCGGAACGCCGTCTCCTATTAAAGTATTATTGTGACTGTAATTAACTGAAAAAAAGAGGAAACAGTTTTAATTATAAAATGCAAATTGACGCTTCTATAGATGCAGCACAACTTAATATTCTGCGAAAATGGAACTGAGTGGATTTAATGAATGCACCGAGGACTGGCAGGGTGAAAGTAAACAATGCATCATGTTTAGATCTGCCTGGACAACATGCAAAACAAAATGCTTCACACTCTACACATAACAATGATTAACCACTACTGAGGGTGAGAGGCATGTGTGGAGAGAGGAGCTGAGTCACCGTTTCACCTCGGAGACCCCCTCCACCCAGCACGCCATAAGGATAGAAGCAGAATTAGGCCATTTAGCCCATCAAGTCTACTCTGCCATTCAATCATGGCTGATCTATTTCTCTGTCCTAACACCATTCTCCTACCTTCTCTCCATTACTTCTGACACCTATACTAATAAAGAATCTATCTTTCTCTGCCTTAAAAATAGCCACTGACGGCCTCCACAGCCATTGGTGGCAAATAATTCCACAGATTCACTACCTTCAGACTAAAAAAATGTCTCATCATCTCCTTCCTAAAAGAACATCCTTTAATTCTGATGCTATGACCTCTAGTCCTGAGACTCTCCCACTAGTGGAAATATCCCTCTCCACATCCACTCTATCAAAGCCTTTCACCATTCTGTATGTTTCAATAAGGTCTCCCCCCCCCCCCTCCCCCTCATTCTTCTAAACTCCAGCGAGTATAGTCGCAATGCCGACAAACGCTCATCATAGGTTTACCTAGTCATTCCTCGGAGCATTCTTGTGAAACTCCTATGGAACCTCTCCAGATCCATAATATCCTACCTCAGATACGGTACCCAAATTGCTCACAATATTCTAAATGCGGCCTTAACAGCACCTTATAGAGCCTCAGCATTACGTCCCTGTTTTTGTATCCAAACCCTCTTGAAATAAATGCAAGCATTGAGTTTGCTTTCTTTTCTTTCTTTTAAAATCTTTTTATTCGTTTTTTTCAAAAGCAAAAACAAAAGAAAAAAAAGTAATGATAAACATAACAGTGATATTGATACATAGGGATCAGGGCAGGGCCGGATTTACGTATAAACTGGACAAGCTTAAGCTTAGGGCCTCGAGATCTAGGGGGGGCCTCGCGGAGCAGGATTTACCACTAGGCTTCATAGGTTGAAGCCTAGGGCCTCGAAATCTAGGGTGCCTCAAGCCAAGGCAGGACACCTGCCGTTCAACTCTGGGCGGGCCCCCCTTTCTATCTCTCTCTCTCTCTGTCTGTAAATCTCCGTCTCCGCCCGCCATCTGTATCCGTGTCCGGGCCGCCGGGTCTCTGCTCTCCGCTCGCTCCTCATCCGCCGGCACAGCAGGCCACCTTGCACATGCACACTGCTAGGGTCAGCACATCCTCCCCCTGCACATGCGCACAACCACAGCCAGCACATCATCGCCCGCCCTGCGCATGCACACTGCCACGGCAACTGGTCGTCGCTGGGCACTTTCTCCCTTGCTTTGAATTGTGGGAGATTTGGCCGCCATTGCAGTCCTGTCGCGGCCTCGCCACCAGCGCTGAAAACCAACGCAGAATCACTCCCTGACCCTGGATCAGGAGTAACTCCCTGGAGTAACTCTTGCTTCTGGTTTCCTGGTCCTCCATAAATATTCTAAATGGAATTTAAACTGGAGGTGGTGGAGGGCTGAACAATAACAGCCTATTGCATTTTATCTGATTATTTATTGTGTACATATATGGTCTATGGTATATAAACACACTGAACTTTTATCTCCTGTTCTGTATTATGTTCACATATTCTGTTGTGCTGCAGCAAGCAAGAATTTCATTGTCCTATCTGGGACACATGACAATAAAACTCTCTTGACTCTTGACTTGGACTTAAGCAAAAAAAGGTTCTTGGGGAAAAAAGAGGTACCTTAAATTTAGTTGCTTCTGGCTGGGTAACTATGGTAGGGTGAAGACTATTCCATGCTTTAATTGTGCAGGGGAACTCCATGGAGCAGCCAGCAACTCAGGATAGAAGAAATTGGGTGACGTTTCGGCTAGAGACCCTTCTTTAGACTCCCTCTGGTTTTAATGTCTTTAGTTTAATTTAAAGATACAGTGTGGAAACTGGCCCTTCGGCCCACCGATTCCACGCCGACCACTGATCACCCGTACACTAGTTCTTTCCCACACATTAGCGGAGTAAGTCAAGAGTCAAGAGTGTTTTATTCTCTCACGTCCCAGTTAGAATAATGAAATTCTTACTTGCAGCAGCACAACAGAATATGTAAACATAGTACTCTGTAAGCAATGTTATAAACGTGAAAACAAAACGGTGTATATTTATATATGAATATATAACTATATAAATATATATATGTGTGTGTGTGTGTGTGTGTGTATAATATATATACCCACACACACACACACACACAATTTCCCTCCTGGGATTAATAAAGTTCTATCGTATAGTATCGTGTGTGTGTAGGAAAGAACTGCAGATGCTGGTTTAAACGCTAGAATTTAGAAGATTGAGGGGGGATCTTATAGAAACTTACAAAATTCTTAAGGGGTTGGACAGGCTAGATGCAGGAAGATTATTCCCGATGTTGGGGAAGTCCAGAAATAGGGGTCACAGTTTAAGGATAAGAGGGAAGTCTTTTAGGACCGAGATGAGAAAATCATTTTTTACACAGAGAGTGGTGAATCTGCGGAATTCTCTGCCACAGAAGGTAGTTGAGGCCAGTTCATTGGCTATATTTAAGAGGGAGTTAGATGTGGCCCTTGTGGCTAAAGGGATCAGGGGGTATGGAGAGAAGGCAGGGATGGGATACTGAGTTGGATGATCAGGCATGATCATATCGAATGGCGGTGCAGGCTCGAAGGGCCGAATGGCCTTCTCCTGCACCTATTTTCTATGTTTCTAAACTGAAGATAGGGACAAAAAGCTGGAGTAACTCAACAGGTCAGACAGAATCTCTGGACAAAAGGAAAATATTATGTTTTGGGTTGGGTCTGAAATAGGTTCCTGCACGCCTTTGGAATGTGGAAGGAAACAAGAGCACCCGGAGAAAACCCATGTGATCAAAGGGAAAAGGAGCAAATTCCATACAGACAGCACCCATATTCAGGATCAATTCCGGGTCTCTGGCACTTTTAGGCAGCAACTTTATGGCCAATGTACAGCCCCATAGTCTTGAACTTAATTAAAACGACAAGTGTGGCATTTCCTGCAGTTGCAAGGGAAAGTGCCAGGAGAGGGGATGGTTTGGGTGGGAAGGGACGAATTGACCAGGGAATTACAGAGGGAGCGGTCTCTGCAGAAAGCCAACAGAGGAGGAGATGGGAAGATGTGGCCAGTGGTGGGATCCCATTGGTAGACAAAAAAGCTGGAGAAAATCAGCGGGTAAGGCAGCATCTGTGGAGCGAAGGAATAGACGATGTTTCGAGTCAAGACCCTTCTTCAGATTGATATCGGGGGGGGTGGCATGAAAAAGAAAGGAAGAGGCGGAGACAGTAGGCTGTGGGGGAACTGGGAATGGGAGGGGAAGGAGGGAGAAAGCAAGGGCTACCTGAAATTAGAGAAACCAATGTACATACCACTGGGGTGTAAACTACCCAAGCAAATATGAGGTGCTGCTCCTGCAATATGCGGTGGGCCTCACTCTGGCCATGGAGGAGGCCCAGGACAGAAAGGTCGGATTCGGAATGGGAAGGGGAGTTGAAGTGTTGAGCTACCGGGAGATCAGGTTGGTTATTGCAAACTGAGTGGAGGTGTTGTGCGAAGCGATCGCCAAGCCTGCGCTTGGTCTCACCGACGTTGATCATACGCTGAATAATCCAACCACATTTTTGTTTGGAAGTGGAAAGAAATAATAAAAATTGCATTCATTGCAATGTGTAAAAAGTGTTGAGATACTGTATTATAATTTTGCTGCATGTCATTGTGGTATATATCATGTCTTGATTTGTGAATATGTTTAGTTTGTGGCTTTATTTGAAGCAGAAATAATATGTGAGTGCTTCATTGAGCATAATTCCAACTGGTAACTACACACTTCGTCCAAGCACATTATCGCATGCGTCATGCAAGCCGTCTTAAATGACCACCTAAACTGTCATTTGGCAACTTAAAAAGCTGCCAAGGTTGCCCGGCTGACAACAGAGAAAAAAAGTTAAGTGAGAGCCATGCAAGGTGTATACTATTTTTGACACTGTCATAGGCCTTTCTTACATATGCTGTCACAACGCACTGTAGTCTCTACCAACCCTTCAGTAATTTTCCTTGCCCTCCATTTCAAAATAATAGTGTTTTAAGCCAATAACTCGACACTAGCATTGGCAATAAATAAATAAATCAAAAGCGCAGCTTTCCAGCCCCTTATCTCATTGTCCACGCTCGGCTGCAAATCGGTGTCAATCTGGTGGACCATCTTCCTCTAGTCGTGGGGGTGGGGGATTGGGGGCTCACAAGTGGAACAGTTTAGGGCCTCTCTTCATCTAAATCCGGCCCTGGATCAGGGTTACATTAATGGCAGATATAACCTAAATATGAGTCTAGTGTTGACATACACATTGAATATAGACCTCCCAGTCTCTATATGTATAAAAACAAAAACATAAAAAGAAAAAAAGAGAAAAAACAAAAAAACAAAACCATCCTAAACTAAAGAAGGAAAAAAAAGCAAAACAGAATCTGGACTGCAAAGAGTTTCAACAATTCAAGTCCTTGTTTGTCATCAAGTCCGTTCCACCGAATACCAGTAAAAAAAAATTATTATAACAGTTGGAGAGGAGACAGTTTATGTCATATGAAAATGTTGAATAAATCTTCACCAAGTCCTATCAAATTTAACCAAGGGTTCAACTATATCACTCCTAATTTTTTCTAGATTTAAACATGATATTGTTTCAAAGTACCAAAGGAGTGTGATCGGAGGATTGGAATCTTTCCATTTAAATAAAATAGATCTTCTGCCAATCTGGAAAGGGGTCCTAGCAGGAATAACGGTGGAACAGCAATGGCAGGAATTTCTGGGCATAATCCGGAAGACGCAGGATCATTTCATTCCAAAAAGGAAGAAAGATTCTAAGGGGAGTAGGAGGCAACCGTAGCTGACAAGAGAAGTTAGGGATAGAATAATACTAAAAGAAAAGATGTATAACACAGCAAAGAGTAGCCGGAAGCCAGAGGATTGGGAAACTTTCATAGGACAACAGAAGGAAACAAAACGGGCAATACGGGCTGAAAAGATGAAGTACGAAGGGAAGCTTGCCAGGAATATAAAGAAGGACAGTAAAAGCTTCTTTAGATATGTTAAGGGAAAAAGAATAGCAAAGTCAAATGTGGGTCCCTGGAAGGCAGACACGGGTGAAATTATTATGGGCAACAAGGAAATGGCAGAAGAGTTGAATAGCAACTTCGGATCTGTCTTCACTAAGGAAGACACAAACAATCTCCCAGATGTACTGGAGGACAGAGGATCTAAAGGGGTAGAGGAACTGAAAGAAATTTTCATTAGGCGAGAAATACAGTAGTATTGGGTAGGCTAATGGGACTGAAGGATGATAAATCCCCTGGACCTGATGGTCTGCATCCCAGGGTCCTCAGGGAGGTGGCTCTAGAAATAGTGGACTCATTGGTGATCATTTTCCAATGTTCAATAGATTCAGGATCAGTTCCTGGGGATTGGAGGATAGCTAATGTTATCCCACTTTTCAAGAAAGGAGCGAGAGAGAAAATGGGGAATTACAGACCTGTTAGCCTGACTTCGGTGGTGGGAAAGATGCTGGAGTCAATTATTAAAGAGATAATAATGGGGCATTTGGATAGCAGTAAAAGGATTATTCCAAGTCAACATGGATTTATGAAAGGGAAATCATGCTTGACTAATCTCCTGGATTTTTTTGAGGATGTGACAAGTAAAATGGATGAAGGGGTGCCAGTGGATGTAGTGTATCTCGACTTTCAGAAAGCCTTTGATAAGGTCCCGCACGGGAGACTGGTGACTAAAATTAGAGCACATGGTGGGGGTAGTGTGTTGACATGGATAGAAAATTGGATGGCAGACCGGAAGCAAAGAGCAGGAGTGAATGGGTCCTTTTCAGAATGGTAGGCAGTGGTGAGTGGAGTGCCGCAAGGCTCGTTGTTGGGGCCACAACTGTTTACCATATATATTAATGATTTGGAAGAGGGAATTAGGAGTAACACTAGCAAGTTTGCGGATGACACAAAGCAGGGTGGGAGTGTGAACTGTGAAGAGGATGTTAGGAGGTTGCAGGGTGACCTGGACAGGTTGAGTGAGTGGGCAGATGCGTGGCAGATGCAGTATAATATAGATAAATGTGAGGTTATCCACTTTGGCGACAAAAACGAGGGGGCAGATTATTATCTCAATGGGGTTAGGTTAGCTAAGGGGGAGGTACAGCGAGACCTGGGTGTCCTTGTACACCGGTCACTGAAAGTTGGCGTGCAGGTACAGCAGGCAGTGAAGAAAGCTAATGGAATGTTGGCCTTCATAACAAGAGGATTTCAGTATAGGAGTAAAGAGGTTCTTCTGCAGTTGTATAGGGCTCTGGTGAGACCACATCTGGAGTATTGTGTACAGTTTTGGTCTCTTAATTTGAGGAAGGACATCCTTGTGATTGAGGCTGTGCAGCGTAGGTTCACGTGATTGATCCCTGGGATGGCGGGACTGTCATATGAGGAAAGATTGAAAAGACTAGGCTTGTATTCACTGGAGTTTAGAAGGATGAGGGGGAATCTTATAGAAACATATAAAATTATAAAAGGACTGGACAAGCTAGATACAGGAAAAATGTTCCCAATGTTGGGCGAGTCCAGAACCAGGGGCCACAGCCTTAGAATAAAGGGGAGGTCATTTAAGACTGAGGTAAGAAAAAACTTTTTCACCCAGAGAGTTGTGAATTCATAGAATTCCCTGCCACAGAGGGCAGTGGAGGCCAAATCACTGGATGGATTTAAGAGAGAGTTAGATAGAGCTCTCGGGGCTGGTGGAGTCAAGGGATATGGGGAGAAGGCAGGCACGGCTTATTGATAGGAAACGATCAGCCATGATCACAATGAATGGCGGTGCTGGCTCGAAGGGCCGAATGGCCTCCTCCTGCACCTATTTTCTATGTTTCTAACCTTTCCCTATTTACATCTACCCCATCAAGGACATCGCACATTGTGTAAGGAACTGATGCGCTACAATGCTATGAACTACATTCTGCACTCTATATATCCACATTTGTCTCCACATCTGTCCCTGAGTTTTAATTGATTATATCTGTGTGTGGTATAGACAATAGGTGCAGGCATAGGCCTTTGTCTCTCGGTCTCTCTCTCGGTCTCTCTCTCTGTCTCCCTTTGTCTCGCTCTGTCTCTCTCTGTCTCTCACTCTGTCTCTCTCTATCTCTTTCCCTCACTCTGTCTGTCTTTCTCTCCCTGTCTCTCTCTCTGTGTCTCTCTCTCTGTCTCTGTCTCTCTCTGTTTTTCTCTCTCTTGCAACAGACAATAGACAATAGGTGCAGGAGTAGGCCATTTGGCCCTTCGAGCCAGCACCGCCATTCAATGTGATCATGGCTGATCATCCCCAATCAGTACCCCGTTCCTGCCTTCTCCCCATATCCACTGACTCCACTATTTTAAAGAGCCCTATCTATCTCTCTCTTGAAAGCATCCAGAGAAGATGCCTCCATGGCCCTTTGAGGCAGAGAATTCCACAGACTCACCACTCTCTGTGAGAAAAAATGTTTCCTCGTTTCCGTTCCAAATGGCTTACTCCTTACTCTTAAACTGTGGCCCCTGGTTCTGGACTCCCCCAACATCAGGAACATGTTTCCTGCCTCTAGGGTGTCCAAGCCCTTAACAATCTTTTATGTTTCAATGAAATTCCCTCTCATCCTTCTAAACTCCAGAGTATACATTCCCAGCTGCTGCATTCTCTCAGCATAAGACAGAGTTGCTTGTGGTTACAGTCTGAGGGGTACGATGATGCTACTGATTATGATATGCCAATGTACCAGCTAGTAACTGAACTTCCCCATAAAGACTTGGGCTATTGCTAGAAATTGTAATTTATTTACCTATCTGCCACAGACACAGCATATAATACAATAATATTAAAGTTCTGATATTGAGAATATCAATTTTTTTAATTTTCAAGGCAGTCTGGGTGTTTATTACTATTTCCGTCACAACGGTCAATTTTGTAATTAACTACAATTAGGTAATTAACTAATTATATGCTTTAATTTCAGGTCATCCAAGTAAGATGTTTTATATTTGTTTCAGAATGCTTCAATCTATATAAACTGAAAATTTCATTCAGCTCTCTTAATATTTAAGAAAATGATGGGCTTTTGACTGTCCTCGATCACAGCTTTTGTGTTAAGTCAATGCAAAAGCAATAGGGACCAAGATGCTAATTTCCGAGTATGTAAATGGCCATAACCTTTTTAATACTGAAGATATGAAAGTGAATTAGGTGTCAAATTAAACTTCTTTTCATGCTCTATCTGATGGGATAAATTGCAGACTTGATTTTTAAAATCTCAAAATTTTGTAACATTGCTACTGTCTCTGCCTCTTCCTTTCTTCTTCCCGCCCATCCTACCCACCCTCACATCAGTCTGAAGAAGGGTCTCGACCCGAAACGTTGCCTATTTCCTTCGCTCCATAGATGCTGCCTCACCCGCTGAGTTTCTCCAGCATTTTTGTCTACCTTCGATTTTCCAGCATCTGCAGCAAAGATACTAGAGCAAAGCCTTCTCGGCCCCTCGGACTCAATCAAAATGATAGCAGGCAGCCTTGGAAGCCTTACCCCACTACTCAAACCTCATGTCAAAAACCTTGGCGTGATATTTAACTCAGCACTGAAATTTGACAAACAAGTCAATGCCGTGGTAAAAGCTAGCTTCTTTCAACTTCGAACGATAGCTAAAATAAAACAATTCCTCCAGTTTGATGACCTCGAAAAGATCATCCACACATTCATCTCCTCCCGCCTAGATTACTACAACTCCCTTTACACTGGCATCAGCCAATCTTCCCTGTCCCGCCTGCAACTGGTCCAAAACGCCGCAGCGAGACTCCTGACGGGCACCCGAAAAAGGGACCACATCACCCCGATCCTGGCCTCTCTCCACTGGCTCACTGTACGGTTCCGTATAAACTTCAAGATCCTCCTCCATGTCTACAAAGCCCTCAATGGGCTTGCCCCCACCTACATAAAAAGTCTTCTCACCCACCACTCCACCTCCAGGCCCCTGAGATCGGCCGACTTGGGGTTGCTGAATATCCCACGGTCTAGGCATAAGCTCAGGGGCGACCGCGCCTTTGCGGTTGCAGCCCCTAGACTGTGGAACAGCATCCCTTTTCCCATCAGAACTGCCCCCTCCATCGACACTTTTAAGTCAAGACTAAAAACTTATCTATACTCCCAAGCCTTTCCTGACGTCCTCTGAGTGAGGGCTACATGTATATATGTATGTAGTTTGTTTTGTTTATGCTATTCTTATAACAAATGTAAAGCACTTTGGCCAACGAGAGTTGTTTTTTCAATATGCTATATAAATAAATGTGACTTGACTTGGCTTGAGAGCAGCAAGATAGACCACTCCTACGAAATCCAATGGACTGACGTGTAGTACGCATCAGAACGCAATGGAACGTCACTTCCGCCATTTTAGGAATAAGACCCCGATCTCCGTTATGCCTCTCGCAGTTTAATCAACGTCAGTCCATTGGATTTTGCAGTTTATCTTGGTCTCTTAGCCTTCTATGTTAGACTATTATTAACGGCTCGCTAGGCTGGTAGATGTTGACGCCATGACAGAAGCCCATTCAAAAAAACCCCCTCATATATTTGATTCCCAAAATGGCGCGAAAAACATTACCCATGACCGTACTACAGCTTTTTCATCGAATGGTCTATCTTGCTCCTCTAGTATCTTTGATCTCCAGTTCCAGTTCCATTTACTTACTTACTTACTTCTTAAACACAAATGTTTAATCCCCTTCCCGGTGACGCACCGGCCGCAGTGCGCATGTGTACGGCCTGGCAAATCACCGGATGGGCGGGGCTTCTTTCACACATGTTGGCGCCAAAGATTTTACAGCTAGAAGCGCTTTGGTCGCTGGCGCTCTGGCGGCGGGAGGAGGTGGAGGTGGAGGGGGGTTGTGGCCCGGCTGGGGGCAGTGGGGAGAGGAACCCGGCTGTCGGAAGCAGGGCCCCTCTGTCCGGCCGGGGAGAGAGCCGGCGAGCGGGCCCCCTCTATCTGGCCGGGGATCGGGGTCTCACTGTCCGGTGGAGCGGCCCCCTCTATCCGACCGGGGATCGGGGTCTCACTGTCCGGTGGAGCGGCCCCCTCTATCCGGCCGGGGATCGGGGTCTCTGGAGCGGCCCCCTCTATCCGGCCGGGGATCGGGGTCTCACTGTCCGGTGGAGTGGCCCCCTCTATCCGGCCGGGGATCGGGGTCTCACTGTCCGGTGGAGCGGCCCCCTCTATCCGACCGGGGATCGGGGTCTCACTGTCCGGTGGAGCGGCCCCCTCTATCCGGCCGGGGAGCGGGGTCTCACTGTCCGGTGGAGCGGCCCCCTCTATCCGGCCGGGGAGCGGCGGCAGCAGATTATTGCCATCCGTGAGTATTTTTCCGCCGGTCCCCAGTAGTCGGGTCTAATCTTGGGGAGAGATTTGCGTTAAATTTCCCCATTGAATTTGATTTGCTCTTTTCTGTGAGGACATTGAATTTATTGTTGTGAGTAACTAATGTGTCCCAGTGATAGTTTGAAGCAGAAATGTTCAGCAATAGCTGCGTTTGTCATTGGATGTGTTGTGTAGATGTTGTACACCATGATACAGATCTATATGGTTGTGAGGTAAATGTTGGAGTTTGTTTCACAAAATGGCCATCAATATAGAGTTTGTAACAAAATGGCCATCAGATAGTAATGTTACAAAATTTTGAGATGTTAAAAATCAAGCCTGTAATTTATCCCATCAAATAAAGCGTAAAAAGAACTTTAATTTGATACCTAATTCACTTTCATATCTTCAGTATTAAAAAAAGTTATGGTCATTTTCATACTCGGAAATTTGCATCTTGTTCCCTATTGGTTTTCCATTCTTAATGCAAAAGCTGTGATCGAGGATATTCAATTGACATAAAAGCCCATAACTTTCTTAATTAAGAGAACTGAATGAAATTTTCAGTTATTATAGAAAATAGGTGCAGGAGGAGGCCATTCGGCCCTTTGAGCCAGCACCGCCATTCATTGTGATCATGGCTGATCGCCCCAAATCAATAAGCCGTCCCTGCCTTCTCCCCATATCCCTTGATTCCATTTGCCCCTAGAGCTCTATCTATCTCTTAAATCCACCCAGTGATTTGGCCTCCATTGCCCTTTGTGGCGGGGAATTCCACAAATTCACAACTCCATGGGTGAAAAAGTTCTTTCTCACCTCAGTCTTAAACGGCCTCCCCTTTATTCTAAGACTGGCCGCTGGTTCCCAACATTGGGAACATTTTTCCTGCATCTAGCTTATCCAGTCCTATTATAATTTTATGTTTCTATAAGATCCTCCTCATCCTTCTAAACTCCAGTGAATACAAGCCTAGTCTTTTCAATCTTTCCTCGTATGACAGTCCCGCCATCCCAGGGATCAATCTCGTGAAGCTAAGCTGCACTGCCTCAATCACTGCCTCAAATTAGGGGACTAAAACTGTACACAATACTCCAGATGTTTTCTTACCAGAGTCCGATACAACTACGGAAGAACCTCTTTACTCCTATACTGAAATCCTCCTGTTATGAAGGCCAACATTCCATTGCCTTTCTTCACTGCCTTCTGTACCTGCATGCCAACTTTCAGTGACTGGTGTACAAGGACACCCAGGTCTCGCTGCACCTCCCCCTTACTTAACCTAACCCCATTGAGATAATAATCTGCCCCCTTGTTTTTGCTGCCAAAATGGATAACCTCACATTTATCTATATTATACTGCATCTGCCCACTCAGTCAACCTGTCCAGGTCACCCTGCTTTATTAAGTAGGGGGTCAAAATTTGCCCTGAGCATACCTTGATATGCTCTGGTAATTTCGATTCCCAAATATTTAAATAGGTACCTTCTGGTTTGGATGGGATGTTATCCACATCTCCGCTGCACTGTAATGCTGTTTGTTGGTTTACAAGGCAATGTCTTCCTTCACATTCAATTGTCACCTGATGGTTCTGTTAATATTGTTTATTCCAGAGCTACAGAATTTGTGAACGCCTGTCGACATCATGGCTGAAGGTGGTGACTGGGGAGGTGATTCAGTGGCCTCTACATCAAAGAAACAAAAAGGTTTGTGAGCCTTCTGTGACATATATGATGGCCTGTCAGTGGTTGTAGAGCTGATGCAAGAAATGATGTTCACACAGAAGTGAGAATAGGGAAGGGGCTGAGCCCAGAGATCTACAGGGACAGCACTGTCTCAGGTGGGTGGATGTAGAAATCGTCCGATAAATCATCGATAAATTGGAAACAAATGATCTGAGTTGCCGCAAAAGTTGTCAGAATATCAGTGTCCAGAATCAGATTCTGTGCAGAAATGAGCCTGACCCTATAGAAATGAGGCGGTGCTGGCTCAAAGGGCCGAATGGCCTACTCCTGCACCTATTTTCTATGTATCTATGACCCTTTTGCCATCTGTCATTTTCTCTACACTAATCCAATTTCTGAGCACGGTCTGTCATCTACTATCGATTTACAATTTGAATGAACATCCAGGTGCTCCTACAATGTTGTGAAGAAATACCTGCCTCCAACACCACCTCGGGCAGTGTGTCCCAGACTGCAGCCATCACTGCTGAAAGATTCTTCCTGAAAGCTCATCCTGTAAACCTCTTGGTCCCCGCATTAAATCGATGCCCCCTGGTGTTAACCACCATGCAAAAACTATTTTTGCCATTGACCCTATTTTTCTCATTGTATGCTGTACTTCTGGATCACTGCCTCTCCGCCCCAGCTTCAAGAAAGACGACTTAAATCACTCCAGTCTCTGCTGATAATTGAAATATTCATTTCTGAGGAATATCCTGATGAATCTCCTCCACATCTTCTCCAGTGTAAAGGCATCCTTCCCACAGTATGGGGATCAAAATTGCACACACTCTTCCAACTTAAGGCTTAATGAACTCCCTATAAATCTGTTTCAAGGCCTCCCTGCACTTTCATTCAATGTTGCAGCTAATAACAAGAATGCTAAATGTTGCTTTTGTGTGTGCTGCTGAATTTAGGGATCTATGGATTAGTATGGGTGTTTCTCAGTGGTCTCTGGGCCCTTGCAATTCATGGTGAATATCCTGGTTTCATTTATCCCTCCAACATGCGTCAACGTGCCCCTATCAGGATTAAACTTGAAATGTCATTTCTACATCTAACATGTTTAAGAAGGAACTGCAGATGCTAGAAAATCAAAGGTTGATAAAAGTGCTGGAGAAACTCAGCGGGTGGGCAGCATCTATGGAGCGAAGGAAATAGGCAACGTTTCGGGCCAAAACCCTTCTTCAGACTGATGTAGGGTTGGGGGGCGGGAAGAAGAAAGGATGTGGAGGAGCCAGAGGGCTGAGGGACAGCTGAGAAAGGGAGGAGACAGTGGGGGCTACCTGAAATTGGAGAAGTCAATGTTCATGCCGCTGGGGTATAAACTGCCCAAGCGAAATATGAGGCGCTGCTCCTGCAATTTCCGGTGGTCCTCACTCTGACCATGGAGGAGGCCCAGGAGATCAGGTTGGTTATTGCGGACCGAGCGGAGGTGTTCGGCGAAGCGATCGCCAAAGCATACGCCGATTTAAATCAGCTGACATCTAGAGCAGCGGATGCAATAGATGAGGTTGGAGGAGGTGCAGGTGAACCTCTGTCGCACCTGGAACGACTGCTTGGGTTCCTTGAATGGAGTCAAGGGGGGGGGAGGTAAAGCGACAAGTGTAGCATTTCTTGCGGTTGCAAGGGAAAGTGCCGGGCGAGGGGGTGGTACGGGTGGGAAGGGACGAATTGACCAGGGAGTTATGGAGGGAGCGGTCTTTGCGGAAAGCAGATAGATGGGAAGATGTGGCGAGTGGTGGGTCACGTTGGAGGTGGCGAAAATTATGAAGGATTATTTGTTGTATGTGACGGCTAGTAGTGTGGAGGGTGAGGACTAGGGGACTCTGCCCTTGTTACGAGTGGGGGGGATGGGGGAGAAAGCAGTGTAACGGGGTATTGAAGAAACCCTGGTGAGAGCCTCATCTATAGTGGGGGAGGGGAACCCTGTTCCTGAAGAATGAGGACATCTCCGATGCCCTGGTGTGGAACACCTCATCCTGGGAGCAGATGCGGCATAGATGGAGGAATTGGGTGTAGGGGATGGAGTCCTTACAGGAAGCAGGGTGGAAGAAGAGTAGTCTAGATAGCCATGGGAGTCAGTGAGTTTACAGTGGATGTCGGTCAGAAGTCTATCACCTGCGATGAAGATAGTGAGGTCAAGAAATGGTAGGGAAGTGTTGGATATGATCCAGGTGTATTTGAGTGCTGGATGGAAGATGGTGGTGAAATGGATGAAGTAAACATCTAACATGTCTAACTTCTTCTAACATGTTGACTAATCGTACACAAATACTGGTTCAAATCCTGTTGCGGCAGTAGAAATGTACAGACAAGTGATCAGAATTTTGACAGATAACTGAACAACTGAAAGTACTTGGAACAAAATTATCAGATTATTTCAAAGTAACAAGCATCCAAATTTTATATTAGATATATGGAGATTACATACAGTAGCACCAGATTTAAGGCAGCTTTTTCCACGCTCTTATCAAATTCGTAATTGAATCTCTCAGGCTAGGGATGTATTCCTGTCCTCCCAATTTAACCTTTCCCTATTTACATCTACCCCATCAAGGACATCGCGCATTGTGTAAGGAACTGATGCGCTACAATGCTATGAACTACATTCTGCACTCTATATATCCACATTTGTCTCCACATCTGTCCCTGAGTTTAGAAACATAGAAAATATTTAATTGATTATATCTGTGTGTGGTATAGACAATAGGTGCAGGCGTAGGCCTTTGTCTCTCTCTGTCCCTCTCTGTCTCTCACTCTCTCTGCCTCTCACCCTCTCTCTCTCTATCTCTTTCCTCACTCTCTCTCTGTCTTTCTCGCCCTGTCTCTCTCTGTTTTTCTCTCTCTCGCAATAGACAATAGGTGCAGGAGTAGGCCATTTGGCCCTTCGATCCAGCGCGGCATTCAATGTGATCATGGCTGATCATTCCCAATCAGTACCCCGTTCCTGCCTTCTCCCCAATCAGTACCCCGTTCCTGCCTTCTCCCCACATCCCCTGACTCCGCTATTTTTAAGAGCCCTATCTAGCTCTCTCTTGAAAGCATCCAGAGAACCCGCCTCCATGGCCTTTTGGGCAGAGAATTCCACAGACTCACCACTCTCTGTGAGAAAAAGTGTTTTCTTGTCTCCGTTCTAAATGGCTTACTCCTTATTCTTAAACTGTGGCCCTTGGTTCTGGACTCCCCCAACATCGGGAACCTGTTTCTTGCCTCTAGTGTGTCCAAACCCTTAACAATCTTATATATATATGATCCTGGGTACACAAAAATGCTGGAGAAACTCAGCGGGTGCAGCAGCATCTATGGAGCGAAGGAAATAGGTAACGTTTCGGGCCGAAACCCTTCTTCAGACTGATAGGGGTGGGGAGAAGAAAGGAAAAAAGGAAAAGCAGGAGGAGGAGCCCGAGGGCTGGGGAGGGGCGGAGACAACCAGATGGCTGATGAAGGGGAGGGGACAGCCAGGGCTAGCAGAATTGGGAGAATTCAACGTTCAGGGCCACCAGGATGTAGGCTGCCCAAGCGGAATATGAGGTGCATTTCCTCCAATTTACGGTGTTGCTCGCTGTGGCCATGGAGGAGACCCAGGACAGAGAGGTCAGATACGGAATGGGAGGGGAGTTGAAGTGCTGAGCCACCGGGAGTTCAGGTTGGTTATTGCGGACCGACCGGAGGTGTTCGGCGAAACGATCGCCAAGCCTCCGCTTGGTCTCACCGATGTAGATCAGCTGGCATCTAGAGCAGCGAATGCAATAGATGAGGTTGGAGGAGATGCAGGTGAACCTCTGTCGCACCTGGAACGACTGCTTGGGTCCTGGAATGGAGTGGAGGGGGAAGTGAAGGGACAAGTGTTGCATCTCTTGCGGTTGCAAGGGAAAGTACCAGGGGAGGGGGTGTATGGAGGGAAGGGAAGAATTGACAAGGAGTTACGGAGGGAGCGGTCTTTGCGGAAGGCAGACATAGGGGGAGATGGGAAGATGTGGCGAGTGGTGGGGTCACGTTGGAGGTGGCGGAACTGACGGAGGATCACTTGTTGTATGTGACGGCTGGTGGGGTGAAAGGTGAGGACTAGGGGGACTCTGCCTTTGTTGTGAGTGGGGGGATGGGGAGAGAGAGCAGTGTTGCGGGGTATGGCAAAGACCCTGGTGCGAGCCTCATCTATGGTGGAGGAGGGGAACCCCCGTTCCCTGAAGAATGAGGACATTTCAGATGCCCTGGTGTGGAACGCCTCATCCTGGGAGCAGATGCGGCGTAGACGGAGGAATTGGGAGTGGGGGATGGAGTCCTTACAGGAAGCAGGGTGGGAAGAAGTGTAGTCCAGATAGCCATGGGAGTCGGTAGGTTTGTAGTGGATGTCGGTAAGGAGTCTATCACCTGCGATGGAGATAGTGAGGTCAAGGAATGGTAGGGAAGTGTCGGAAATGGTCCAGGTGTATTGAGTGCCGGATGGAAGTTGGTGGTGAAGCGATGAAGTCAGTCAGTTGTGTGTGGGTGCAGGATGTGGCACCAAAACAATCATCGATGTAGCGGAGGTAGAGGTCGGGGATGGGGCCCTGGTACGCATTGAACAGGGATTGTTCTACGTACCCGACAAAGAGGCAGGCGTAGCTGGGGCCCATGCGTGTGCCCATAGCTACGCCTTGTATTTGGAGGAAATGGGAGGAGTCAAATGAGAAGTTATTAAGTGTAAGTACCAGCTCCGCTAGGCGGAGGAGGGTGTCAGTGGCCGGTATAGATTGCTTCTACGGACGAGGAAAAAACGGAGGGCTTGAGACCATCCTGGTGGGGGATGGAGGTGTACAGTGACTGGACGTCCATGGTGAAGATGAGGGGGTGAGGGCCTAGAGAGTGGAATGCGCGGAGATATATGATCCTTTTGGGTTACATGCAAACCAAGCTTTTCACAGTACTTTGGTACATGTGACATTAATGTACGTACAGTGAAAATGAATGCACGACTGAGGAGTTGGTGGAAGGGTCGGATATTCAGATATTTGGCTCTTTTCTGGGATAGAGGTGACCTGTAGACGAGGAACCTGAACTGGAAGCAGTCTAACATCCTGGTGGGCAGATTTTAAAGTATTGCAAAGGAGGGTTTAAACTGATTGGCTGGGGGACAGAATTAAGTAGTATTTAGACAGTTTGAACTGAGATGTTTGTGGACGAGCACTTTGTGACCAATGACGACAATTCAATTAACTTTGAAACCCTGTGTGTAAGAGCTTTTCTGGCCTTCAATGTAAAACCCTAAATTGGGTGGTGGAAGTCCACCTTTGACAGTATGAGATAGGAACAGTCATATGTGGGCAAAGGGACGTCTGAAAGGGGAAGTTTTAATTGTGATAGATTTCAAGATATACATGTTGTTAGTGAAGTACAAGTGAGGAACCCAGGATGAGAGAAATTTAGGCTCTGGTTAGGGAAAAGGGGACATGGGTTAGCTATAGGCTGCCTGGATCAATGCTTTCCTGGTAGAAGTGTGAGAGGTTGAGGAGCATACATAAGAACAAAATCAGGAGGACAAAAAGGGTGCACATGGTGGCACTTATAATTAAGGAGAAGCCAGATAGATTTTACATATATTAAAGGAAAAAGGGGTAACTGGAGAATGAAAGGATACCCTCAGTGGTCATCTATGTGTAGAGCTGCAGGAGATGGGCAAGGTCTTCAATTATCATTTCTTCTCTGTATTTACCATGGAGAAAGTCGAAGTCTTGAGTGCAGTTGTATTTCAATCGAGGTGGTGCTGGATGTCCTTACCCGTATGAAGATAAGTAAATCTCTGGGGCAGGATTAGATGTATCTATGGCCACTGTTGAAAGTTAGAGAATAAATTGCAGGAGCCCTGACTGAGATATGTGAATCATTGTTAACCGTGGGTGAAGTGCTGAACATTTGAGGGTGGATAATGCTGTGCTTCTGTTTAAGAAGTGTTGCAACGAAAAACGTGGTAACTCTAGACCAGGAACCACGAGAAGCATGAGAACTACAGAGGAGTGTTTGTGGGTACGGAGCTTAATGTTTGTGGTAAAACAGTTATGAGAGAGGAGATAAAGTGGTAAGATGTATGTGTATTTGAAAAGACAGATATTGGGGATAGGTTTTGGCTTTGGAGGTCGTCTTTCACAAATTTAATTTGATCTTTAGAAGAAGTAACTGAGAAGGTTGATGAGGGCAGGGCCAGATACATAGTCTATACAGATTTCAGCATATAAGATTCCCTGTGCTAGGTTAGATTGTGTGGTGTCCTCGGGGAGATGCCTATCTGGATACAGAATTGGTTTGATGGCTGGAAGCAGAGTGATGGTGGAAGATTGCTTTTCGGACTGGAGGCCTGTGAATGGTGCGCCACTTAGGGTCCATGTTGGGTCCAGTGCTGTCTCATCTCAAGAAATGAATTCAGTTGGGATGTAAGGTATGATTAGTAAGTTTGGACATGTAAGTTTGTGAAGCCGAACCAGGATAGGATCTTCACGTTGAACGGAAACGCCCTGGAGAGTATCCAGTACAAGTACTTAATTCCCCAAAAATTGCATCACGGGTAGATAGTGGTGAAGGTGGCTTTTGGCGGCTGGCCTTAATCATTCGGGAAATTCAATGTAGAAGTTGGAACATAAGTTACAGTTGTACAAGACATTTGCCGCACATGTAATCTGTTCAGTTTAGTCATCATATTTCAGAAAAGATAGCATTAAGAGGGAAGGTTATGCAAGAGGAATTACGCAGATGTTCCCAGTACCTGAGGGCATGAGCTGTAGAAATAGTTTGGGCAGGCTAGAATTTTATTCTTTGGTGTGTTCATCTGGAATGTGGTGCTCTTTGCTCTGTCCAAAACTTGTTGGCCTCCCAGCTCAGTTGAAATGTTCAAGAGGGAATGTTGGCCCATTCCAGATTGCAGGACGACAGGAGAGGAGGGACTCGACGGGCAGGCACCGAGAACAAAGATGCGACGGGACAGAGATACACCGAGAACAAAGGGGGACCCAGGGGAGGTTGCCGATAACAAAAGGGGGTCCATCGGGGGACAGCGAGAACAAGGCAGACCAGTGGGGAGGGTGGCGTTTGTTCCCACGTGCAGCGGCAGGCCTGGTTCGCGGCTGCGAGCAGTAGTTTGAACTGTTTGATTAACGCGGCGACTCTTGTGTACTGCCTGTATGATTTTACCCGGTTGTGTGCAAAACAAAGCATTTCACTGCACCTCGGCACATGTGACAATATAGTATTATGGAATACTGAGATTGAAGGGTGATCTTAGAGATGTAAAAAAACATTTGGGGGGGGAATAGATAGGGTGTATGCACAAGTATTATTTCCTCGGAGTAGAAGAATCTAAAGGGCGAAGGCTTAAGGTGAGAGGGGGACCATTTAATAGGAACCTGAGGGTTAACCTCTTCACACAGAGTGGTGGGTATATGGAACAAGCTGTCCGAGGTGGTAATTGAAGCGGGTACAATAATAACATGTCATAGAGTTACAGAGTGATACAGTGTGGAAACAGGCTCTTCTGCCCAACTTGCCCACACCGGCCAACATGTCCCAGCTACACTTGTCCCACCTGCCCGTGTTTGGTCCATATCCCTCCAAAACTGTCCTATCCATCGACCTGTCTAACTGTTTCTTAAACATTGGGATACTCCCTGCCTCAATTACCTCCTCTGGAAGCTTGTTCCATACACCCGCCACCCTCTGTGTGAAAATGTTACCCCTCAGATTCCTATTAAATCTTTTATCCAAAAGACATTTGGACAGACAGCGGTTATGGTCAAACCATGGACTGATGGGACTAGGTTAGATGAGGCATTTTGGTTAGGTTGGGCCGAAGGGCCCGTTTTCTTGCTCTGTTTCGAATTCGACCATTAACTTCCACTTGCCCCAGAATGTCAGCTCAGATTGCTGTCAGCTATTCCGAACATGTGCTTTTCTCAATTTCTCAATTTGAAATTGCTCTGCAACCTGCAATCAATGTTTTTTTTTTCAGGTGGGATATTCACTCAAGTGGGCAAGTTCCTCAAAAGACTTTGGCCAGGCACCTCATCAAAGGAAGATAGTCAGAACACAGGAACACCGGCAGAAAAGCAAAGTCGGATTCAGATTGGAGCCTCAATGGAATGTGAACCCGCCAAAGAGGAAAGGGAACAATGTCAGTCCAGAGGGAGAGGAATAGGAGACGTGGTTCACAGCCCTGGAACTGACCCAAGTGATGGAATCCATCATGAACGAGATTCATCAAACAAGGAATCATCGAGTCTCATTCAAGGAGCAGGTGAGTGAAATGGGAGGAGAGTGGATGTTGCAGAATGGTGAAAACTGTACGGACAGGGAAGAGAAAAAAAACAAAGTGGTTTCGGCGAAGGTTAACATGAGAGAGGAATAGTGGTGGTGGAGTGTTATTCTGAATAGGTTTGTGACCAATATTCTGCAAGGATCAGTTCTGGAACCTCTGCAATTTCAAAACATGTCCACAATTGCACAAAAACGTAGGTGGTCGAGTTAGAAGGTTAAAAAACAATGGAACTCTGCAGATTTGTGGATCATGAGGAAAGCTCAAATGATCCAATGGAATACACATCAGATTAACATATGGTCTGAGTTAAGGCAGACAAAGACTGGATTGTTTTCTATGAGTAATGAAGGTTGAATGGAGGCCTAATAAAAGTATAGAATATAAGAGACATAGATATTGTCAGTCTTGTTCCCAGGGTGGGGATGTCTCTTCCACCTTCCTTGATGAATGCTGTGGTGGATGTTTGTGTTAAATTTTTATTGTGTATTGTGTGTTCTTTCTCATTGTACCGCTGCTGGCAAATTCATTTCACTTGCACTTTATGTGCAATGTGACGAATAAAAACGTATTGTACTGTACTGGAGAGAGGAATGTTCAAAGGGGACAGGCTGGACAGGTTTTTTACGCAGACTTTGGTCGGCTCCTGGAAGGTCCTGCCTGAGGAGGTGGTGGAAACGCTGTTTAGACTGACGCATGTCTGACACAGTCAGGGAACAGTCCATGCGAAGGTCGATGGGATTAGTTCTAATTGGCATGATATTGCTGGTGCAGATACGGGGATCGAAGAGCCAGTTCCTGTGCTGCACTATTCTATGTTCTATGTATCATCTACAGGTTTTGCTTCATTAATCCAAATCATAAAGTCATAGACTCGTGCAGCAAGGAAATGGGCTCTTCGGCCCAAGATGCCCCATCTGTACTGCTCCCACCTGCCTGCATTTGGTCCACACCATTCTAAACCTTTCTGATCCGAGCACCTGTGCAAATATATTTTAAACGTTACTAGACCAAGTGCAGACCCGTTGGGTCTATTCCCCAACGCTAGTTTGCGGGGGAGGGGGGGTGCGGGGCGGCATGCGGCGTTACACACTAACCACCCCCACACTAACTACCCCCTTGATATTATATTAATATTATTAATTAGATCCTTTTACCCCATAACCGCCCTAGCCACTGACGCATAGCCCCCAACTCTAGAGAGGGAGGTACTGAGTGAGGGCAGAGAGAGAATGGGGTGAGGAAGAGACAGAAGGGCAAGAGACAGGGGGAGAGGGGGGTGGAGGAGAGGGAGGGAGAGGAGGGGAGGAGAGAGAAGGGGAGAGGGGGAAGGGAAGGGGGGAGATGGGGTGAGAAGGGAGGTGGGGGGAAGGGGGTTTAGTGGAGGGCGGGGGGGTAGGGAAGGGGGAGAGACAGAGGGAGAGGAGATGGAGGGGAGGAGAGGGAGGGTGGGGTGAGAGGGGGGAAGGGGATGGGATGGAGGGAAGGGGGTATGGGAGGGGTGGAGGGAGATGGGGTAGGGGAGATAGAGGGAAGAGTGTGGAGGGAGAGGGTAGAGTGGGGAGGGAGGAGGAGATGGGGTAGGGGAGGGGGTGAGAGGGGTAGGGCAGAGAGTGGGGAGGGAGGAGTGGTGGGGGCAGTCCATCTATTCCCCACTCCATATCACCCCCACTCCTCTCCCTCTATTCCAACACACTCCCTCCTCGCCTCCCCCATTCCCTCCTCTCCCTCAAACCCCCTCTTCACCTCCCCAGGATCTTGCTCGTTCAGAGAGAGGAACACAGAACAGGGAGGAGTCAGAGAGCCAAAGACTTATCTCTTCTCCTGATCTGCAGAGCATTTTGAGAACGGAGGGGGGGGGGGGGGGGGTTGGAGTGGGCGGGCCGGCCTGGGAGTGGAGCTGTGGGCTTCTGACTCTGAGGGGCGCGCAGGCGGGCGGCGCGAGCGTAGTTGGAGGGAGGGGGGGTTGGAGCGGGCGATTCAAGCTGCGGGCGGCGCGAGCGTAGTTGGAGGGGGGGTTGGAGCGGGCAAGTCGAGCTGCGAGAGGCGCGGCGTGAGCGTAGTGGGAGGGGGGTGTTGTCTGCCAAATGAAGAGAGAGAGAAGTGGCTTGGATTGGTCGGCATGTATGCATTGTGACGTCGCAGCTGGTGAGTTCCGTTTAGATTTTAAAATGAGTGGGGGGGGAGGATTTTATTTTCAAATGTGTACATAAAAACGTCTAAAGGTAATGAGTGGATTTGCGAATGTAAAAGCGAAATCGCTAGCGAAATGGAAAAAATCGTGGAGTTTTTGCGTGTGGTTTTGGCTGACCAAAGAATCAAAGGCCAAAAAATCTAATCTGAAAAAAAATTTGAAAATGGAACGTGACATGCACCCACAAACACACACACAGAGTTTTCAATAATATAATAGATGGTATCACCTGCCTCAACTACCTCCTATGGTAACTCGTTCCATATGTCCAACATGCTCTATCCACTCCCCTCAGGAACGTATCCAACCTCAATAAGATCAATCCTCCTCCTGCTGCGCTTCAAATAATAGTGCTAGCATGATCAACCTCTCGATGTAATTCAGGCCCTCGATTCCTGGCAACATGCTCTTCAATCTTCTCTGCACCCTTTCTAGTTTGGTAACATCTTTCCTATAACAGGGTGTCCAGAACTGAACACACTACTCTTAAATGTGACCTCGCCAAAGTCTTGTACACCTGTTACATAACGTCCCAACTTCTATAATCAATATTCTGATTGATGAGCCCTGTCATTCACTGTGGTCCTGTCCTGCTTTGATTTCCCAAAATGCAGTAGCTTGAGCTTATCTGTATTAAACTCCATTCAACATTCCTCAGCCCAACGGATGAAGAGCCCTTTGCAACATTTGATAACCATTGTGATAATCATGCCTTGTGTTCTCACCCAAATCTTTGATATAAACCACAAAGAGCAATGGGGCAGCAACGATCCATATAAGTGAAGTGTACGGCTTTTCTCTTATCAATCTTTAAAGGTACTTCAGAAAACTTCAGATGTGTGAGATATGATCTCCGATGTACATAACTATGCTAACTATCCGTAATCAGCCCGTATCCATCCCATTATAGATATATCGTTCTGCTCAATTTTCTCCAGTCATTTGCCTACCACAGACTTTTAGGTTCACTGGTCTATGCCTTGCAGCCCCTCTTAAATACAGGACCTAATGGTCACCCACATCCTTTCATCCTGGTCATCGGGCATAACCACCTCGTTGTTAGTTTTGTCCACAGGGTCTCTCGGATGATCCCTGGATCATCCATCTGCATCTCCAGTTCCCAATTACAGCCTGCAAGGAGCGGCAGCTGGACACATTTCCCACAGGTTTAGTCACCAGGGAAACCAGCAGTTGCTCTGACATCCCACGTGCTGCTGGAGGAACGTCGCATCATTCCACCTGCCTCTTGACGGCACTGAAATAAGAACCAACAAGCTCAACAATCTCACGCAACAGGCTACACAGCAGGTTCAACAGACTTATCTCCGGCCCCCTCTCCACAGACTCCTTGCCAAAGACTCGCACTTGCCCTGTACACAGCTCTTTAAATCTACACAGCCTCTCTCCCGATACAACTACTCCCAACAGGCCGCTTCGCTGCATCTTGCCGTTTTATCAGTTGCTCAATCAGCCAATTTTGATGTTCCAAACAATCCGCGTGCGATATTTTCAAGTGCCCTGCTAAACTGTGAAGTATTTTTATCTACGTCATTAATATAGGCTGTAAAAATGGAGACCCAGCGCAGGCCTTTCCAGCATCAGTCTAGTTATTGACATAGAAACATAGAAAATAGGTGCAGGAGTACGCCATTCGGCCCTTGAATGCACCGCCATTCAATATGATCATGGCTGATCATCCAACTCAGTATCCTGTACCTGCGTTCTCTCCATACCCCCTGATCCATTTAGCCACAAGGGCCACATCTAACTCCCTCTTAAATATAGCCAATGAACTGGCCTCAACTACCTTCTGTGGCAGAGAATTCCACAGATTCACCACTCTCTGTGTGAAAAATGTTTTCGCATCTCGGTCCTAAAAGATTTCCCCCTTATCCTTAAACTGTGACCCCTTGTTCTGACCCATTTATCCTAGTGAATGTGCTGCCAGGCAAGTGGTCAGTGTTATCCTGGATGGTGTAAGAACTGCAACATCTCTTGACGTGGTCCATGGGGAAAGGTTTGAATGTGAAGAAGCGAGTCACTCAGATTTCAATACTGTCATTCCACCAGGCCACAGGATGGAAATGGCTGATTCGGTTTAGTTTCTGGTTCAATGTTGACATTCCCCCACCCCTCGCCCCCAAAACCTACCCGCTCCCACCTCCAACACCGGGACATTGATCGTGGTTCACGGTTCACTTGGCAATATTTTCCTTCATGTCTTTTGCATTGTCTAATCCCACTATTATTATTTGGTTTGCTGCAGAGCAGCAGAATATGGTAACACCTATCCACACAATGGCTGAAGTTGGAAACAGGACTGCGGCTCCAGTGACCTCAACAACAAGGACGGACACAGGTGTGTTGCAGAATTCTTCAAGATATAAATGTTGCCTTGGTATCTGGTTTGCATCTAATGCATGGTCCACAGGTCAGAAGGATAGGGGATTAAGGAACGGACTGAGAAAGAGAGGATGTTAACATCTGCAGGCAGTAGTTGAAAGACAATAGGCACATGAATAGGCCATTCGGCCCTTCGAGCCAGCAACGCCATTCAATGTGATCATGGCTTATCCCCAATCAATGATTTAGATGCAGGGATTATTGTTACTTAAAATTGGAAAATTCAGTGTTCATACCATTGGATTGTAGGCTAGACAAGTGGAATATGAGGTGCTGTTCCTCCAGTGAGCATGTGTCCAAGGACAGAGGGGTTGCTGTGAGAATGGGAAGAGAGTTACAATGGTTGACAATTGGCGAGACAAAGCATAGACTCGTCGACTGTTTTGCCGAACACATACCCTTTATCCGCCAAAACCTGCTGGATTTTCCAGTTGCTAACCATTTTTGTTCCTCGCGCAGATTTCTCCCTTTCTACATACATTCTAGCTTCACGATTTCCAACTCTTCACTCCTTTTGCTTCACACCTGTATTTTCAACTCTGGCCTTTGTCCAATTATCAGCCTATGAAAAACTCACCTGTATCCACCTTACTTACCAGGCTTTGACCTGTCCCTCCTCTTGTCCACAATTCTCCCCACTCACCACCACCACAATCAGCCTGAGAAAGGTCCAGACTTGAAATGTCACCGATCCATATTCTTCAGAGATGATGGTTGACCAACTGAGTTCCTCCAGCACGTTGTCTTATTCCGATATTCTATTTTGATCTTTCTAATTAAGGGGCAGGGACAGTCAGGATGAGGGTTGCTGTTTTAGCTGGAGCCATCGCTACTGATTCAGATGGTGTTTAATTTCTCTCTTTGAATACACAGATCTAAGGCCTACATACTTTGAGCTCCTGACACAGTGGAACGACTACCAATTGTTCCAACTGACCAAATTCTATCGGGAGAGACTGGAACAGGCGATTGAAGAAGGGGTTGAAAGTCTCGGCCTCATGATGAGACGGCAGGGATGTTTCAGTGAACAAGAACTCGGGGTAAGTGGAAGGAACACGGTGACATATGTTTCCTATCACAGAACTGACGGCATCGAGGGGGGAAGAGTCACCAATGTCGTTTGTCATATACATCAATGATCTGGATGATGGTGTGTTAAATTGGATTAGTAAGTATGCAGATGATACTAAGATAGGTGGTGTTGTGGATAATGAAGTAGATTTTCAAAGTCTACAGAGAGATTTAGGCCATTTCGAAGAGTGGGCTGAAAGATGCCAGATGGAGTTTAATGCTGATAAGTGTGAGGTGCTACATCTTGGCAGGACAACTCAAAATAGGACGTACATGGTAAATGGTAGCGAATTGAGGAATGCAGTTGAACAGAGGGATCTAGGAATAACTGCATAGTTCCCTGAAGGTGGAATCTCATGGAGATAGGCTGGTAAAGAAAGCTTTTGGTGTGCTGGCCTTTATAAATCAGAGCATTGAGTATCGAAGTTGGGATGTAATGTTAAAATTGTACAAGGCATTGGTGAGACTAATTCTGGAGTATGGTGTACAATTTTGGTCGCCTAATTATAGGAAGGATGTCAACAAAATAGAGAGAGTACAGAGGAGATTTACTAGAATGTTGCCTGGGTTTCAGCACCTAAGTTACAGAGGAAGGTTGAACAAGTTAGGTCTTTACTCTTTGGAGCACAGAAGGTTAAGGGGGACTTGATAGAGGTCTTTAAAGTTATGAGAGGGATAGACAGAGTTGACGTCGATAAGCTTTTTCCATTGAGAGTAGGGAAGATTCAAACAAGAGGACATGATTTGAGAATTATGGGACAGGAGTTTAGGGGTAACATGAGGGGGAACTTCTTTACTCAGAGAGTGGTAGCTGTGTGGAATGAGCTTCCAGTGGAAGTGGTGGAGGCAGGTTCGATTTTATCATTTAAAAATAAATTGGATCAGTATATGGACGGGAAAGGAATGGAGGGTTATTGGTCTGAGTGCAGGTAGATGGGACTAGGTGAGAGTAAGCGTTCGGCACGGACTAGAACGGCCGAGATGGCCTGTTTCTGTGCTGTGATTGTTATATGGTTAATGTCAGTCCCACTCACCTCGCACTCCCTGGGTTGAACAGTGCAATGGAGACATTGATCTCTGATCAGTTTGCGTCCTGTAGATCTGGTATCAGGAATAAAACCTGTGACCTGGGGATTTCTGAGAATTGTCCATTCTGATGCAGCTGTTCTTCCTACACATGCATCTTAGCACAACAGTCAGGGGGCAGTAAACTTGTAAACCAGAATCAAAAACGATAATACTTCTCATGTGTCATCAGTTTAATTGGTCACATTGAGTGCAGTTCATTAAACCACAGAGGACATTGGGCATCAGCACAAGGAACTGCAGATGCTGGTTTCCAAAAAAACACACAATGTGCTGCCCAAAAGTACTCTGTTTACGGAGATGCTGTCGGACCTGCTGAATTACTCTAAGACATTGAACTGTTTGCTTATCATTCAATTGACAAATAAAATAAACATCTACAATATAAACAAACGTCAGTTATTCGCGCATCTGAGGGAAGAGAAACCGAGTTAATGTGCAGTGAATGGGGATGAGCTGCAGGAAGTGTACATGGGAGGGATGTCTTTGATCGGGTAAAACTGGGGTAGGCATTGAAATAAAAAGGTTATCTGGTCAATGAGTGAATGCGGGGTCAGAGAGGGTAAGAATGTAGATGAAAGAACATAATAGCTTCAAAATGCAGAGCAAGAAGAAATGCAGGTTGAACTGGATGCGTCCATTCCCAGTGAGATGCAGTCCATGTGCGGCCAAAAGGAATTGGATTAATTTCACATAAATTTCTTGAGGCGAGAGCATCGCTAATAGCTGGCTTCTCCTTCTGTCCTACTTGCTCCGGCTACTATTCTATTTGCTCCGTTTCCTTCTCTACTATTTGCTCCAGCTCCTTCTCTACTATTTGCACTGGTGGCTTATTTCAGTGTGAAGTGCTTCAGAAGGATTTTGCTTGCATTTATCACCAGTTTTGGACTCCCACAGTCTTTCACCATGTGTCCTTTTTTTCACACATCCAATACAAATTCCCTTCCTTTTAAGAAATCCACCCTTTCTTTATATTCATTCTTCTTGAATCTTCGACACCACCTTATGGTGTGACCAACTTCATCACATAACAAACAAAATCCTTTTTGCTTGATAGTAGATACATCTCCTTTCATTCCACTTGTCGTTTCCACGGGTATTATAGTGGTAGCAAAACTGCCTCCCTTAGGTCCTGATCTTCCTTCAGTTTTGGTAAAGGTAGAACCTTTGACAGTTGCAATTGGTTTATGATCTTCAATACTCCCGTGGTGTAGATCTAACATGTACCGTACTTCCCTTTCCAAGATATCCACCAGGTCTGGTAACATGGCTATTCGCTCCTCCTTATCCAATATTCGGCCTGCTTTATCTCTCCACTTTTCTCTAAGTCGTCTGGGCAGTTTTAGAATGATGGCTCTAGTATTACTAACAAGATTCATCTCCTCGGTGTGGTTGAGATTTTTCATCGAGCTACAACAAACTCTGAGAAATGTTGCAAAACTACTTAATGCCTCCACATCTTCTGGCTTGATATCTTTCCAAGCATAGGCCTTCTCAATGTATGCGTTAGCAATCCTCTGTTCATTACTATAAAGTTCTGATATAGTAGTGGCCAGAGGATCTGGGGTGACGGAGGAACTGAAGGAAATCCACATTAGGCAGGAAATGGTGTTGGGTAGACTGAAGGCTGATAAATCCCCATGGCCTGATGGTCTGCATCCCAGGGTACTTAAGGAAGTGGCTCTCGAAATCGTGGATGCATTGGTGAAAATTTTCCAATGTTCTATACTCGGGATCAGATGGGAGGGTAGCTAATGTTATCCCACTTTTTAAGGAAGGCGGGAGAGAGAAAACAGGGAATTATAGACCAGTTAGCCTGACATCGGTGGTGGGGAAGATGCTGGGGTCAATTATAAAAGATGAGATAGCCGAACATTTGGATAGCAGCAACAGGATCGGTCCGAGTCAGCGTGGATTTACGAAGGGGAAATCATGCTGGACTATTATGGGATTTTTTGAAGATGTAACTAGGAAAATGGACAAGGGAGAGCCAGTGAATCTGCTGTACCTGGTGCCAGTGGATGTAGTGTACCATTTGATAAGGTCCCACATAGGAGATTAGTGGGCAAAATTAGTGCACATGGTATTGGGGGTAGAGTGCTGACATGGATAGAGAAGTGGTTGGCAGACAGGAAACAAAGAGTAGGGATTAACGGGTCCCTTTCAGAATGGCAGGCAGTGACTATTGGGGTACCGCAAGGCTCGGTGCTGGGACCGCAGCTATTTACAATATACATCAATGATTTGTATGAAGGGATTCAAAGTAACATTAGTAAATTTGCTGATGACACAAAACTGGGTGGCAGTGTGAACTGTGAGGAGGATGCTATGAGAATGCAGGGTGACTTGGACAGGTTGGGGGAGTGGGCAGATGCATGGCAGATGAAGTTTAATGCGGATAAATGTGAGGTTATCCACTTTGGTAACCATATAACCATTACAGCACGGAAACAGGCCATCTCGGCCTTTCAAGTACGTGCGGAACACTTAAAAAAAATTTTTTTTTTACACTTCCCCCATGTCCCATCTACCTGCACTCAGACCATAACCCTCCATTCCTTTCCCGTCCATATACTGATCCAATTTATTTTTAAATGATAAAATCGAACCTGCCTCCACCACTTCCACTGGAAGCTCATTCCACACAGCTACCACTCTCTGAGTAAAGAAGTTCCCCCTCATGTTACCCCTAAACTCCTGTCCCATAATTCTCAAATCATGTCCTCTTGTTTGAATCTTCCCTACTCTCAATGGAAAAAGCTTATCGACGTCAACTCTGTCTATCCCTCTCATAACTTTAAAGACCTCTATCAAGTCCCCCCTTAACCTTCTGTGCTCCAAAGAGTAAAGACCTAACTTGTTCAACCTTTCTCTGTAACTTAGTTGCTGAAACCCAGGCAACATTCTAGTAAATCTCCTCTGTACTCTCTATTTTGTTGACATCCTTCCTATAATTAGGCGACCAAAATTGTACACCACGCTCCAGAATTGGCCTCACCAATGCCTTGTACAATTTTAACATTACATCCCAACTTCTATACTACATGCTCTGATTTATAAAAGCCAGCACACCAAAAGCTTTCTTTACCACCCTATCTACATGAGATTCCACCTTCAGGGAACTATGCACAGTTATTCCTAGATCCCTCTGTTCAACTGCATTCCTCAATTCGCTACCATTTACCATGTACGTCCTATTTTGATTTGTCTTGCCGAGATGTAGCACCTCGCATTTATCAGCATTAAACTCCATCTGCCATCTTTCAGCCCACTCTTTCAAATGGCCTAAATCTCTCTGTAGACTTTGAAAATCTACTTCATTATCCACAACACCACCTATCTTAGTATCATTTGCATACTTACTAATCCAATTTTCCACACCATCATCCAGATCATTGATATACATGACAAACAACAGTGGACCCAACACAGACCCCTGAGGCACCCCACTAGTCACCGGCCTCCAACCTGACAAACAGCTATCCACCATTACTCTCTGGCATCTCCCATTCGGCCACTGTTGAATCCATCTTGCTACTCCACCAATAATACCCAACAATTGAATCTTCTTAACCAACCTTCCATGAGGAACCTTGTCAAAGGCCTTACTGAAGTCCATATAGACAACATCCACTGCTTTACCCTCATCAATTTCCCTAGTAACCTCTTTGAAAAATTCAAGAAGATAAGTCAAACATGACCTTCCAGGCACAAATCCATGTTGACTGTTCCTAATCAGAACCTGCTTATCCAGATGATTATATATATTATCTCTAAGTATCCTTTCCATTAATTTGCCCACCACTGACGTCAAACTAACAGGTCTATAATTGCTAGGTTTACTCTTAGAACCCTTTTTAAACAACGGAACAACATGCGCAGTACGCCAATCCTCCGGCACTATTCCCGTTTCTAATGACATTTGAAATATTTCTGTCGTAGCCCCTGCTATTTCTACACTAACTTCCCTCAAATGTCCTAGGGAATATCCTGTCAGGACCTGGAGACTTAACCGTTTTCATATTTTTCAAAAGTGTCCGCACCTCCTCTTCTTTGAATCTCATAGTTTCCATTGCTACTCTGCTTGTTTCCCTTACCTCACATAATTCCATATCCTTCTTGGTGCATACCGAAGAAAAGAAATTGTTCAATATCTCCCCCATCTCTTTTGGCTCTGCAGATAGCTGTCCACTCTGACTCTCTAATGAACCAATTTTATTCCTTGTTATCCTTTTGCTATTAATATAGCTGTAGAAACCCTTTGGATTTACTTTCACCTTACTTGCCAAAGCAACTTCATATCTTCTTTTAGCTTTTCTAATTTATTTCTTAATATTCTTTTTACATTCTTTATACTCCTCAAGCACCTCATTTACTCCATGCTATCTATAATTATTGTAGATCTCTCTCTTTTTCCGAACCAAGTGTCCAATTTCCCGTGAAACCCATGGCTCTTTCCAATTTTTTCTATTTCTTTTCAACCGAACAGGGACATAAAGATTCTGTACTCTTAAAATGTCACCTTTAACTGTCCTCCATTTCTCTTCTACATCCTTCCCATAAAACAACATGTCCCAATTCACTCCTTTTAAATCCTGTCGCATCTCCTCAAAGTTAGCCTTTCTCCAATCAAAAATCTCAACCCTAGGTCCAGTTCTGACCCTCTCCATAATTATATTGAAACTAATGGTATTGCGATCACTGGACCCGAAATGCTCCCCAACGCATACCTCCGCCACCTGCCCTGTCTCATTTCCTAACAGGAGGTCCAGCACTGCCCCTTCTCTAGTAGGTACCTCTATGTATTGCTGCAAAAAACTATCCTGCACACATTTTACAAACTCCAAACCATCCAGCCCTTTTACAGAATGTGTTTCCCAGTCTATGTGTGGAAAATTGAAATCTCCCACAATCACTACCTCGTGCTTACTCCTTCCTGCTATCTCCTTACATATTTGCTCTTCCAATTCTCGTTCCCCATTAGGCAGTCTATTATACACCCCTATAAGTGTTGCTACACCTTTCCCATTTCTCAGTTCCACCCAAAGAGCCTCCCTAAACGAGCCCTCTAATCTATCCTGCCAAAGCACTGCTGTAATATCTTACTTGACAAGCAATGCAACACCCCCAACTCTTGCCCCTCCTATTCTATCACCCCTGAAGCAACGAAATCCTGGAATATTTAGTTTCCGATCACAGCCCTCCTGCAACCACGTTTCACTGATCACCACATCATGCTTCCAGGTGTCAATCCAGGCTCTAAGCTCATCCACCTTTCTTACAATGCTCCTAGCATTAAAATATACACATTTAAGAAACCCACCACCACTTATTCTCTGTATATTTTCTTTTTCTTCTTCCCTACATTTTGGGTCCGAGTGCTTCCCTTCTCTGCCTCCTGCCTCCCACATTTTCTACTAGCTTTCTCTATTTGAGTCCCTCCCCCCAACCGTTCTAGTTTAAAGTCTCCCCAGTAGCCTTTGCAAATCTCCCCGCCAGGATATTGGTCCCCCTCGGGTTCAAGTGCAACCCGTCCTTTCTGTACACGTCACACCTTCCCCAAAAGAGGTCCCAATGATCCAGAAATTTGAATCGCTGCCCGCTGCACCAGTTCCTCAGCCACGCATTTATCGTCCACTTCATTCCACTCCTACTCTCACTGTCGTGTGGCACAGGTAGTAATCCTGAGATTGTTACCTTTGCGGTCCTTCTCCTTAACTCTCCTTCCAACTCCCTAAATTCTCCTTTCAGGACCTCTTCTCTTTTTCTGCCTATGTCATTGGTACCTAAATGTACCACAGCCTCAGACTCCTCTACCTCCGCTTTCAGGATATCTTGGACGCGTTCAGACACATCCCTGACCCAGGCACCAGGGAGGCAAACTACCATCCGGGTTTCCTGACTGCGTCCACAGAATCGCCTATCCGACCTCCTAACCATAGAGCCCCTATTACTATTGCCCTCTTTTCCCTACCCTTCTGAGCGATAGGGCCGGTCTCTGTGCCGGAGGCCCGGCCGCTGTCGCTACCCCCAGGAAGGCTGTCCGCCCAACAGTACTCAAACAGGAGTACTTATTTTTAAGGTGTACAGCCACCGGGGTACTCACTATTCCCTACCTCTGCCCCTTGCCCTTCCTAACCGTGACCCACTTGTATGCCTCCCGTGATCTTGGAGTGGCCACCTCCCTATAACTCCTTTCTATGACCTCACTCTCCCTGATCAGACAGAGGCCATCGAGCTGCTGCTCCAGGTTCCTAACACGGTCCCTTAGGAACCACATCTCGACGCACCTGGCACAGATGTGGACGTCTGGAGGCGTATCAGACTCCATGACCTCCCACATCTGACATCCAGAACAGTAAACTGCCCTGGCCCTCATTCTCCCCCCTTACCCTGGATACAATACAAAGCCTTACCCTGGATACAATACAAAGCCTTACCCTGGATACAATACAAAGCCTTACCCTGGATACAATACAAAGCCTTACCCTGGATACAATACAAAGCCTTACCCTGGATACAACACAAACTTCCTCCAATCAGCTGCTTCCTCTTGGTCCTCTTCCACCAATCAGCGGCTTCCTCACTTATAGGAAACGTGAATGGAACGTTGCAGTTTTTGGTCCTCCCACTGCAACGGTCCCTGGGCCTCTGGAAAGTAAAGCCCCGCGCTGTTTAACTACTCCCTACCTGGACGCCGCTCCTCCTGCAACGGTCCCTGGGCCTCTGGAAAGTAAAGCCCCGCGCTTTTTAACTACTCCATACCTGGACGCCGCTCCTCCTGCATCAGTCCCTGGGCCTCTGGAAAGTAAAGCCCGCGCTTTTTGGTAGCAAAAACAGGATGGCAGATTACTATCTAAATGGCGTTGTTGGAAAAAGGGGAAGTACAAAGGGATCTGGGTGTCCTTGTACATCAGTCTATGAAAGTAAGCATGCAGGCAGTGAAGAAAGCGAATAGCATGTTGGCCTTTATAACAAGAGGAATCGAACATAGAAACATAGAAAATAGGTGCAGGAGTAGGCCATTCGGCCCTTCGAGCCTGCACCGCCATTCAATATGATCATGGCTGATCATCCAACTCAGTATCCCGTACCTGCCTTCTCTCCATATCCCCTGATCCCCTTAGCCACAAGGGCCACATCTAACTCCCTCTTAAATATAGCCAATGAGCTGGCCTCAACTACCCTCTGTGGCTGAGAGTTCCAGAGATTCATCACTCTCTGTGTGAAAATGTTTTTCCTCATCTCGGTCTTAAAGGATTTCCCCCTTATCCTTAAGCTGTGGCACCTTGTCCTGGACTTCCCCAACATCGGGAACAATCTTCCTGCATCTAGCCTGTCCAACCCCATAAGAATTTTGTACGTTTCTATAAGATCCCCTCTCAATCTCCTAAATTCTAGTGAGTATAAGCCAAGTCTATCCAGTCTTTCTTCATATGAAAGTCCTGACATCCCAGGAATCAGTCTGGTGAACCTTCTCTGCACTCCCTCTATGGCTATAATGTCCTTCCTCAGATTTGGAGACCAAAACTGTACGCAATACTCCAGGTGTGGTCTCACCAAGACCCTGCACAACTGCAGTAGAACCTCCCTGCTCCTATACTCATCCTCTTGCTATGAAGGCCAACATACCATTCGCTTTCTTCACTGCCTGCTGCACCTGCATGCCTACTTTCAATGACTGGTGTACCATGACACCCAGGTCTCGCTGCATCTCCCCATTTCCTAATCGGCCACCATTTAGATAATCTGCCTTCCCGTTTTTGCCACCAAAGTGGATAACCTCACATTTATCCACATTTTACTGCATCTGCCAAACATTTGCCCACTCACCCAGCCTATCCAAGTCACCTTGCAGTCTCCTAGCATCCTCCTCACAGCTAACACTGCCCCCCAGCTTAGTGTCATCCGCAAACTTGGAGATGTTGATTTCAATTCCCTCATCCAGTTCATTAATATAAATTGTAAATAGCTGGGGTCCCAGCACTGAGCCTTGCGGTACCCCACTAGTCACTGCCTGCCATTGTGAAAAAGACCCGTTTACTCCTACTCTTTGCTTCCTGTTTGCCAGCCAGTTCTCTATCCACATCAATACTGAACCCCCAATACCGTGTGATTTAAGTTTGTATCCTAATCTCTTATGTGGTACCTTGTCGAAAGCCTTCTGAAAGTCCAGATACAACACATCCACTGGTTCTCCCCTATCCACTCTACTAGTTACATCCTCGAAAAATTCTATAAGATTCGTCAGACACGATTTACCTTTCGTAAATCCATGCTGACTTTGTCCAATGATTTCACCACTTTCCAAATGTGCTGCTATCCCATCTTTAATAACTGACTCTAGCAGTTTCCCCACTACCGATGTTAGAGTAACTGGTCTGTAATTCCCCGTTTTCTCTCTCCCTCCCTTCTTAAAAAGTGGGGTTACATTTGCTACCCTCCAATCCTCAGGAACTACTCCAGAATCTAATGAGTTTTGAAAAATTATCACTAATGCATCCACTATTTCTGGAGCTACTTCCTTAAGTACTGTGGGATGCAGCCTATCTGGCCCTGGTGATTTATCGGCCTTTAATCCATTCAATTTACCCAACACCACTTCCCGACTAACCTGGATTTCACTCAGTTCCTCCATCTCCTTTGACCCGCGGCCCCCTGCTATTTCCGGCAGATTATTTATGTCTTCCTTAGTGAAGACGGAACCAAAGTAGTTATTGAATTGGTCCGCCATATCCTTGTTCCCCATGATCAATTCACCTGTTTCTGACTGCAAGGGACCTACATTTGTTTTAACTAATCTCTTTCTCTTCACATATCTATAAAACGTTTGCAGTCAGTTTTTATGTTCCCTGCCAGTTTCCTTTCATAATCTATTTTCCCTTTCCTAATTAAGCCCTTTGTCTTCCTCTGCTGGTCTCTGAATTTCTCCCACTCTGGTATGCTGCTTCTCTGGCTAATTTGTACACATCATCTTTTGCTTTGATACTATCCCTGATTTCCCTTGTCATCCACGGATGCACTACCTTCCCTGATTTATTCTTTTGCCAAACTGGGATGAACAATTTTTGTAGTTCATCCATGCAGTCTTTAAATGCCTTCCATTGCATATCCACCGTCAACCCTTTTAGAACTAATTGCCAGTCAATCTTGGCCAATTCATGTCTTATACCCTCAAAGTTACCTTTCTTTAAGTTCAGAACCGTTGTTTCTGAATTAACAATGTCACTCTCCATCCTAATGAAGAACTCAACCATGTTATGGTCACTCTTGCCCAAGGGGGCACACACAACAAGACTGCCAACTAACCCTTCCTCATTACTCAATACCCAGTCTAGAATAGCCTGCTCTCTCGTTGGTTCTTCCACATGTTGGTTTAGATAACTATCCAGCATACATTCCAAGAAATCCTCTTCCTCAGCACCCCTGCCAATTTGATTCACCCAATCTATATGTAGATTGAAGTCACCCATTATAACTGTTTTGCCTTTGTTGCACGCATTTCTAATTTCCTGTTTGATGCCATCCCCAACTTCACTACTACTGCTAGGTGGCCTGTACACAACACCCACCAGCGTTTTCTGCCCCTTAGTGTTTCGCAGCTCTACCCATATCGATTCCACATCCTCCAAGCTAATGTCCTTCCTTTCCACTGCGTTAATCTCCTCTCTAACCAGCAACGCTACCCCACGTCTGGAGGGCTATCTGACTCCATGACTTCCCACATCTGACATCCAGAACAGTAAACTGCCCTGGCCCTCATTCTCCCCCTTACCCTGGATACAATACAAAGCCTTACCCTGGATACAATACAAAGCCTTACCCTGGATACAATACGGGGTACTGATTGGGGATGGTCAGCCATGATCACAATGAATGGCGGTGCTGGCTCGAAGGGCCAAATGGCCCACTCCTGCACCTATTGTCTATTGTCTATTGGCGATTGTTCTTTAAGTAACCTTCTTGCCTCTTGATAGCCTTGGCTGTCAGGCTCATTTTGACAACTTTCTACAAGTACCTTAGCACTTCTGCTTGTGTAATACGCCAGAAATCGTAAGCGCTCTTTTTCATCAGTAATTTTCATTTCTACCACTTCGTCAAATGCCATTATGAAAGCTTCATACCGCAAAGGATCACCATTATATGTAGGAATTTCTTTGGTGGTAGGGTGACAGAGAGATTTTGTTTAGCTCTGTGCTTCCTGAATTCAGCTTGCTCCTCCGCCAATTCACGTAATCCATCTCGAAATTCTTGGCTTGGCGCAAACGATAGACCGGTATAATACTGGCTTGCTCGAGCCTGTGTATCAGGCCTCGGAAAAGCATCCTGAGCTGTTCATTTGTCCCGAGCCTCTACAGATGCCCCAAAATATCAATCAATATCAGTTTTATTCGTCACTTGCACATGAAGTGCTAGTGAAATGAATTTGCCAGCAGCGGTACAATGAAAAAAGAACACACAAAAACACAATAAAAATTTAACACAAACATCCACCACAGCATTCATCACTGGTGGAAGGCACAAAATTTGGCCAGTCCTCCTCCATTTTCCCCCGTGGTCGGGACCTCAACCCACCGCAGCCGCTGCGTGCATCCTCTACTCCCTCTTCACCTACGACTGCACACCTGTACATGGTACTAACACCATCATCAAGTATGCAGATGATACTACGGTAATTGGCCTCATCAGCGACAACGATGAGTCGGCCTATAGGGAGGAGGTCCAGCTCCTAGCAGCATGGTGCGCTGACAACAACCTGGCCCTTAACACCAAGAAGATCAAGGAGCTCATTGTGGACTACAGAAGGTCTAGGGGCGGCACGCACACCCCCATCCATATTAACGGGACGGAGGTGGAGCGTGTTTCCAGCTTCAGGTTTCTGGGGGTCAACATCTCTGATGACCTCTCTTGGACCCACAATACCTCAACACTGGTCAAGAAGGCTCACCAGCTTCTCTTCTTCCTGAGGAGACTAAAGAAGGTCCATCTGTCTCCTCAGATTCTGGTGAACTTTGAGAGCATCCTTACCAACTGCATCACAGTATGGTATGGCAACTGCTCTGTCTCTGACCGGAAAGCACTGCAAAGGGTGGTGAAAACTGCCCAACGCATCACCGGTTCCTCACTCCCCTCCATTGAGTCTGTCCAAAGCAAGCGATGTCTGCGAAGGGTGTGCAGCATCGTCAAGGACTGCACTCACCCCAACCACAGATTGTTTACCCTCCTCCCATCCGGGAGGCGCTACAGGTCTCCGTTGCCGGACCAGCAGGTTCAGGAACAGCTTCTTCCCTGCGGCTGTTACACTACTGAACTCTGCACCTTGGTGATTGCCAGTCACCCCCACCGGACACTTCTTCCCCCAGAAAAATTGCACTACTGCTAATGTTTGTAACATATATATATATTTCACTGTTCCATTATTCTATGTTCGCTCTTCTGGGTGAGATGCTAACTGCATTTTGTTGTCTCTGTACTGTACACTGCACAATGACAATAAAGATTGAATCTGAATGAATAATAATCAAGGTAAGTCCAGAATCGGTGCCTCCCCAACCGGAGACCGCGGCTTCAGGTTGGTGTGGGCTGCAGGCCGGCGGTCGAAGATTTAAAGTTCCCTCCACGCCGCAGCCAGAAGCACCGCAGGGCCGGCGGTCAGGGGTCCCCGGCGAGGGACCCCGCTCCTGATGGTAAGTCCCCGCCGCGCCCGCGGTAGAAGTAGGCCGCGGGCCGGCGGTCGGAGCTCCTTCTCCCGGGTCCCCAACGAGGGTTCCCAGGCTGCGGACGCCGTGCCAGCTGGAGCTCCGCATACAGCGGCTTCAGGCTGCCGCGGGCCAGCGAACGGAGTGCTCCCCTCCGGCGAGCCACGCGAGGGCTCGGCAACGAGAGTCCACGCTGCGCCCGCCGCTGAAGCCCCGGGCGCGTCTCCAGGAAAGGCTGCACCGATCCTTGCTGTTAGGCCACGAGGAAGGCGACATGGGAAAAAGTCGCCTCTCCGTGGAGGAGGCGACTGAAGCGATTTTTCCCCTTACCCCCCCCCCCCACACCACCCCCCATACAAGACACACATAGAAACATTATAAACATACATTAAAACACACAAAAAAAAAAGTTGAAAAAACTAGCGTGCTGCTGGCAGGGCTGCTGGCTTGCAGCGCCCCCACTGACCTAAAGTAGTTTGCTTCGGTCTAGCACCCAGTTGCTGAGATGAAGTTTTGTCCAACTTTTGGCTACGTGCTAGTTCTGAGTCACGAGGCCGGATATCCTTTGGCTGCAGATTTGATTTAGCTGTTTCCTTTTGAGCAGTTCCTTTTCTCAAATAAGAGTTCATCGCATCAGGTGCTCTAGAGCTACATCTTGAACCCTCACTTTCCATTATCTCCTTCTTTGATTTGATAACCGTTAACTTTGTGGCTAGTTCCAGCTGTTCTTTTCGTCACCTCATCTCTTCTTTTTGTCACCTCATCTCTTCTTGTCGCCTCATCTCTCCTTTCAGCTGTTCTTCTTGTAGCTCAATCTCATGTTTCTTCTCCAAGGCATCTGCTTCTATTGAGAGTGCAGCTAGATCAACTTCAACTTCCATTCGAGCAGAGGCCCTTGACGCTGAACTGGCTATAGAACCAGATTTATGTCTTGATCTTCGTGTAGATACATTCGGGATACTATCTCGTGATGTAATCTCTTCCATTACATCACCTTGTTGCATTGCACTGCCAGCTGTTGAGTGCGTAAGTTGTTGTATAATTTCAGATAACCACTCCGCCACCTCATCCATGAAATCATCGAATAACTTCACCTTTTCTTCCCACCACTGGGTGCATCTTTTGCGTTCTTCCTGAGGCGGCTGTGAACACAGCAGTACATTTTGTTTCTCTCCAACCCCATGGCAGAGGTTGCATATTTGAACCAGATTAGATCGTACTTTCTTTGCGTTCTTATCTGATTCCTTAGTTTCTTCTGGTTTTCAATTGATTTGATAACCTGTTTCCATAACTTGTTTCTCCTTCTGGGTTTCTTTCAGGTAGGCAACTTGGGGCTTATCCGCTTCTTCTAGATACCTTGGCCTCACGTCGCCACCTTGTGGCTCCTCTGACTCATCTGATCCATCTTGCTCCATGGATTTAAGCAGGTTTTGGCAGATTGCCAAATCTGGATTTTAGACTAACAGGGGCTTCAGCCACTATTGATGAACATTGGTTGAATGTTCTAAAAACATCAGATCAGAAACTATAACAAACTGGACTTTCAGACAAACATTCTTCTGCAATCATATAGGGCTCTGGTGAGACCACATCTGGAGTATTGTGTTAAGAAGGAACTGCAGATGCTGGAAAATCGAAGGTACACAAAAATGCTGGAGAAACTCAGCGGGTGCAGCAGCATCTATGGAGCGAAGGAAATAGGTAACGTTTCGGGCCGAAACCCTTCTTCAGACTGATAGGGGGTGGGGAGAAGAAAGGAAAAAAGGAAAAGCAGGAGGAGGAGCCCGAGGGCTGGGGGAGGGGTGGAGACAACCAGATGGCTGATGAAGGGGAGGGGACAGCCAGGGCTAGCAGAATTGGGAGAATTCAACGTTCAGGCCACCAGGATGTAGGCTGCCCAAGCGGAATATGAGGTGCATTTCCTCCAATTTACGGTGTTGCTCGCTGTGGCCATGGAGGAGACCCAGGACAGAGAGGTCAGATACGGAATGGGAGGGGGAGTTGAAGTGCTGAGCCACCGGGAGTTCAGGTTGGTTATTGCGGACCGACCAGAGGTGTTCGGCGAAACGATCGCCAAGCCTCCGCTTGGTCTCACCGATGTAGATCAGCTGGCATCTAGAGCAGCGAATGCAATAGATGAGGTTGGAGGAGATGCAGGTGAACCTCTGTCGCACCTGGAACGACTGCTTGGGTCCTGGAATGGAGTGGAGGGGGGAAGTGAAGGGACAAGTGTTGCATCTCTTGCGGTTGCAAGGGAAAGTACCAGGGGAGGGGGTGGTATGGGAGGGAAGGGAAGAATTGACAAGGGAGTTACGGAGGGAGCGGTCTTTGCGGAAGGCAGACAAAGGGGGAGATGGGAAGATGTGGCGAGTGGTGGGGTCACGTTGGAGGTGGCGGAACTGACGGAGGATCACTTGTTGTATGTGACGGCTGGTGGGGTGAAAGGTGAGGACTAGGGGGACTCTGCCTTTGTTGTGAGTGGGGGGATGGGGAGAGAGAGCAGTGTTGCAGGTGCGACAGAGGTTCACCTGCATCTCCTCCAACCTCATCTATTGCATTCGCTGCTCTAGATGCCAGCTGATCTACATCGGTGAGACCAAGCGGAGGCTTGGCGATCGTTTCGCCGAACACCTCCGGTCGGTCCGCAATAACCAACCTGAACTCCCGGTGGCTCAGCACTTCAACTCCCCCTCCCATTCCGTATCTGACCTCTCTGTCCTGGGTCTCCTCCATGGCCACAGCGAGCAACACCGTAAATTGGAGGAAATGCACCTCATATTCCGCTTGGGCAGCCTACATCCTGGTGGCCTGAACGTTGAATTCTCCCAATTCTGCTAGCCCTGGCTGTCCCCTCCCCTTCATCAGCCATCTGGTTGTCTCCGCCCCTCCCCCAGCCCTCGGGCTCCTCCTCCTGCTTTTCCTTTTTTCCTTTCTTCTCCCCACCCCCTATCAGTCTGAAGAAGGGTTTCGGCCCGAAACGTTACCTATTTCCTTCGCTCCATAGATGCTGCTGCACCCGCTGAGTTTCTCCAGCATTTTTGTGTACCTTCTGGAGTATTGTGTACAGTTTTGTTCTCCTAATTTGAGGAAGGACATCCTTGTGATTGAGGCAGTGCAGCGTAGGTTCACGGGATTGATCCCTGGGATGGCGGGACTGTCATGAGGAAAGATTGAAAAGACTAGGCTTGTATTCACTGGTGTTTAGAAGTATGAGGGGGGATCTTATAGAAACATATAACATTATAAAAGGACTGGACAAGCTAGATCAGCACTCTCGCTTAACTTTTTTCCCCTGTTGCCAGCCGGGCAACCTCGGCTGCTTTTTAGGTTGCCAAATGACAGTTTAGGTGGTCATTTAAGACGGCTTGCATGACACGTGCGATAATGTGCTCAGACGAAGTGCGTAGTTACCAGTCGGAATTATGGTCAATGAATCATTCACATATTATTTCTGCTTCAAATAAAGTCACAAACTAAACATATTCACCAATCAAGACATGATATATACCACAATGACATGCAGCAAAATTAAAATACAGTATCTCATCTCTTTTTACACGTTGCAACGGATGCAATTTCTATTATTTCTTTCCACTTCCAAACAAAAATATGGTTATTCAGCGTATGATCAACCTCGGTGAGACCAAGCGCAGGCTTGGCGATCGCTTCGCACAACGCCTCCACTCAGTTCGCAATAACCAATCTGATCTCCCGGTGGCTCAGCACTTCAACTCCCCTTCCCATTCCGAATCTGACCTTTCTGTCCTGGGCCTCCATCATGGCCATAGTGAGGCCCACCGCAAATTGGAGGAACAGCACCTCATATTTTGCTTGGGTAGTTTACACCCCAACGGTATGAACATTGGCTTCTCCAGTTTCAGGTAGTCCTTGCTTTCTCCCTCCCCTCCCATTCCCAGCTCTCCCACAGCCTACTGTCCGCCTCTTCCTTTCTTTTTCCCGCCCCCCACCCCTCCCGACATCAGTCTGAAGAAGGGTCTCGACCCGAAACGTCGCCTATTTCCTTCGCTCCATAGATGCTGCCTCACCTGCTGAATATCTCCAGCATTTTTGTCTACCCATTCACACAAGTTCTGTTATCCCACTTTCCTCACCCACTCCCTGCACATTAGGGGCAATTTTACAGAGACAAGTTAACCTACAAAGCCAATGCGTCTTTGGGATGTGGGCGGAAACCCACATGCTTGCAGGGAGAATGTGCAAGTTCAACATAGACAGTGCCCGAGAACAGGATCGAATACAGATCTCTGGCGTGTGAGGCAGCAAGTCCACCAGCTGTGCCACTATATTTTATTTTCCAACACACAAAAAATTATACGTTGATAACTTTGGTTACTAAAAAAAAATAAACTATCCATTTTCAGTCTTAAATCTCTAAGTGACGCTATGTCCCCCTTTACAGCTACTTACATAGATACATAGAAAATAGGTGCAGGAGTAGGCCATTCGGCCCTTTGAGCCTGCACCGCCATTCAATATGATCATGGCTGATCATCCAACTCAGTATCCTGTACCTGCCTTCTCTCCATACCCCCGATCCCTTTAGCCACAAGGGCCACATCTAACTCCCTCTTAAATATAGCCAATGAACTGGCCTCAACTACCCTCTGTGGCAGAGAGTTCCAGAGATTCACCACTCTCTGTGTGAAAAAGTTTTTCTCATCTCGGTCTTAAAGGATTTCCCCCTTATCCTTAAGCTGTGACCCCTTGTCCTGGACTTCCCCAACATCGGGAACAATCTTCCTGCATCTAGCCTGTCCAACCCCATAAGAATTTTGGAAGTTTCTATAAGATCCCCTCTCAATCTCCTAAATTCTAGCGAGTATAAGCCGAGTATCCAGTCTTTCTTCATATGAAAGTCCTGACATCCCATGTTTTAATTCAGTTCAAGGCTATTGGGGCAGTACATTGGCCATAAAGTCGCTGCCTAAAATTGCCAGAGACCCAGAATTGATCCTGAATATGGGTGCTGTCTGTATGGAGTTTTGTTTTCTCGTTTATAACATTGCTTACAGAGTACTATGTTTACATATTCTGTTGTGCTGCTGCAAGTAAGGATTTCATTGTTCTAACTGGGACGTGAGAGAATAGAACACTCTTGACCTACGTTGCTGATGTGTGGGATAGAACTAGAGTACGGGTGATCGGTGGTCGGCGTGGACTCGGTTTGCCGAAGGGCCTGTTTACACTGTATCTTTAAATTCAACTAAAAACACTAAAACCAGAGGAAATGTAAAGAAGGGCTTCTACCCGAAACGTCCCCCAATTTCTTCTATCCAGAGATATTGGCTGCTCCACGGAGTTCCCCCGCACAATTAAAGCATGGAATAGTCTTCACCCTACCATAGGTACCAACCAGACACAACTAAATTTAAGGTAGCTTTTTTCCCCCAAGAACCCTTTTTTGCTTAAGTCCACGTCAAGAGTCAAGAGAGTTTTATTGTCATGTGTCCCAGATAGGGCAATGAAATTCTTGCTTGCTGCAGCACAACAGAATATGTAAACATAATACAGAACAGCAGATAAAAGTTCAGTGTGTCTATCTACTATAGACCATATATATACACAATAAATAAACAGATAAAATGCAATAGGCTGTTATTTTTCAGAGTTTGGAGTTTGGTGGTGGTGGGTCCACCGGTTTAAATTCCATTTTGAATATTTTTGGAGGACCTGGAAACCAAGAAGCAAGAGTTACTCCAGGTGAGGCAGCGACCGGACAGCAATGGCGGCTAGAACTCCCACAATGCAAAGGTAGGGAGAAAGTGGCCGACGCCGACCAGTTGCCGTGGCAGTGCGCATGTGCAGGGCCGCACATGTGCACAACCACGGCCGATGATGTGCTCGGCGGCCGGCCGTGCCGAGCGGAGACCCGAGAGCCGAGCCGAGAGCTAGCGCCGAGCGGAGAACCGAGAGCCGAGACCCGGACACGGATGTCGGGCGTGTGTCCCGGTTGCTTGCCAAGCCGGGCAAAATGGCATGGCTTTGAGGTTGCCCGGCGGGACTGTAAGTTGCCATTGGCACCTGGGCAACCTCTAATTTCGAGCCCTGAGCTAGATGCAGGAAAAATGTTCCCAATGTTGGGCAGGTCCAGAACCAGGGGCCACAGTCTTAGAATAAAGGGGAGGTCATTTAAGACTGAGGTGAGAAATACTTTTTCACCCAGAGAGTTGTACATTTATGGAATTCCCTGCCACAGAGGGCAGTGGAAGCCAAGTCACTGGATGGATTTAAGAGAGAGTTAGATAGAGCTCTTGGGGCTAGTGAAGTCAAGGGATATGGGGAGAAGGCAGGCACAGGTAATTGATATGGGACGATCAGCCATGATCACAATGAATGGCGGTGCTGGCTCGAAGGGCCGAATGGCCTCCTGCACCTATTTTCTATGTCTCTAACATCCAAATTATTTGACTTCAGTTAGAAAGAATGTCTTATCTCAACTTCAAATCAACTCAAGGACAAGCACCTGGATTTATCAGGCTGGCTAGCAAACAAGCTTCTTGACTTCTTTCCAAACTTTAGCAGAACTTAAACTTCTCCAGACTCTTCAGAAGCCGTTCGAAGTAAAGCATTCCAGTTTCTGAATTCAGCATGGTGTAATGGTTGTTCTACTCACGATTCCGTAGTAAAGTCTTCCTCCCTTAGATAAGTCGCAATAAATCTCGAAGCCAGTCGCTGGCTAAGATCTATTTCAGTTCCTCTTCCTAGGAACAAATGCTTCCTGCCTGATCCCTCATCAGAGATCCAGCCCAATCTTCTGTCCCTCTTCTTTGGGACTGATTCTACCACATCCACTCTAAGGTAGCTTTCGACTTGATATAGTGGCAGAATATTATATCGTTCAAGGAATTGCTCCCTCTAGCCACTAGGAGAAGACACGGGGTAAGGAGATAGTGTCGTTTTACACATGGGAGCTCTCCATGAGACATTCAAAGCCGTCGAAAGATAAATCTTCAAACACAGTCTCTTGATTAATAGTTTCTGTAGACAGTCACCTGAGACAGTATATAGTTTAAACACATCTTTAATCAGCACTATAACTTGGCAGCATTTAAAGACAAGGTGTTGTCAGTTCATCCTAGCTGCTCAGACTGACGGTGCTGGGAATAGGCGTTAGTATAAATGTTATAGTGGGGTGGAGTTAGTGATGCTGGCTAAGTGTGATTGGTTCACATGCATCATCAATCTGCAGTTTCTTTATTGTCGAAGTAAAACTAAGATATTCATCCAGACTGATCAATGTTAGAAAGCTCTACATGGCTCCGCATGTGGCACTGACCCTTCTCCAGAAAGCTCCGCATAGTTGAATTATATGCCTTACCGACATGCTTCCTCTGAACTAAATTAAAAAAAACTATTAGCTTCTGCGCAAGAATCCCAGCAGCAAACACGCCTCCGACTACGTAATAAATCCCACACATAATTACAGGCAGACAAAATTTAAAGGCAAATGCTATAATTTATAACAAACGAAATTACGCCAAATGGCCACTACAAAATGTGCAAGAGAGGAATGTCTTTGATCAGGTAAAACAGGGGTAGGCATTGAAATAAAAAGGTTATCTGGTCAATGAGTGAATGCGGGGTCAGAGAGCGTAAGAATGTGGATGAAAGAACATAATAGCTTCAAAATGCAGAGCAGGAAGAAATGCAGGTTGGACTGGACGTGTCCATGCCTAGTGGGATGCAGTCCATGTGAGGCCAAAAGGAATTAATTTCACATCAATTTCAACACAGCCATCATTGGCCTGAATCCGTGCTGTACTCTGCTGTGTTCTCGGACACTGCCAGTTGTGAAGCGAGTTTCAGGACTCTGGGAGTACACAGTGTCATGGGTGTATGAAGAGCCAATCCAATGCCTGTCACTATTGTCTCAGTTACTTCTCCATATATTCATTGTTCTTCACAGAGTGTCACTGAGCTCGTGGTAAAGGGAAACCGCAGAGACAGTTCCATACTCTTCCTCAGTCTGGTGATGGAGAAGGGTAACCGGGCCCGGCGGGTGATGTGGGAATCCTTTGTGAAAATGCAGAATGAATTACCAAAGCTGGACAAAATACTGAAAGAAATCCAGGAGCTCGGTACGGTAAATCAACACACTGAACTGAATATCACATTGAAACGCTGGAGTTAATGTTATTCAAGTCTGGTTTAATGAATGCTTGTTGATTTGAACAGGTCCTGATCCACAAGAATACATGAACATCTTCACAGGTTTATCTGAATTACCGTCTCATATGGAAGGTAAGTGTTGAAATATACAGTTCACACCGAAGAGTTGTTAGAATTGATGTAATAATGAAACTGTATGTTCAGAGCTTTACAGAATCGGAAATCAGAAGATCAAAGGTTCAGCAATTGTCAGACTGACACGGGGATTCACTATGGATTGCTTCTTTGTCTGTAGATTCAGGTTGAGCTTAGTTTAGTGTAATGTCACATGTACCGAGGTACGGTGAAAAGCTTTTGTTGCGTGTTATCCAGTCAGCAGAAAGACAATACGTGATTACAATCGAGCCATTTACAGTATGGATGAACTTTGAGGGAATAAAGTTTAATGCAAGGTAAAATAAGGAAAGTCCGATCTAGTATAGTCCGAGGGTAACCAAAGATAGTAGTCCCAGACCATTCGATCCCTGACATACACTGGAAACATTACACTGCATTATTTCAGCTCCTCCAGGCGTTAATTGTACAAGGCTTTGCAATGTGTCAGGTTGTGGGAGAGATCAATGAAATCCACTGCACACCTGGGTAGAATGTGTGTGCTATGATGCCCCACACACTCCTGGCAGAGTCCTGACACACTAAATCCACACACTCCTAAATGGGTCCTGGCACACTGTGTAACCCCACACATGTAAATAGCTCGTTCTAAGCTTCCCCCCAGTCTAGTTTCAGTCAAAAATCACTGAGTCAAGCACTTGCGCATCAACTTTATTTTGACAAAACACAATTACAGTTCAACTACTATACCTAACCACCGCGGGTTCGATCCTCGTATCTGCCTGATCAAGCCCTCTAGGCCTCGCTCAAACAGAGACACCCCAGAAGGTCACGCAGTCCCAAGCGTTCTCCCAGAAGATCGACACAGGACCTCATGGCAACGGACTTTTATAGGTCCCCGAACCTCGAGGGGCCGAACCACATGGGGGTAGTCTCTTTACAATCAAATTACAGATATCAATTAACCCCATACATGACAGACATTTCCCTAACCCAATAACAAAATAGCTAATACATTGTATTCAAACAGTGTTTCTCAGAGGAAACTAACATCGCCCTGATATGCAAGAAAACCGGACAAGGCTCAATACTTAATCCAATCAACTTCCAGCAAAGTAAAGCTTTGCAACATTATATACAATGTGTATGTCTGGTTTGCATTCATCCAATCAATTCTATGCATTTTGCATCTAATTGTCAAGGTCTGCAGATGTTCCCATTCTCTTCCTGCAGCTTTGATCTAGGCTCTAGACAAACTGACACCATTCTACAGCTTGTCCCATTTCTACAGAAAGCACTTTTAAATTGACCAAATGGCCTAGCAGCCGGAAGCCTTTACTCAATTTTAGGGTCCTAGCCTCTCCAATTTGGCCAGGATTAACATTCCATCCTTATGTCATATATGATAAACCATCATTTATGATAACTAAATACTCAGATAATAAGATAACCATATGTGTGTCCATTATATTTTCCATCTATCAACAACACAAGATGATGATGTTTCTTCCCAGAATCTTGTCAAGCATCCCGAGTTTTCGTGGGCGTAGCTTCACAATTTCCGTCTGATGAGTCTTCACCTCCCTATTTTTCGTGGGCGCAAATTCCTTCCGTGTTACATAGATACATAGAAAATAGGTGCAGGAGTAGGCCATTCGGCCCTTCGAGCCTGCACCGCCATTCAATATGATCATGGCTGATCATCCAACTCAGTATCCCGTACCTGCCTTCTCTCCATACCCCCTGATCCCTTTAGCCACAAGGGCCACATCTAACTCCCTCTTAAATATAGCCAATGAACTGGCCTCAACTACCCTCTGTGGCAGAGAGTTCCAGAGATTCTCCACTCTGTGTGAAAAAGTTTTTTCTCATCTCCGTCTTAAAGGATTTCCCCCTTATCCTTAAGCTGTGACCCCTTGTCCTGGACTTCCCTAACATCGGGAACAATCTTCCTGCATCTAGCCTGTCCAACCCCATAAGAATTTTGTACGTTTCTATAAGATCCCCTCTCCATCTCCTAAATTCTAGCGAGTATAAGCCAAGTCTATCCAGTCTTTCTTCATATGAAAGTCCAGACATCCCAGGAATCAGTCTGGTGAACCTTCTCTGCACTCCCTCTATGGCTATAATGTCCTTCCTCAGATTTGGAGACCAAAACTGTACGCAATACTCCAGGTGTGGTCTCACCAAGACCCTGTACAACTGCAGTAGAACCTCCCTGCTCCTATACTCAAATCCTTTTGCTATGAAAGCTAACATACCATTCGCTTTCTTCACTGCCTGCTGCACCTACATGCCTACTTTCAATGACTGGTGTACCATGACACCCAGGTCTCACTGCATCTCCCGTTTTCCTAATCGGCCACCATTTAGATAATAGTCTGCTTTCCTGTTTTTGCCACCAAAGTGGATAACCTCACATTTATCCACATTATACTGCATCTGCCAAACACCTGCCCACTCACCCAGCATATCCAAGTCACCTTGCAGTCTCCTAGCATGCTCCTCACAGCTAACACTGCCCCCCAGCTTAGTGTCATCCGCAAACTTGGAGATGTTGCCTTCAATTCCCTCATCCAGTTCATTAATATAAATTGTAAATAGCTGGGGTCCCAGCACTGAGCCTTGCGGTACCCCACTAGTCACTGCCTGCCATTGTGAAAAGGACCCGTTTACTCCTACTCCTTGCTTCCTGTTTGCTAGCCAGTTCTCTATCCACATCAATACTGAACCCCCAATACCGTGTGCTTTAAGTTTGTATACTAATCGTTTATGTGGGACCTTGTCGAAAGCCTTCTGAAAGTCCAGATACAACACATCCACTGGTTCTCCCCTATCCACTCTACTAGTTACATCCTCGAAAAATTCTATAAGATTCGTCAGACATGATTTACCTTTCGTAAATCCATGCTGACTTTGTCCAATGATTTCACCACTTTCCAAATGTGCTGCTATCCCATCTTTAATAACGGACTAGCAGTTTACCCACTACCGATGTTAGACTAACTGGTCTGTAATTCCCCGTTTTCTCTCTCCCTCCCTTCTTAAAAAGTGGGGTTACGTTTGCTACCCTCCAATCCTCAGGAACTACTCCAGAATCTAAAGAGTTTTGAAAAATTATCACTAATGCATCCACTATTTCTGGAGCTACTTCCTTAAGTACTCTGGGATGCAGCCTATCTGGCCCTGGTGATTTATCGGCCTTTAATCCATTCAATTTACCCAACACCACTTCCCGACTAACCTGGATTTCACTCAGTTCCTCCATCTCCTTTGACCCGCGGTCCCCTGCTATTTCCGGCAGATTATTTATGTCTTCCTTAGTGAAGACGGAACCAAAGACGGAACTTCACTGGCTTCCCATTTCCCACCGGATCACCTACAAAATCCTGGTCCTCACCTACAAAGCCCTCAACAACCTGGCCCCCCCTTATCTCATTGACCTCCTCTCCCCCTACCAACCCTCACGGTCCCTCAGATCCACTTCAGCTGGTCTCCTCTCCACTCCGAATTCAAACCTCTGCACTTTTGGAGGCAGAGCCTTCTCCAGGGCAGCTCCCAGGCTCTGGAATTCCCTCCCACAACCGGTCCGAAATTCTGAGTCCCTCACCATCTTCCAGTCCCGCCTCAAGACCCATCTCTTCACATCTGCATACCCTTAGTCCCATGTTCCCCTCCCCTCTGTCTTACTGCTCTATTTTGTTTTGTTTATTCCTGACTCTCAATTGTAAAGCGACTTTGAGTCCTGAAAAGCGCTATATAAAATAAATCTATTATTATTATTATTATTATTCAATTGGTCCGCCATATCCTTGTCCCCCATGATCAATTCACCTGTTTCTGACTGCAAGGGACCTACATTTGTTTTAACTAATCTCTTTCTCTTCACATATCTATAAAAACGTTTGCAGTCAGTTTTTATGTTCCCTGCCAGTTTTCTTTCATAATCTATTTTCCCTTTCCTAATTAAGCCCTTTGTCCTCCTCTGCTGGTCTCTGAATTTCTCCCAGTCCTCTGGTATGCTGCTTTTTCTGGCTAATTTGTACACATCATCTTTTGCTTTGATACTATCCCTGATTTCCCTTGTTATCCACGGATGCACTACCTTCCCTGATTTATTCTTTTGCCAAACTGGGATGAACAATTTTTGTAGTTCATCCATGCAGTCTTTAAATGCCTTCCATTGCATATCCACCGTCAACCCTTTTAGAACTAATTGCCAGTCAATCTTGGCCAATTCACGTCTCATACCCTCAAAGTTACCTTTCTTTCAGTTCAGAACCGTTGTTTCTGAATTAACAATGTCATTCTCCATCCTAATGAAGAACTCAACCATATTATGGTCACTCTTGCCCAAGGGGGCATGCACAACAAGACTGCTAACTAACCCTTCCTCATTACTCAATACCCAGTCTAGAATAGCCTGCTCTCTCGTTGGTTCCTCTACATGTTGGTTTAGATAACTATCCCGCATACATTCCAAGAAAATCCTCTTCCACAGCACCCCTGCCAATTTGATTCACCCAATCTATATGTAGATTGAAGTCACCCATTATAACTGTTTTGCCTTTGTTGCACGCATTTCTAATTTCCTGTTTGATGCCATCCCCAACTTCACTACTACTGCTAGGTGGCCTGTACACAACACCCACCAGCGTTTTCTGCCCCTTAGTGTTTCGCAGCTCTACCCATACCGATTCCACATCCTCCAAGCTAATGTCCTTCCTTTCCACTGCGTTAATCTCCTCTCTAACCAGCAACGCTACCCCACTTCCTTTTCCTTTCTCTCTATCCCTCCTGAATATTGAATATCCCTGGATGTTCAGCTCCCAGCCTTGGTCACCCTGGAGCCATGTCTCCGTGATCCCAACTATATCATAATCATTAATAGCTATCTGCACGTTCTACTCATCCACCTTATTACGAATGCTCCTTGCATTGAGACACAAAGCCTTCAGGCTTGTTTTTACAACGCTCTTACCCCTTATACAATTATGTTGAAAAGTGGCCCTTTTTGATTTTTGCCCTGGATTTGTCTGCCTGCCACTTTTACTTTTCACCTTGCTACCTATTGCTTCAGCCCGCATTTTACACCCCTCTGTTTCTCTGCTCACCCATTTAAGAACCCCACCACCTCTTATTCTCTGTTTATTAATGTTTTCTTCTTTCCCCCCTACAGTTTTCTTCTTTGATGTCGGTTTCAAGGGAGTAGGGATACTAAGGAGCATCTTTCTCTATCGGTTGGCCTTCCCATGTTTTTCTTAAAGGGACAGGACAGTATGGTTTCCTTCTGTTGTTGATTCCTGTTTCTTGGGAGCTACATTACCTTTGCTGTCTTCTGGGCCATTCTCAAGGGGTCTGTATATTCTTTACCCTGCTCCCCAGATAGTATGTTGTCGATCATACTGTCCTGTAGGCACAAACTCAGTCACAAGTTAGTATAATAGCTCCTTTCCCCACTCCCTTACCTCCTGCAGAATAAGTTTGTTTCTTCTCTCCCTAGTGCCATTTCTTTCTCACACCAGCTACTAGGTTCCTTTTCTTACTTTGTTTATTGTCCCTTGATTTTTCTTTCGTCCTGCTATATTCTGTCTTCTCGCTGGGCACTCCTTAATCCAATGACCTGATTATGTACGGTTGTGACAAGCTCCTTGATTTACAATGTTCTTTGCTGCAAGGGGTTTTCTTGGGCAGTCATAAGATGGTTTACAATTTTCTTTTATATGATTTTCAGTTTTTATAGCACAATATTGTGGGGAACATACTCCATTTTGATAATTTAAATCACCTGATTGGTCCATGTATAGTTTTGAAAACCGGTCTAAAATTTCATCTGCTCCTTCACCCTTTACTGGTTTTATTTCCAGAATTCGTTTTAAATCACATGGTTTCTGAAACGTTTTCACAAGGGCCGTTAAAACAGCCTCTTCTCTTGCACTGTCATCCCCTATTACGTTTTCCAAGGCTTCATGAGTTGGGTGTCCTAGGGCTACTAGAAATTTGGTATTTTCAGCTGGAGTCATTATCTGTCGTATGGTCTCCCACAAATCCCAGGAAACTGCATGATATACACGCATTGTGGTTCTTAAATCTATATTACTAAAAGTAAGATCTTGACCGCTTTTGACTCACTGCAATGTGATTTCCGAGAGAACGCCGCCACATACGGCTGTCATTTTTGGCCACCTCGCTCAGAGCCCCCCTCTGCCGGACTGGACGATTTTTCTCATTGATGAAAAATCAGAGAGATATTAATGTTTTTTAAAATTTCGCCATTCTCTCTACTGCCCCTGCTGGGGGGAGGGACTATAAAACCCGGAAGTGGTGTGCCTCACTCAGTCTCTGCAAGATGGAGGAAGCGACAGGGTCACGTCTCTCTGAGCTCTGAATAACACTGAACACATGTCTACTCAACTGTGAGTGCCCTTAATGTGGTTTGAAAATGAAAATATGGTGGGTTTGAAGTAAAAAGGCACTGCAAATGGTTGTTTCGGGGGTTTGGGTTGAAGTAAAAAGACACTGCAAATGGTTGTTTGGGGGTTTGGGTTGAAGTAAAAAGGCACTGCAAATGGTTGTTTGGGGAGTTTGGGTTTGAAGTAAAAAGGCACTGCAAATGGTTGTTTGGGGGGTTTGGGTTGAAGTAAAAAGGCACTGCAAATGGTTTGGGGGGTTTGGGTTGAAGTAAAAAGGCACTGCAAATGGTTGTTTTGGGGGGTTTGGGTTGAAGTAAAAAGGCACTGCAAATGGTTGATTGGGGGGTTTGGGTTGAAGTAAAAAGGCACTGCAAATGGTTGTTTGGGGGGTTTGTGTTGAAGTAAAAAGGCACTGCAAATGGTTGTTAGGGGGGTTTGGGTTGAAGTAAAAAGGCACTGCAAATGGTTGTTTGGGGGGTTTAGGTTGAAGTAAAAGGCACTGCAAATGGTTGTTTGTCTAAACTTGACGACTTCCTGTTTGCACTATATTGATTTTAGATAAAACGCTACCACTTACGGCTGTGATTTTTGGCCATCTTACTCAGTCCCCCTCCGCTCATCAGGTGCAGAGGATTCTTCCCATCAATGAAAAATAAAAGTGTTATTAATGTTTAAAAAATGTTGAGAATCTCTCTCCTGTCAATCACGCCGTGAAGGCCACACCTTTTCTGGTGGGAGTGGCAGGGATTATAAAACCCGGAAGTGTGGGTGCAGCTCAGTCTCTGCATGATGGGGAGGGAGAGGTCACGACTCTGTCTGAGCTGTGAATCAACTGAACACACTGAATGTCTACTGAACTGTGAGTGATGTTTTGTGTGGTTTTATGGTGGTTTCACCCTGCTTGAAATGGTATGGAACTGCATTTGAATGTGGTGGCCTTGCACCCTGCATGAAATGGTATGAAACTGCATTTGAATGTGGTGTCGTTGCACCCTGCATGAAATGGTATGAAACTGCATTTGAATTTGGTGGCCTTGCACCCTCCTTGAAATGGTATGAAACTGCACTTGAATTCGGTGGCCTTGCACCCTGCTTGAAGTGGTAGGAAACAACCTGAATTTGATGGCCTTGCACCCTGCTTGAAGTGGTATGAAACTGCACTTGAATTTGGTGGCCTTGCACCCTGCTTGAAATGGTCGGAAAATGGATTTGAATTTGGTGGCCATGCACTCTGCTTGAAATGGAATTTCAAGGAATAGCCGTGAGTCAACTGCCAGCCCACCAGCCGTGAGTAATGGCTCTGTCCCACGGGCAGGCGGTTACTGGCGGTGAAGCGCGGCTACCGCGGGAGCGCCGCGCGGATGCGTCCCACGAGCATGCGGTAAGTTCAACTTTACCGGAAGCTGTTGCCGCGCGTCTGCCGGGTGGTCACGGGCTGTCCCACGGGCCGACTGGAATGGACGTCGCGCGGCGTCGGGTGATTACGTCATCGCGCAACGCTACGCGATGACGTCAAGACGGCTCGCGGCGTACTAGCGGTGTTCGTGGCACACTGGCGGTGCTCGCGGCGCACTGGCGGTGTTCGCGGCATACAGGCGGTGTTCGCGGCGCACTGGCGGTGCTCGCGGCATAGAGGTGGCGGCTGCGGTAGGCCGAGATGTTTTGAACAGTCGGTTTTTGTGAGCACCGCGTGGTGTCGGGACCAACTACATACGGTCCCGGCGGTGTGCGTGGGACCGACCCCGCTGGCCTTGCACGGTCTCTGGCGGCCCACGAGCGGTCCCAACTTCCTGCCAGTAACCGCCTGCCTGTGGGACAGGCCTTTTATTTTGCTCTTTCGTTGTTACTATGCTGCCAAATAATCCGTTCTATGTATTTTATCCCTTTTACTGTTCTAATGTCCCCCGGCGGTCATATCTTGTTTCCTAATTTCTTATTTAACGCTCTTGATCAATCTCTTAATTTCTCTGCTTTGTGAGGGCTCATTGCACATTATTTGCAATGGGCTCCTTTCCTCTTCTGTCATATCTCATACTATGCTGTTCCCCATGCTTCCGAACAACCAAAACAGAATTCCTAAATCCTCCACTCCTTTTAATCCCTAAATTATCAAGCTCGCGCCTAAACAGTGGCTAATGGCTCCAAGGCGTTCGCAGCCTCGCAATTCTTTATTCTTTTGCTCCACCAATCCTACTCTCCTGTTCAAATTCTTCTCCTATCTCCCACAAGTCCACACACACTTTCAACATTACAATTTCCACAATCCTCAGTCATTCAAAGATCAGAGTACTCCAGGGAACAATCAAACACATTCGAACACAATCAAACACCTTCTTGCAACTCGTTTAACCCTCAATCGAAACACATGATAATGAACTTTAGACACACGAGTAACACAGTGCACAAACAGGAGATCACGCTGCTTATTATTATCAGGCACAACCACACTCCTACATAAACCACAATCATCCATCTAATATCACATTCAGTAACTGTACTGTTCCAAAATCAAATCACAATATTTCTAACTTCCAAAAGTTAAATCAAAAACAATACACAATCTACAGTAAATACAATGCAATACACCATAAACTACTACTTCATAATGTTGTCTCCACAGACCAATGAGTTGGTTTCCCATTATCGAAAATTCCTAGGACTTAACAAGTTTCCAACACACCAGTAAGTCTCTCATGGATAAAATTCCTAACACCTAGCAAGTAGTTTATCTTCTTTCAAACAGGTATCCAAGAACCAGTCACACAAATCCTACATACACAGAGATCCACACAGGCTTTTAAAAGCGGTAAACACACTTTGAATCCAAGTGGGACCACCTCCTCAAAAGAACAAGCAAACACAATACAGCAATGGAAAGGAAGGACATTAGCTTGGAGGATGTGGAATCGGTATGGGTAGAGCTGCGAAACACTAAGGGGCAGAAAACGCTGGTGGGCGTTGTGTACAGGCCACCTAGCAGTAGTAGTGAAGTTGGGGATGGCATCAAACAGGAAATTAGAAATGCGTGCAACAAAGGCAAAACAGTTATAATGGGTGACTTCAATCTACATATAGATTGGGTGAATCAAATTGGCAGGGGTGCTGAGGAAGAGGATTTCTTGGAATGTATGAGGGATAGTTATCTAAACCAACATGTAGAGGAACCAACGAGAGAGCAGGCTATTCTAGACTGGGTATTGAGTAATGAGGAAGGGTTAGTTAGCAGACTTGTTGTGCGTGCCCCCTTGGGCAAGAGTGATCATAATATGGTTGAGTTCTTCATTAGGATGGAGAGTGACATTGTTAATTCAGAAACAACGGTTCTGAACTTAAAGAAAGGTAACTTTGAGGGTATGAGACGTGAATTGGCCAAGATTGACTGGCAATTAGTTCTAAAAGGGTTGACGGTGGATATGCAATGGAAGGCATTTAAAGACTGCATGGATGAACTACAAAAATTGTTCATCCCAGTTTGGCAAAAGAATAAATCAAGGAAGGTAGTGCATCCGTGGATAACAAGGGAAATCAGGGATAGTATCAAAGCAAAAGATGATGCGTACAAATTAGCCAGAAAAAGCAGCATACCAGAGGACTGGGAGAAATTCAGAGACCAGCAGAGGAGGACAAAGGGCTTAATTAGGAAAGGGAAAATAGATTATGAAAGGAAACTGGCAGGGAACATAAAAACTGACTGCAAAAGTTTTTATAGATATGTGAAGAGAAAGAGATTAGTTAAATCAAATGTAGGTCCCTTGCAGTCAGAAACAGGTGAATTGATCATGGGGAACAAGGATATGGCAGACCAATTGAATAACTACTTTGGTTCCGTCTTCACTAAGGAAGACATAAATAATCTGCCGGAAATAGCAGGGGGCATCGGGTCAAAGGAGATGGAGGAACTGAGTGAAATCCAGGTTAGTCGGGAAGTGGTGTTGGGTAAATTGAATGGATTAAAGGCCGATAAATCACCAGGGCCAGATAGGCTGCATCCCAGAGTACTTAAGGAAGTAGCTCCAGAAATAGTGGATGCATTAGTGATAATTTTTCAAAACTCTTTAGATTCTGGAGTAGTTCCTGAGGATTGGAGGGTAGCAAACGTAACCCCACTTTTTAAGAAGGGAGGGAGAGAGAAAACGGGGAATTACAGACCAGTTAGTCTAACATCGGTAGTGGGGAAACTGCTAGAGTCAGTTATTAAAGATGGGATAGCAGCACATTTGGAAAGTGGTGAAATCATTGGACAAAGTCAGCATGGATTTACGAAAGGTAAATCGTGTCTGACGAATCTTATAGAATTTTTCGAGGATGTAACTAGTAGAGTGGATAGGGGAGAACCAGTGGATGTGTTGTATCTGGACTTTCAGAAGGCTTTCGACAAGGTACCACATAAGAGATTAGGATACAAACTTAAATCACACGGTATTGGGGGTTCAGTATTGATGTGGATAGAGAACTGGCTGGCAAACAGGAAGCAAAGAGTAGGAGTAAACGGGTCCTTTTCACAATGGCAGGCAGTGACTAGTGGGGTACCACAAGGCTCAGTGCTGGGACCCCAGCTATTTACAATTTATATTAATGATCTGGACGAGGGAATTGAAAGCAACATCTCCAAGTTTGCGGATGACACTAAGCTGGGGGGCAGTGTTAGCTGTGAGGAGGATGCTAGGAGACTGCAAGGTGACTTGGATAGGCTGGGTGAGTGGGCAAATGTTTGGCAGATGCAGTATAATGTGGATAAATGTGAGGTTATCCACTTTGGTAGCAAAAACGGGAAGGCAGACTATTATCTAAATGGTGGCCGATTAGGAAATGGGGAGATGCAGCGAGACCTGGGTGTCATGGTACACCAGTCATTGAAAGTAGGCATGCAGGTGCAGCAGGCAGTGAAGAAAGCGAATGGTATGTTGGCCTTCATAGCAAGAGGATTTGAGTATAGGAGCAGCGAAGTTCTACTGCGGTTGTACAGGGTCTTGGTGAGACCACACCTGGAGTATTGCGTACAGTTTTGGTCTCCAAATCTGAGGAAGGACATTATAGCCATAGAGGGAGTGCAGAGAAGGTTCACCAGACTGATTCCTGGGATGTCAGGACTTTCATATGAAGAAAGACTGGATAGACTTGGCTTATACTCGCTAGAATTTAGGAGATTGAGAGGGGATCTTATAGAAACGTACAAGATTCTTATGGGGATGGACAGGCTAGATGCAGGAAGATTGTTCCCGATGTTGGGGAAGTCCAGGACAAGGGGTCACAGCTTAAGGATAAGGGGGAAATCCTTTAAGACCGAGATGAGGAAAAACTTTTTCACACAGAGAGTGGTGAATCTCTGGAACTCTCTGCCACAGAGGGTAGTTGAGGCCAGTTCATTGGCTATATTTAAGAGGGAATTAGATGTGGCCCTTGTGGCTAAAGGGATCAGGGGGTATGGAGAGAAGGCAGGTACGGGATACTGAGTTGGATGATCAGCCATGATCGTATTGAATGGCGGTGCAGGCTCGAAGGGCCGAATGGCCTACTCCTGCACCTAATTTCTATGTATCTATGTATCTAAGCAGCAAATTATCTGCACTTAAATACTTGGATTCAACCAAGAACAAATACAGTTATAACATAAGAGCAAAATCACACTCAACAAGAAATAATACAGCTAATAGTTATAATGCATTAAATCACACTATTTTAAATTACACTAGATCATACAATTCAAGCAAACATTTATAACAATACAAGAGACATTGCCACAACAAAATCAGTAACAAGAACAGAATATCACAATTCATATAAAGGCAGAGCAGTACAATTTTACTTTGGAGTCACGTGAGTGACTACGTGAAGAACCCCGCCAGTGCGCCTGCGCGTCATTACGTCAGACGCCTTGACGCAAACGGACGCGAGGAGCAGAGCTCCAGTGGTTTGTAGTTTTTAAACTACAAGGTAAGTAAAAACTTTTTTCGTGTTTTCCATGTCCGTTTACTGTGGATCTGTGGGGATTTTTTCCACAGATGCCATGGAAAAAACGGGCAGGGGGAAGAGGCGAGCGACTCAGCCGACGGAAAGTCGGGAGTCTGCGGTTAGCGACCAACCGCCTCTAACCCGGTACAGTCGCCAGCGGTGAGCATAGCGACTGTGGACCTGGGGCTGATTAAAACACAGTCAGCGCCTGTCGGGCGAAAGGCGAAGTTTAAATCCCGACGGCCCACGGAGGGAGTCCCAGGCAATGGAAGTAGCTCCAGGGCTAGATACTGCTTTTAAGCGTATTGCCGAAATGGAAAGCCTTTTACATAGGCTGTTGGAGCAAAGTTCACTCAGGGAGGAGTGTACTGAAATCCAAGCTGCTGGAAGCAGCTCAACAGCTCCTGGTACAGGGCTAGATACTGCTTTTGAGCGTATTGCCCAAATGGAAAGCCTTTTGCATAGGCTGTTGGAGCAAAGTTCACTCAGGGAGGAGTGTACTGAAATCCAAGCAGCTCAACAGCTCCTGGTACAGGGCTGATGGAATGCACCCTCAGGGATGAGGAGCGTGCTATGGGTCATGAGATTTCAGACCCCGACTCTGACGGTGAGGCTGTACAAGGTGAAGAACGGCAGCTGCCAGATGTTCCACCCCTGGCAGTACGATTCGCTGCCCCGTCAGGGTCAGGAGAGGCGTTAGGAGAAGAACTGGCCTCCTTAATAAATTACTTGGTTTCCCATCAGCTGGAACAGCAGGAGTGGATGAGACTGCAAGAAAGCAGGAGACCCCAAGTAACTGTGTGTTGCTGAAAGCACCAGCAGTGAACCAAATTATCTGGAATCAGTTGAGTATGACTATGAGAACTCAGGAATTGAAATTGCAGAGAATATTAAAGCTGCTGGGTTCTGGAATAACTGCTTTTGCCAGAATAGCAGATAACAGCCAAGAGATGACGAAGTTGCATCAGGAAGCACTGGGGTTGCTATGCAGCACCCACTTCGAGATCAATTGTCTGAGGAAGGTGCTATACGGCCTACTATGAATCTGAAATTCGCAGCACTCTGCAAACCAAGTAATATACAATTACCCAACTTACTCTTTGGAGAGGATCTCGGGAGATGTATTAAAGAGTTGGAAGATGAAGCGAAAACAGGATTGATGAAAACATCAATGGTTGTAAAGTCTGTAAAGAGGAAGTATCCTTTCAGACGTCATACGGATCCTGGACCAGGACCAAGTCGCTCATCAACGCAGGGACATAGCTGGCGGCCTGCAGCGGGAATAAGAACCAGTGGTGGTGCTTCCGGGAGAATCCAGGGATCTCTCAGAGTACTCAAATGACTCAAGAGGTAGGTGGACCTGGGTCTCATGGGAACATACTAACTGGATTAAGTCCAAAAGTTGGAGGCAGATTACGTCTCTTCTATAACAATTGGAAGAAGATTACTTCAGATGTGGTAATTCTGAATAATATACAAGGATTTCGAATTGAATTCAATCCAAATTATGATTTGCCTGTCCAGCATGTTCCTAGCAGAACTCTCCACTTTGCAAAGTAATGGAGGTTCAAGCTGCGCTTCAAAACCCTATATATAAAAGGTGTTATTGAAGAATCAGTCTACCAAATTCACCAATTTGGGTCAAATATATTCCCTCGATCAAAAAAGGATGTAGGATTATTATAGACTTGACAAGTTGAATCCTTTTGTTCAGTGTCTGTTCACTTGGAAGATATGAAGTATCTTAAATTTACATGGATGAACCAGTTAGGGCAGTTCAAAGCTCTGCCTAATGGTTTAACGTCCGCTCCCAGAATATTCTCAAAATTGTTAAAATCAATTCTGGGGTTGCTGAGAAGCCAGAGGCATGTACTAATGGCATACTTGGATGATGTCCTGATTATAGGAAGGACAAAACAGTCAACAGAAGCATCTGTTGCAGTTGTGAAATCAACTTTTGAAAGTTTGGGGTTTCTAAATTCATCCAAAGAAATCAAGGTTAACAACATGTACCTCGATTGATTATTTGGGGTTCACAATTGATTCAGCCCAAATGAAAATTACTTTGCCCAGTGAAAAAAGGGTGGAGTTGATTAAAGATTGCAGTAATCTGTTAAACGAGCAAAAATCCTTAATCAGACAGGTGGCTCGAGTACTGGGAAAATTAGTAGATTCCCAGCAGTCCAGTATGGACCATTACATTATCAACAGCTGCAGAGAGTCAAAGAACAGGCACTGAGAGTGAATGCTGGTCATTTTGATAGAACCATGCAACTAACAACAAATGCTGTTTCTGATCTGCAGTGGTGGATTCTACATGTCTCAAGCAGTTCTGGCAAAGTGCTGATTGAACAACCTTCCATGATATTACAAACTGATGCCAGTGCACTAGGATGGGGTGCAACTGACTTAACATCTAGCTGCGGAGGCACATGGAATCAGGAAGAGTCATTGTTACTGCAGACATGGGGAATTACCTATTTGGAGCTTTTAGGAGGTTTCTATGGACTCCAAGCTTATTGTTCTAACACAACTAAAAGGCATGTTCAAGTTCAAATTGATAAACACAACAGCAGTTGCCTATATTAATGATATGGGTGGAATTAAGTTGGTGTCATGTGACAAAATGGCTAAAGCAACTTTGGTCTTGGTGTATTGAAAAGAACATTTGGATTTCAGCTATCTATCTACCAGGTAGAATGAACACGATAGCAGACACCAGGTCACGAAAGTTCCATGATAATAAAGAATGGATGTTGAATCAAGAGGTATTCAATGATATAGTAATCAGATTTGGAATGCCCGACATCGACTTGAATCATCAGCTATCGAGATATGTCTCATGGGAACCAGATCCAGGAGCAGTGGCGATTGATGCTTTCTCTCTACATTGGGGTGGTATGTTTTCATATATATTTCCACCTTTCTGCCTCATAAGCCAATGTTTGCTTAAAATCAGGCAAGATGCTGCTTGAAGGGTATTGGTAGTACCAGATTGGCCTACACAGCCATGGTATCTGTTGATATTAGAATTAACAACACAAATGTTGATGAAAGTCCCAAAAAGGAGTAATTTATTGCTGCACCCTGTAACAGGGGAACAACATCCATTATATGATCGTTTGGATTTGTTGATTTGCAGGTTTTAAGAAGGCCTTTTCTGGGGCGAGGACTGTCTGAGCGTACTGTGGACATGCTTACGGCAGCCTGGAGGAAGAGCACTCAAAAACAGTACCTTTCTTATATTAAGAAATGGGAAGAGTTCTGTGTACAAAAGAATGTGCAATATAGTACTGCAGATATTTCAAATGTTTAGAATTTCTGTCAAAACTTTATTATGATGAAGGTCTGAGTTGTAGTGTAATTAATTCAGCCAGAAGTGCATTGTCCTCATATTTGGTTCCGGATTCAGAAAGAAACCCAATTGGGTCACACCCAATTGTTTCCAGACTAATGAAAGGAATCTTTAATTCCAAACCACCGAAACCTAGGTACATGACAATCTGGGATGTAAGTGTGGTACTGAAACTACTTTGTGAATGGTCACCAAGTGCGTCTTTACCTTTGGCCAAGCTCAGTATGAAAGTAGTCATGCTTATGGCATTAGTGACAGCACAACTAGTGCAAACACTTGGAAAATTACAAATAGACAGGATGGAAGTAACTGAAGACAAGGTTACATTCTATATCCATGACCTACTAAAGCAAAGTAGGCCAGGTGTGACAGGATTTAAAATTATGCTAGCAGCATATCCAAATGATCCTTGTCTCTGTGTTAAGACATATTTGTTACAATACATTGAGGTCACAAAGAATTTGAGAAATACGGAAACTGGGTTGTTGATCACGCACAATAAACCACACAAGAGAGTTTCAGTACAGACTATTTCCAGATGGATAAAAGAAGTCTTAACAGCTGCTGGTATTAACACTGATGTTTTTACGTCTCACTTGACTAGGGCAGCAGAAACGTCGGCGGCCGGGCAAAAGACGTCCCCGTTGTCCAATGAGTTGATGTTTCAACATTTTTATCATCGGCCTATTGTTAATGCGGGATTGTTTGCAGAAACTATTTTAAGTTCTGTGTAAATTCCTCTGGTTTAAATGGGATCTGATTAATTTCATTATTGAAATGAATTACTGCATTTGTGGTACAAATGTTATTATGAATGCATGATTGATTATTCAAGGCAGTGAGAAGCCGGGATTGATCTACGGCATGAGAAGCCGGGATTGATCTACGGCATGAAATCACAAAGCTTTAAAATCTTCACGTAGTCACTCACGTGACTCCGAAGTAAAATAGTAAGATTAAACGAGAACTTACCTAAGTTTGAAGTTTGATCTTTATTTTATGAGGAGTTACGTAGGTGATTACGTGCCCACCACGACCCTACCCTCTATCATAAAGGTCAGATGGAAGTTCTTGTATAACTCGTTTTATTATGAGACTATATTACTTCGGTTGTTGTTTTTTGTGATTTCACACCGCTGCTTTGAAGATTGACGCGCAAGCGCACTGGCGGGGTTCTTCATGTAATCACCTACGTAACTCCTCATAAAATAAAGATCAAACTTCAAACTTAGGTAAGTTCTCGTTGAATCTTACTATTTACAGTGGCTTGCAAAAGTATTCATACCCCTTGAACTTTTCCACATTTTGTCACGTTACAACCACAAACGTAAATGTATTTTATTGGGATTTTATGTGATAGACCAACACAAAGTGGCGCATAATTGTGAAGTGGAACCTAGGAAGGGGATCCGCTCCGACTAGCGGTGCCAAAATTAAATGCGAAAACCACACAGTGGGCCCAGTTTCTGCACTCTCGATCGAAACAGCTCAACACCCTTGATCGCAAATGTGTTTGGGGGTCTTTTGAGATCCTGGACGAGCCCCCAATGTAAATATCTCATTCCAAGCTCCCCCCCCCCCCCCCCCTAGTTTCAGTCAAAAATCACTGGTGGTGGGAAAGATGCTGGAGTCACTTATTAAAGAGGTAATAATGGGGCATTTGAATAGCAGTAAAAGGATTACTCCAAGTCAACATGGATTTATGAAAGGGAAATCATGCTTGACTAATCTTCTGGAATTTTTTGAGGATGTGACAAGTAAAATGGATGAAGGGGTGCCAGTGGATGTAGTGTATCTAGACTTTCAGAAAGCTTTTGATAAGGTCCCGCACGGGAGACTGGTGACTAAAATTAGCGCACATGGTATGGGTGTTGAGATGGATAGAAAATTGGTTGGCAGACCGGAAGCAAAGAGTAGGAGTGAACGGGTCCTTTTCAGAATTGCAGGCAGTGGAGAGCCGCAAGACTCGGTGTTGGGGCCGCAACTGTTTACCATATATATTAATGATTTGGAAGAGGGAATTAGGAGCAACACTAGCAAGTTTGCAGGTGACACAAAGCTGGGTGGCAGTGTGTACTGTGAAGAGCATGTTAGGAGGTTGCAGGGTGACCTGGGCAGGTTGAGTGAGTGGGCAGATGCAGTATAATATAGATAAATGTGAGGTTATCCACTTTGGCGGCAAAAACAAGGGGGCAGATTATTATCTCAATGGGGTTAGGTAAGGGGGAGGTACAACCTGGGCGTCCTTGTACACCGGTCACTGAAAGTTTGCTTACAGGTACAGCAGACAGTGAAGAAAGCTAATGGAATGTTGGCCTTCATAACAAGAGGATTTCAGTATAGGAGTAAAGAGGTTCTTCTGCAGTTGTATAGGGCCCTGGTGAGACCACATCTGGAGTATTGTGTACAGTTTTGGTCTCCTAATTTGAGGAAGGACATCCTTGTGATTGAGGCAGTGCAGCGTATGTTCACGAGATTGATCCCTGGGATGGCGGGACTGTTATATGAGGACAGATTGAAAAGACTAGGCTTGTATTCACTGGAGTTTAGAAAGATGAGGGGGGATCTTATGGAAAGATATAAAATTATAAAAGGACTGGACACGCTAATTCAACTACTATACCTAACCATCGCGGGTTCGATCCTCGTATATGCCTGATCAAGCCCTCTAGGCCTCACTCAAACAGAGACACTCCAGAAGGTCACGCAGTCCCAAGCGCTCTCCCAGAAGATCGACACAGGACCTCATGGCAGCGGACTTTTATAGGTCCCCGAACCTCGAGGGGCCGAACCACATGGGGGTAGTCTCTTTACAATTGAATTACAGATATCGATTAACCCCATACATGACAGACATTTCCCTAAGCCAATAATACAGTAGCTAATACATTGTATTCAAACTGTGTTTCTCAGAGGAAACGAACATCGCAACATGTGCTCTGTATGCAAGAAAACCAGACAAGTCTCAATCCTTAATCCAATCACCATCCAGCAAAGTAAAGTTTTGCAACATTATTTACAATGTGTATGTCTGGTTTGCATTCATCCAATCAATTCTATGCATTTTTCACCTAATTGTCAGGGTCTGCAGATGTTCCCATTCTCTTCCTGCAGCTCTGATCTAGGCTCTAGACAAACTGGCACCATTCTGTAGCTTGTCCCATTTCTACAGAAAGCACTTTTAAATTGATCAAGTGGTCTAGTAGCTCCGAAGCCTTTACTAAATTTTAGTGTCCTAGCCTCTCCAATTTGGCTAGGATTAACACTGGCACACTATATAACCCCACACACTCCTGGTATGGTTCTGACACACTGTGTAACCCCACACACTCCTGGCAGGGTACTGTCAAAATATGTAAATTCTGAGAACATTCCTAAAAGTCCACAATGTCTATGGTCTTGATTCACGAGGTTCCCTCCACCACATTGGACAGAAACCTGAATGAATCTGATCTGTTTCTCACTCCGTTGTTCTGGACAGGGCAAGAACAGTGTTTTCCTGGTCTTCACTGTCTGCCCGACAATCCTCCTCACTCAATTGATGATTTTTCACAATTGTTGACACCTCTAGATACAACATCCCCACCTCCACCTGTATGTCGAATGCGTTGCTTCCTTCGTGACTCCCTGGCCTGCTCTTCCATGTCCAGCAGCTATTCCATTTCTAATGTCACTTCCCCATGAACACCACCTGTCCTTTCCCCACTTTGCTTCCAACCATGCCAGGAAACAAAATGTCTTTCTAGTTGAAGTGCCTTGCAGTTTTCACTGATGATTCTGAACAATTGACTGTCATCCCAGTCCCACTCTGTCCTCTCTGTCTTTGGTCCACCACACAAACCATGCGTGAATCACAGATTAGTATCTCATCTCCCAGTACAATGTGTGACAGACTTCTGGACTCAACATTGATCGCAATACGTTTCAATGATCAGCATCAACTTTCCCTTCCATCTCCCACTCCCTCTCTCTCCCCTTCCCCAACTCCCAATCTCCTCCTCCATGTCCCATTCCCCCTCCTGTACACGCCCCTCTCGCCCTTCCACCCCTTCACCCTTTCCCTCTCGCTCTTTCCCCCTTCTCTCTCTCCCTCCCTCCCATTCTGCTCCTCCCTGCCCACCTCCTTCCCACCCCTCCCGACATGTGCTGCCTGAGCTGCTGGGTATTTCCCTCCAGGTGCCCCTCTGACAGAACACCCCATGCCCTTTACCCTGTCTGTTCCCAACAGATCAACATTGGGTTCTTCAAAGTCTGTTCAAACCCAAAATAAATGCAAGCTGTGATTGTCATGGGAGAATCAACTATAGGACATACAGGGACCAGTGAACTGTCCGGGGAACGGGCTCACTTTCACAGTGCAGTTAATATCACAATGTGCTTGGCTGGTGATTTTCTCAGCCGTGACTCGCTGTCATCTGTAACCAGGTTTACCTCACTCCATTGAAATCCGTCAATTTAATTGAAGGGCATTGAACTCATTCTTGTATTCTTGAATGTTGAGTTTTGAGTTGAGTCATCTAACATTGTGTCCATTATCTGCCTCCCGTGCAAGATCTTCAAAGGAAACACAAGGAGACACTGCGAGCACAGACTGAAACACTGAGCGTGAACACCATCCTGATGAAGGGGAAGGTTAAGATTTTCCAGCTGCTTGATCGATACGCTGAACTTACAATCATCTCCACTGTTCGAGATCGGACAATGGTGGAACATGAGCTGCTGGCAAGAGGTCGGGACCATGAAGAGTGGAGAGAGAAATGTCTCCGGGGAAAACTGGAAAAAATCAGGACAGATCAATTGTTCCACAGCAGCTTTTCCCGGAGTAAGTCCGGATCTGGGAGTTCAGCATCAGCGGCCGGAGTTCCGGGGATCGGAAAAACAACAATGGTGCAAAAGATTGTTCATGACTGGGCCACAGGGAAAATATACCAACACTTCCAGTTTGTCTTCAGTTTCAAATTCAGGGATTTGAACATGATTAAAGACAGAGTAACCCTGAGGGAACTGATTCTGGAGCAATATCCTTACTTTGGGAATATCCTGGGAGAGGTCTGGAAGAACCCAGAGGGATTGCTGTTTATATTCGATGGACTGGATGAATTCAAGAGCAGAATCGATTTTGCTGACAGTCGGAGAGACGCAGAACCTCGGCACATGTGTCCAGATCCCGAGTGGTGGTGTGAAGTGTCTGACATTGTGTACAGTTTAATCCAGCACAAGCTGCTCCCAGGGTGTTCAGTGCTAGTGACCACCCGCCCCACTGCGTTACATTTACTGGAAAAGGCAGAGATCAGTGTCTGGGCAGAAATCCTGGGATTTGATGGTGAGGAACGGAAGGAATATTTCACCAGGTATTTTGAAGATCAGACGGTGGCAGCAGCTGTTTTCAAACACGTGAAGGAGAACGAGATCCTGTACACCATGAGCTACAACCCCTCCTATTGCTGGATCCTCGGCCTGACACTGGGCCCCTTCTTCACACAAACACACCGGGACCCGCAACGAGTTCCCAAGACCATCACCCAACTATATTGTTACTTTATTTACAACATCCTGAAAAACCACGGCCGTGAGAGTGAGAGCCCCCGTGAGGTGTTACTGAGGGTTGGTCAGATGGCCTTCACTGGAGTGTCTGAGAAGAACATTGTGTTCACAGATGGAGATTTGATCAAATACAATCTGCAGCCTTCCCAGTTCCTGTCCGGGTTCCTGATGGAACTTTTGGAGAGAGAGGATTCAGCCCGAAGCGTGGTGTACACCTTCCCGCACCTCACCATCCAAGAGTTTGTAGCCGCACTCGCACAATTCCTGACTGTAGATCGCGGCGATATCCTGAAACTCCTGTCTGAAGCCCACAGCACGACAGACGGGCGATTTGAAGTATTTCTCCGTTTTGTCGCTGGTCTCTCCTCCCCACGGTCAGCTTGGGTCCTGGAGGAGTTTCTGGGTCCATTTCCAAATCAAACAATTGGCCGAGTGATTGACTGGGTGAAGGAAGAGGTTCAACGTCAGATTAGAAATGCAGGGAGTGAGTTCGGTAAACGGAGCCTCCTGAACACGCTGCACTACCTGTTTGAGGCTCAAAATCCTGCACTGGCTAAGGAGACACTGGGATCTGTGGAAACACTTTCATTTAGTGGACTGGGATTGACCCCGATTGACTGTGCAGTCCTGTCTCATGTCATCAGGCCCTGTGATACAATCAAACACCTCGATATGGGGAAATGCCGCATCAGGTGTGAAGGCCTCCAGTGGCTGGGACCTGCTCTGCACAAGTGTCAGCACTTGGGGTAACTGTCCGTTTGACGCTAACACTGAACTGTATAATTGTTTCACTATTTTGTTCTTCCATCCAGCACCCCTTCCATGGGGCCGGCTGTCACTGTGCACGGCACCCCTCCTATGTTACCCTCCTTCGATTTGGCGGTGGTCGACTGTCCCCTCCTCCCCAGGGTCGCGGATGGTCTACTCAGCTACCCTCTCCCCGGGTCACCGGTGGTCGACTCCCCCCAGCCCTCCCCCGGATCGCCGGTGGTTGACTTCTTATCCCCCATCCCTCCCCCGGGTCGCTGGTGGTCGACTCCGTCCCCACCGGGTCAGACGTGTTGCAGCCGTTGTCTGCACGGGAAACTTTTCCAAATCATCAGGGAATGAGAATAAATGGTGAAATTCACCAAACACTACAACCACAGAGATGCATTCAATAATTTGCTGAGGCGCTTCCAGAAATATCAGTTTTGTTATCTCTGCCCCGGGGTTTGTATCAGTTTGTTTTTTACTCTGTCTTAACTCTGGAGTTAAAGGAGAAGTGAGCACAGGAAAAGGAACAAAGGACTATCAAATTAATGGGAAGGAAAGTTTGAGAAGGGATAAGAGAGTAAGGTCAGGGCCAATCGTGACAGGTGTGAGAGGGGAGGTGAATACCGAGTTCACGGTGTATATGAATGCGCAAAGTATAAGAAATAAAGTGGATGCGTTTGAGGCTCAGTTAGAAATTGGCAAGTATGATGTGGGAATTACAGAGACATGGCTGCAAGAGGGCAAGGGCTGGGAACTGAATATTCAAGGGTATACGTCCTATAGAAAAGGTGGGCAGAGGGGGTGGGGTGGTAGCTCTGTTGGTGAGGAATGAAATTCAGTCCCTTGCGATGGGTGACTAAGAGTCAGGAGATGTAGAGTCAGTATGGATAGAACTGAGGAATTGCAAGGGTTTGATGACGTTGAGCTTGGCGGTGGTAAGGCCTTCAACATTGAGCTGCAGTAGCGCTAAACCTCGACAGTTGGCGGCATTTAATGGTGGTGCCTGGCCTGGGGAGGCATGGCTTTTAGCGGTCTGCAGACGTGGTAAAGACATTGGTTTCGCTTTGTGGGCTTATGAGCCTGTAAGCTACGCGTAGAGGCTGTCTTTGTCTCCTCCAGCCACCGTATGGTGAAAGAGGTCTGATTGACCTGGACGATGACACGTTGGCCTGGCTCGCCTCAACGGAGTTGCAGGTCTAAAAGACACACGACAGAAGAATCAAGGGTAAAAAGACCCTAATGGGAGTTATCTACAGGCTCCCAAACAGTAGCCTGGACATAGGGTGCAAGTTGAATCAGGAGTTAAAATTGGCATGTAGTAAAAGTAATGCTATGGTTGTTATGGGAGATTTCAACATGCAGGTAGACTGGGAAAATCAGGTTGGTACTGGACCTCAAGAATGAGAGTTTGTGGAGTGCCTCCATGATGGTTTCTTAGGGCAGCTTGTACTGGAGCCTACCAGGGAGAAGGCAATTCTGGATTTAGTGTTGTGTAATGAACCGGATTTGATAAGGGAACTCGAGGTAAAGGAGCTATTAGGAGGCAGTGACCATAATATGATCAGTTTTAATCTACAATTTGAGAGGGAGAAGGGAAAATCAGAAGTGTCAGTATTACAGTTGAACAACTGGGTCTATGGAGCCATGAGTGAGGAGCTGGCCAAAGTGGACTGGAAAGATACCTGAGCAGGGATGACAGTGGAACAACAATGGCAGGTATTTCTAGGAATACTACAGAAGGTGCAGGATCAGTTCATTCCAAAGAGGAAGAAAGATTCCAAGGGGAGTAAGGGGTGACCTTGGCTGACAAGTGAAGTCAAGGACAGTATAAAAATAAAAGAGAAGAAGTGTAACATAGCAATGATAAGTGGGAAGCCAGAGGATTGGGTAATGTTTAAAGAGCAATAGAAGATAACTAAAAAGGCAATGAGGGGAGAAAAGATGAGGTACGAAGGTAAGCTGGCCAAGAATATAAAGCAGGATAGTAAAAGCTTATATTGGTATGTGAAGAGGAAACAATTAGTTAAGTCCAAAGATGGACCCTTGAAGACCGAAAAATATGAATATATTATGGGGAACAAGGAAATGGCAGATGAGTTGAACAGGTAGTTTGGATCCGTCTTCACTAAGGAGGACACAAACAATCTTCCTGATATAGTAGTGGCCAGAGGATCTGGGGTGACGGAGGAACTGAAGGAAATCCACATTAGGCAGGAAATGGTGTTGGGTAGACTGATGGGACTGAAGGCTGATAAATCCCCAGGGCCTGATGGTCTGCATCTCAGAAGTGGCTCTAGAAATCGTGGATGCATTGGTGATCATTTTCCAATGTTCTATAGATTCAGGATCAGTTCCTGTGGATTGGAGGGTAGCTAATGTTATCCCACTTTTTAAGAAAGGAGCGAGAGAGTAAACGGAATTATAGACCAGTTAGCCTGGTGGTGGGGAAGATGCTGGAGTCAATTATTAAAGATGAAATAGCGGCACATTTGGATAGCAGTAACAGGATCGGTCCGAGTCAGCATGGATCTACGAAGGGGAAATCATGGTTGACTAATTTTCTGGAATTTTTTGAAGATGTAACTAGGAAAATTGTCACGGGAGAGCCAGTGGATGTAGTGTACCTCGACTTTCAGAAAGCATTTGAGAAAGTCCCACATAGGAGATTAGTGGGCAAAACTAGAGCACATGGTATTGGGGGTAGGGTATTGACATGGATAGAGAAGTGGTTGGCAGACAGGAAACAGAGAGGAGGGATTAACGGGTCCCTTTCAGAATGGCAGGCAGTTACTAGTGGGGTACCGCAAGGCTCGGTGCTGGGACCGCAGCTACTTACAATATCCATCAATGATTTGGATGAAGGGATTCAAAGTAACATTAGCAAATTTGCAGATGACACAAAGCTGGGTGGCAGTGAACTGAGGAGGATGCTATGAGAATGCAGGGTGATTTGCACAGGTTGGGTGAGTGGGCAGGTGCATGGCAGATGAAGTTTAATGTGTAGAAATGTGAGGTTGTCCACTTTGGTAGCAAAAATAGTAAGGCTGATTACTATCTAAATGGTGTCAAGTTGGGAAAAGGGACAACAGGATCTGGGGGTCCTTGTTCATCAGTCACTGAAAGTAAGTATGCAGGTACAGCAGGCAGTGAACAAAGTGAATGGCATGTTCGCCTTCATTACAAGAGGAGTTGAGTATAGGAGCAAAGAGATGCTTCTGCAGTTGTATAGGGCCCTAGTGAGACCACACCTGGAGTATGTGTGCAGTTTTGGTCTCCAAATTTGAGGAAGGACATTCTTGCTATTGAGGGAGTGCAACGTAGGTTCAAAAGGTTAATTCCTGGGATGGCAGGACTGTGATATGCTGATAGAATGGAGTGGCTGGGCTTGTATACTCTGGATTTTAGAAGGATGAGAGTGGATCTTATTGAAACATATAAGATTATAACCATATAACCTTACGGGTTTGGACACGCTAGATGCAGGAAACATGTTCCCGATGTCAGGAGAGACCAGAACCAGGGTCACAGTTTAAGAATAAGAGGTAAGCCATTTAGAACGGAGATGAGGAAACACTTTTTCACACAGAGTTGTGAGTCTGTGGAATTCTCTGTCTCAGAAGGCAGTGGAGGCCAATTCTCTGGAGGCTTTCAAGAGAGAGTTAGATAGAGCTCTTAAAGATAGCTGAGTCAAGGGATATGGGAAGAAGGCAGGAACGGGGTACTGATTGTGGATGATCAGCCGTGATCACAGTGAATGTCGATGCTGGCTCGAATGGCCTATTGTCTATTGCCTATTATCTATTGTCTATTGTCTGTTTGTATTTAGACTGGGAAACAACGACCTGGGAGATTCCGGGGTGAAACTGGTGTCTGCGGCTCTCAGGAACCCGGACTGTAAAATACAGATACTGGAGTAAGTCCCAGACTGTGAGAGATTGTGTTTACACTCACTGGGTGTCTGACACTGAACATTAATATGATCAGTAATTGTGTCACTGATAAACACTGGGGATTTGCACCCTCTCCTGCCTCTCTGTGTCCCTCACCCTCTCACTCTCTCATCTCCAGGCTGGGCAGTGTCGGTCTCACAGATTCTGGAGCCGACGATCTCGTCTCCGCTCTCATTACAAAGCCCTCATTGACGGAGCTGGAGCTGTCACACAACTCCCTCACAGACCGATCTGTTCCCGCCCTCCGCCGCCTCATAATGGCCCTCCCAAAACTTGAGCGGATCTGGTGAGTGTTTGTGTTAATGTTTAATGTGGTAAAATATCAGGGGATCCACGGGCTTCTCCTGTGATTTTGTTCTGTAAGTGTTGTTGAAATATTAACCCCAGTCCCTGTTATTGACACATGTTTCATCTGTTTATTTCCTCTTTATTCCTGGACTTGTTTCAGGCTGTGGGGGAATAAGTTCAAACCGACCGGGAAGAAGGAACTGAGGTCGCTGCAGGAACCCAGACCTGGACTGATTGTGGAACTGTGAACATCTCGGGGTGTAAACGTATTGTGCGCTGTTTTGAGGAAGGACATTCTTGCTATTGTGGGCGTGCAGCGTAGGTTCACCAGGTTAAATCCCTGAATGGCAGAACTGTCATATTCTGATAGAATGGAGCGGCTAGGCTTGTACACTCTGGAATTTAGAAGGATGAGGGGGATCTTATTGAAACATATAAGATTATTAACGGTTTGGACACGCTAGAGGCAGGAAACATGTTCCCGAATCCTGATGTTGTCACAGCCCTGGGGACCGGAATATTGTTGGCCGATTCCCTGCACCTCCCCTTTAAACAGCCGCCCTCCCCTTTAAACGGCCGCGCTCCGGGTTTAAACCCCAACGGTTCCCGGGCCGGCCGGGCTGTGACGACAGAGGCGGCCCTGCCCGCTGTCACGTGACCCGGATACACGGCGCTGCTGCTGATGCCGGATATCTGGTACTGCCCCCCAGTGGGGGACGGGGGAATTGCAGCTGGACCTGCAGGAACCCGGATATGACTTTATCAGCTCCTGCTGTGGATTGATGGTGACAACAACAGCATTGTTCAAACTGTTCATTCACATAGCAATGTCTGTTACTGCTTTATCGTCTGTAAATAGTTAATTATAGTTTAAACTTGTAGATTGGTTATTGCATGTGAACCCTGCAATAAGTCTTAACAACTTTTCTCTCTACGGGGAAGGATGTAGATTGGTTATTGCATGTGAACCAATCAGAGTAATGTAGCATCACTAACTCCACCTTACTGTATACTTTATATTAATACCCATTTCCTACATTACGTAGTTATATTAGTAGTAGCGATGAACTACCAACCTACTGTACTGCTCTACTATACCTTATGATTAAAGATGATTTAAACTCCAGACCTATGTCTGTTAAGTCGTTTACAAAACTTGTAAAGTTTGTTGATGTCTAGGTTACTAACACCTCCTGCTCCCCCCCTCCTGCTCCCCCTCCTGCTGTCCCCCCCCCCTCCTGCTCCCCCCTCCTGCTGTCCCCCCTCCCGCTGTCCCCCTCCTGCTTCCCCCCCCTCCTAATTCTCACCCCCCTCCTGCTCCACCTTTCTATCCTGGACACTGTAATTACCTGACCCGCACACAGGTAAAGGTGTAGGCATCTTTAATAGTCATTCCAGTGTCAGATCTGCAGTACATTGTATGTTCAGTCTGCTGCAACTACTGAATATAATAAACGAGTTCTTCCACTATAAAGCCTGCACTGGGCGGGGTTATTACTACTAAGCATTCTGATTGGCTAACATGTAATAGCCAATCTACATCTCTCATAGAAAGGAAAAGCAACTTCGGCACTTAAACAATAAGCTGAGGGAATATAGTGAGGTTAAACAAAATCGCAGTATCTGGTGGGTGGCCTGCTAGCCCGCCCGGCCCTTGTGCGGTGGGGGGCTGCCTCATCACCTTGTCCCTCCGAACAGATGGGGACTGGGGTTGGTAGTGCCGCTGATGACCCGACGGGCCTTAGGGGAAAGACCGCCACGTGGGTACCGGGGTGGGCTGACGAGGGGAGCCCGGGACACCGGTTACAACGGGAGATGCAGGGGCAGACACGCAGGGAGTGTGTGGTCTTGGTAGCAACAGGTGACGGGACGGCTGCAACAGGCGTCGGTGTGAACATGAGTGGTGGGGCATCAGGACCCGCAGGCGCTGGACAAGGTTCCTTCACCAGAAGGAGGTGTTGACGGTTGCGTCTGTAGAGGACACCATCCACTTCGACCAGGTAGGAGCACGGTTCCTTCGAGGGGCCATGAATGTACCCTAGTTTGGTATGTCCTTTGTCAGTTTGTAGGCGTACCACTTGTCCTTGTACTAGTGGTTTGAGCGGCTTGCTGGTCTTGTCATAAAACCGCTTTTGCGTGTCGCGTTTAAACTGCACACGCTTTTGTATCGCGGTGGGAGAGCGGTCTTGCGGCTGCAGCTGTTGCTGGGAGATGGGCAGTGGTGGACGCGTCTGGCGAGACATTAGTCGCTGGGCAGGGGAGCCGAGAATGCTGTCCCTTGAAATGTTCTGCAGGTTGAGTAGGTCCAGGTTCAGATTTTGCTAGGTAGGAACGTTCCATGAGTTGTTTAGCGCTCCGAACAGCACACTCGGCAAGTCCATTGGACTGTGGGTATTCTGGGCTGCTGGTGACATGTTGGAAGTTCCACCGTTTGGCAAAGTTCTTGAACTTTTGACTGGTGAATTTACTTCCATTGTCAGTTTGAAGGCGGACGGGTGCCCCATGCACGGACAGGTGGATTGATCGTTTTTGGATCACTGTTTCGGAAGGGATCGTTGGGAGTAGGTCAATTTTGAACCAGCTTGAGTAGGAGTCCACCAAAACAAGGTAATGTTTCCCGTGCCATTCAAAGATGTCGGCGGCCAGTGAAGACCACGGAAGGGAGGGAGCTGGCTGATGCAGGAGGCGCTGCTTCTGCTGGTGTGGTGTCAGGCTGTTGCAGATGGTGCACGATTCCGTCTTATCGCTTATGTACCGTGTCATCCCGGGCCAGTAGATCGTGTTCTAAGCTCGTTTTAGAGTGGCCTCCATGCCGGGGTGGCCTCTGTGGATATCGTCATAGTACTCATTCCGTAGAGTGGGAGGGATGACTGCTTTGTGGCCTTTGACGATTATCCCGTCCTGTAGCACCAGTTCGTCACGAACCAAGAAGTAGGGTCGTATTTCGTACGGGGTGTTTGACTGTTTGTTGGGCCATCCGTTCCTTATGACGGTGGTTAGCAGTTGCGAAGTTTAATCAGCTGTGTGTTCGGCAAGGCGGCGTAGATGATCAGTGGGCACGAACTAGACCTTCAGGACTGAGAATTTGTCTTGTTCGATGGGGTGGCGTTCGCTGGTGGTGCACGGGGCTCTGGAAAGCGTGTCTGCAATGTGCATGTCTTTACCTTTCTTGTATATGATGCGGAAGTCAAAACACTGCAGCTGCATCATCATGCGTTGTAGACGAGCCGGGGCGGCGTGGATGGGCTTGTCAGGTTGGTGACCAGTGGCTGATGGTCAGTCTCAACAGTGAAAGTTTTGCCAAAAATGAAGTCTTTAAATTTTGAACAGGCAAAGACGACGGCGAGCAGTTCCTTCTCAATTTGGGCATAGCGTTGTTCAGTGTCTGTTAGGGTTTGTGATGCATAGGAGACAGGGATCACATCACCGTCGGTGGTTGGCTGTAGGCATGCTGCGCCTAGCCCGTACTGAGATGCATCGCAGGTGATGGTGATCGGCAGCTTGAGGATAAAGTACACCAGTGTTGGTGCGCTGGCTAGCTGGAGCTTGAGCGTCTCGAAGGCTCTTTGGTGTTGTGGGTACCAGGACCATGCAGTGTCCTTGTGAGTCAGTTGTCGCAGGGGGACAGAAAGTTTGCTGAGGTTGGGAATAAATTTGCCCAGATAGTTCACCATACCGAGGAACCATTGCAAACTGGTGACGTCGGTTGGAACTGGCAGTTTGTTAATGGCTGCAGTCTTTAACAGATCAGGTTTTAATCCGTTGCTGGTGAACACATGACCGACGTAAGTAACTTCCGGATCACGGAATCTGCACGTGAGAGGTTTGAGTTTAAGGTTGATGTCTCTGGCACGGTTTAATATATTCTTCAGGTTGGCTTCATGCTCGGCTAAATCACGGCCGTAGACTAGGATATCATCAACAATGATGGCTCATGGATATTCTGCAAACAGCTGTTCCATCGCACGTTGGAAAACTTCATCGGCTGAGTTGATGCCGAAGGGCATTCTTAAAATCTGTAGTGGCCAAACGGTGTGGCAAAAGTTGTCAGAGCAGATGATGCATGGTCCAGTGGTATTTGCCAGAAAGAGCATTTGGCATCAAGGACTGAGAATACCGTTGCATTTCCAATTTGCGCAGCCACATCCTCTGTAGTTCTCGTCGGGTAATGTGGGCGTTTGATTGCTGTGTTTATGTCTTTGGGGTTGATGCAGACCCGCAACTCTTCTTTGTTTTTCTTGATGGTTACGACCATAGTGGCGACCCGGTCAGAGGGTTCGCTGACCTCGGCAATAACTCCGAAGGAGACCATTCGTTTTAGGTCAGTGCGTATTCTTTCCCGCATGGCATGGGGAACACGGTGGGGTGCGCGAACCACTGGTGTAACTGTAGGATCTACGGTGATTCTGTACGTCGTGGGCAGCTTGCCAAGTTTGTCGTCGAACAGGTCTTTGTACTGGGATAGCAGCTGTTGTGTTGGCTCCTCTGTCAAACAGAGTTTGTGGGCAGCACATCCAAAATAGACCAGTCCTAAGTCTGATGCCAAGCAGGGTTTCAGAGTTAGGTTGAGCGATGTAAAACATCAGGTTTTTTGTTTGTTCATTGACAGTGCATTTCAAATCAGCTTTCCCCAGTGGGTGTAAAACATCCCCACTGTAGGCAGGAACAGGGTACTGTTTGGGGATGATCAGCCATGATCACATTGAAGGGCAGTGCTGGCTCGAGGGGCCGAATGGCCTACTGCTGCACCTATTGTCTACAGGCATGTAGCGTGGAGGAGTCCTTTTTCATTTGCTCCGTGCTCCTGATCTTGTTGAACTCTCTAAGCGACATTACGTTGACCTTGGCACCAGTGTCCACCTTGGCAGTCAGGGCCTTGTTGTTTATCACCATGGTCACTGCTGGGTCCAGCAGTTTGCCTGAGGAGCGTAGGAGAGATAGTACTGCTGAGTCCTTGTCTGTTATCAGAATCATTCCCGTGAGAAGCATCGTTGTGTTCTTGGGAGTCGGAGTCAGACAGTTCTTGTTGAAACAGGTGCAGATTTGTCCTTGAAGCAGCGTTCCCACGAGACCGACAACACGTAGCAAAATGATTAAGCTTCTTGCAGTTGTGACAAACTTTCCCATGGGCTACGCAGAACTGGCGCCCTCTAGAGTGGAAATAATTGCAGTTGGGGCTTCTCGTGGCAGGCACATTAGAACTTTGCCTCTGGACCTGATAGATTGAGCATTAGCGATGCCTTCAGATCATCGGGGTCATTCCGGTGAACTATGCGAATATAGTGAGCATATTCACGTTCAAACATGCGCCATCGCTCGGCTATGTCAGAGTCAAACACAAGGGGACTCGGTTTTTGACAGGAGTTGGCCATAACGTCTAAAAATGTCAAAATAAAACTGATAAAGAAAATAAATCGCGATAAACAAATGGTCAGAACCAGTTTTCTGACACCATGTAATGACCTGACTCACACACAGGTAAATGTGTAAGCATCTTTAATAGTCATTCCAGTATCAGATATGCAGTACATTGTACGTTCAGTCTGCTGCAACTACTGAATATAATAAACGAGTTCTTGCACTATAAAGCCTACACTGGGCGTGTTATTATTACTAATCATTCTGATTGGCTAACATGCAATAGCCAATCTACAGATACTAGCATGGATAGCAGGTTGGCTGGATGGCAGAAGACAAAGAGTGGCAATAAAGGGGGCTTTTTCTGATTGGCTGCCAGTGACTAGCGGAGTTCCGCAGGGGTCGGTGCTGGGGCCGCTACTCTTCACGTTGTATATTAATATTTGGACGAGGCGATTGGAGGCTTTGATGCAATGTTTGCGAATGATCCGAAAATGGAGGTGCAACTAGCGTAGAGAATGCAGGGACTCTGCAGAAGGATTTGACAGGTTGGGAGAGTGGGCGGAGAAGTGGCAGATGGTACATAGTGTAGCAAAGTGTGGTGTCGTGCATTTTGGTGGTAGGAATAAAGATGTAGACTATTTTCTAAATAGGGTGAAAATCCAGAAATCAGAGATGCAATGGGACTTGGGAGTGCTGGTGCAGGATTCCGCAACAGTTAATCTGCAAGTCGAATCAGTAGTCAAGAAACAAAACTCAATGCTAGCTAGTATTTATTTCAGGAGGGCTTGCGTGCAAAAACAGGGATGTTATACCGGACTCGCTGAATGTCCCTATCCAGCTATCCAGCAAGCTAAACAATTGATCCAATAAAGACCATTAGAGACGAGCTGTTGTTTGATGCTTTACTGTATTCAATGTGAAACTAACATATATGCACAACAAGAAACAACATAGAGTTTAGTTACGTTATTCATCTATATAATTAAAAGTCTCATCTTGACCACTTTCTGTCTGAGCTGGACATTGATATTAGAAAAATGCTACCAAATATTACTATGATTTTTGGTCATCTTACTCACAGTCCTCCTCCGATGAGCAGGCCCCGAGGATTTTTCCCATCGATGAAAAATAAGAAAGTTATGAGTGTTTAAAAACATTGAGATCCTCTCACCTGTCAATCACCACGATGAAGGTAACGCCCTTTCTGGGGGGGGCAGAACTATAAAATCCAGGATGCCTGGACTCAGTCACTCTGCAAGATCGCGAGGGAGAGGCCACAACTCTCATTCTAAGCTGTGAATCAACTGAACTGTGAGTCTGCAATGTACTTGCAATAAATGATTTGTTAGCCCTTAATGACAATGCCATGAGTTGTTTGACCCAATGATCCTATAGCGGAGCAAGATAGCCCACTCGACGAAAAAGCCGTAGTAGGGTCATAGGTAATCTTCAGCACCATATCAGTAACCGGCTTCCGTCTCTGCTCTAGTATCTTTGCTTTGGTCATGGCGTCTTCATACACAAATCATCTTTTTTGTTTCTCAGCTGCAGGTAATCATTTTGATATTCCTGCCTAGTCCTCCTTATTAACTTTGAACATATAAAATATTGCCATTAGGAATGAGCTCCAGAACATCCTGCACCCACTCAAGCCACCATCCCCCCCCCCCCCCCCCTTCCCTCCGACACGGACACGGAGCGATCGCCGGCCCCCTTTTTTTTGTTAAACATTTATTTCCTTCGGGTTTTCTTTTTAATTTCCCCCTTACCATTTCCGCACTTTTTCGATAGTTGCCATGACCCATTTGATGTCATCCTTCGCCCTGCTCCTGGTCTCAGCCCGCACCTTTCTGCCGGACATGCCGTGTGTGTGTTAGTTTTGCGGAGACTGGGGGGGAGAAGCACCGGCACCAAGTGCAAGCGAACACGCGGACAGATGGACGAAAGAACGATCATAGAGCGGAATAGGTGCCATTTCAGGTCGAGACCCTTCTTCAGACTGACAGTCAAGGGAAAGACAAACGGGAGATATAGGCATATCTTCCATTCATTTGTCCTTAGTACCGTCTATATCTCTTGTTCCTCTTTCCCCTGGCTCAGTCTGAAGAAGGGTCTTGATCTGAAATGTCACCTATTCCGCTCTATGATCGTTGCTTTTGTCCATCTGTCTGCCCGTTCACTCGCCCTTGGATTAAGTAGCGCAGGATAAAGCTGGGAATTCACACACAGGATGTTCTTGTGTAAATGTAGCATTTATTTTGTAGGTCAACACAGTTTTCTAAAATTGGAGTGTCTGAAGAAGGGTCTCGGCCCGAAACGCCACCCATTCTTTCTCTCCAGAGATGCTGCCTGTCCCGCTGAGTTACTCCAGCATTTTGTATCTACCTTCTTTCAAAAAACAAATCCTGGTCCCGCAATGTTTTAAAACACACAAAAAAAAGATTACGTTTTGTGCAGCATTCAGCTCCCCCCTCCACCCGTCCGGGGAAATTAAAGTGGGTTTTTTTTTTGTAGTAAAGGAGGGAGGAGGGTGAAATCGCTCAGTAACGGGTCATGGCAGCTATCGAAAAAGTCGACCCGAAATATCACCTATTCTCTCCAGAGATGCTGCCTGATCCGCTGAGTTACTCCAGCCTTTTGTGTCTGTCTTCGGTTTAAACCAGCATCTGCAGTTCCTTCCTGTACAAGGTATGTGCCGTTTAACTGAATGCAAAACTGTTACTGAAATGGCGGACGTTACGCTCCGTTGCATACTACACGGCAGTTCATTGGATTTTGCAGGAGCAGTCCATCTTGCCTCGCTATAGGATCTTTGGTTTGGCCTGCTGCCCTGACTGTGCTTGAAACTGCAATGCTTTATTAGGTCCGACTGTTTGGAAGGAATAAATGCTTTATTAGGTCCGACTGTTTGGTTCAAATGTCCCGCTCATTTCGTGTCTTCAGCTTAGTGGACAGGTCGCGTTGATTGCGTAATTTCTGGTGAGTGCAGAGGAAGCTGATTGCGGAAGTTCCGCTGACTGCGGAAGCCCCTAAGTGGAGAGGCCGCGCTCAGCTGTGTGAGTATTCAAGAAAGTTTACTGCCATATATATGGTATGTTTGTGAGTGTGTGTGTGTGTGTGTGTATGTATGTGTGAGTGTGTGTGAGCGAATGAGTGCGTCAGTGAGTGCGTGGGGTGAGTGATCTCAGTGACTGAGCTGCCAGCCCAAGAATCCATTCGGCCCACAATGTCCATACTAACCCTCTGGAAACCAGTCCCTTCAGCCCACAACACCATGCTAGTGCTCCAGAAAGCCCCACCCCCATATACTGCCCAGCAATATTGGAATTAGTGGAGAGGTGGAATATTGCGTTGGTGGACCAGCCCTCCCATGTGAAGCTGGAGCCCAACGGGTCCCACTTAGTCTAGTTTAGTATAGGAACATAACCGAGGATGCCACCACCAGGATGAACTCATGCTGAGGAGGATGAAACCGAACAAAGCACCAGGACCTGACCAGATCTGTGGGCGGTTGCTGAAGGCCTGCTGCAGCCAGCTGCCTGGTGTTTTCTGTCATCTCTTCAACCGCTCCCTGTCAGAACATTCAATCCCGTCACTCTGGAAATCCGCAACCATCTGTCCTGTAGCCAAAAAGAGTCTGTGACAATGACAACCGGCCTGTGGCATTAACATCTCTGGTCATGAAAGGCTTATTCTTTCCCAGCATCAGGAGGTCAGTATGCATGCTGACCCTTTTCAGTTTGCATACAAACGGCACAGGGGTGTGGATGACTCTGTACTAACGCTGCTGCATGCTGTATACCCATCTTGAGAAGCCCAAATCATTCATTCGGCTGGTCTTTGTGGACTTCTCTAGCGCCTTTAACTCCGTGCAACCTCACCTGATGGGACGAAAACTGCTCCAGATGGATGTCAACCCGCACCTGGTCCTCTGGATCCTCTCATTCTTGACAGATAGACACCAGAGGGTCAGAGTCAATGGTCACCTCAGTTCATCCAAGACACAGGAGCCCCACAAGGCTCTAATCTCACCGGTTCTGTACACACTATACACAAACAACTGCAGGAGCACTAACCCAGGTATAACATACATTAAATACTCTGATGACACTGATCATGGACATCACCACTCACAGGGACAGTTACAGTCTGAGATGGACATTTTTGCAGAGTGGTGTAGGTGGAAATGCCTTGACCTCAATACCTCCAAAACAAAGGAGTTGGTTGTTGACTTCCGTAAAGGTCCATCCATCACCCCCACTCTGTTAGTCAACAACCAGCCAATAGAAAGGGTCGAGTCATACAGACACCTTGGGACAACAATTGATCACAAACTCACCTTCCAACTAAACAGTGAAACTATCTTTTCTAAGTGTCAGCAGCGCCTCTTTTTCCTGAGGAAACTGTAGACTTCAGGTTCACCAGTCAGTCCTGACGGCTTTTTACAAATGTTTCATTGAATCAGTAATAACCTTCAATATGTCAGCCCGGTTTGGATCACTATCCAACATCCATCGCAACCCACTAAACACAATCATATCAATGAGCAATAAAATAATCGGACTGGAGCAGGAACCACTGAGTGTGAGTGTGAGAGAGAACAAGAGAGAGGGAGCGTGTATGTGAGAGAACAAGAGAGAGGGAGTATGTGTGTGAGAGAGTGGGTGTGGGTGTGGGAGAGGGACGGAGGAGATGTGGGGAGGGGGGAAGCTATTTATTTCTGCGTGGGAGAGGCACTGGAGGGAAGGGGTGTCGAGGGTGTGTGTGAGAGAGACGGAGCGAGAGGGAATGTGTGAGAGAGGAGGGGACACGGGAGGGTGGGGTGGAGAGAATTAGTGTACGAGTAGGGGGGATAGAGTGGTCCATATCTGCCAACATTTGAAAATCGCTCTATCCCTCGCCCTCACTTCGATAAATCCGACCATACTGCGGTGCTACTTCTTCCTGCCTACAGGCAGCAATTGAAGAGTGCACCCCCAGAGGTGAGGACTGTACAGAGCTGGTGGGGGGGGGGGGGGGGTGGTCAGAGGAATAACTATAGGACTGTGGAGTCTGTAGACTGGGCAATGTTCAGGGAGTCGGCAATGAACCTGAACGAATACGCCACATTCGTTACAGACTTCATAAAGAAATGTGTGGAGGACTGCATCCCAACAAAAACCTTCCAAGTGTTTCCCAATCAGAAGCCTTGGATGAACTATGAGATCCGCACTCTTCTGAAGACCAGACACTGGGCATTCACGTTTGATGGTACAGAGGTCTACAAGAAGTCCAGATACGATCTTGGTAAGGCCATCAAAAAGGCCAAAAGGGACTTCTGCTTTATGCTGGAGGATGAGACAGATGTTCGGCAGCTATGGCGAGGCCTGAATGCAATCACCTCCTACAAGGCGAGATCAGGAGGCAGCTCGAATATCGGCAAAACATCACTCCCTGACGAGCTCAATGCGTTTTACAGGGAGAACACTGATGTGCCTCCTCGAGCCCCCATTCGCTGTGATAGTATTTCAGTCACAGTCACAGAGGCCAACGTCAGAAGATCCCTCAGAGGGATGGACCCTCGAAAAGCGCCTGGACCTGATGGTATACCCGGTTGTGTTCTAAAAGCCTGTGCGGATCAACTGGCTGGAGTTTTTACGGACAATTTCAACCTCTCACTTCTGAGTCTGAGGTTCCCACCTGCTTTAAGAGGGCATCAATTATACCAGTGCCCAAGAAGAGTAAGGTGACGTGCCTCAATGACTATCGACCAGTGGCACTAACGCCTGTGGTGATGAAATGCTTTGAGAGGATGATCATGGCGCAAATCAACTCCTACCTCGACAAAAACCTGGACCCATTGCAGTTCGCTTACCGCCACAGCAGATCAACGGTGGATGCGATCTCACTGGCTCTCCACTCCGCTCTGGACCACTTGGACAACAAAAACTCGTATGTCAGACTGTTATTCATTGATCACAGCTCGGCATTTAATACAATCATCCCCTCCAAGCTGGTTACCAAACTCGCAGAACTGGGTCTCTGTGCATCCTTCTGCAATTGGATCCTTGACTTCCTAATTCACAGACCACAGTCAGTTCGTATTGGTGGAAATGTGTCAGCCTCAATAACAATCAGCACGGGAGCACCTCAAGGCTGCGTGTTTAGCCCCCTGCTGTACTCACTCTATATTCATGACTGCATAGCCAGTCATAGTGCGAACTCCATCATCAAGTTCGCTGACGATACCACTGTTGTGGGACGTATCACTGATGGGGATGAGTCAGAGTATAGAAGTGAGACCGACAGACTGACCAAATGGTGCCAGCACAATAACCTGGCCCTCAACACCAGCAAAACCAAGGAACTGATTGTGGACTTTGGAAGGGGGAGGATGGGGACCCACAGTCCCGTTTATATCAACGGGTCGATGGTGGAAAGGGTCAAGAGCTTCAAATTCCTGGGCATGCATATCTCTGAAGATCTATCCTGGACCGAGAACACTGATGCAATCATAAATAAAGCACATCAACGCCTCTACTTCCTGAGAAGATTATGGAGAGTCGGTATGTCAAGGCTCCATCCCTTTCCCGTCCATATACCTATCCAATTTATTTTTAAATGATAAAAACGAACCTGCCTTCACCACTTCCACTGGAAGCTCATTCCACACAGCTACCACTCTCTGAGTAAAGAAGTTCCCCCTCATGTTGCCCCTAAACTTTTGTCCCTTAATTCTCAAATCATGTCCTCTTGTTTGAATCTTCCCTACTCTCAATGGAAAAAGCTTATCCACGTCAACTCTGTCTATCCCTCTCATAATTTTAAAGACCTCTATCAAGTCCCCCCTTAACCTTCTGCGCTCCAAAGAATAAAGACCTATCTTGTTCAACCTTTCTCTGTAACTTATGTGCTGAAACCCAGGCAACATTCTAGTAAATTTCCTCTGTACTCTCTCTATTTTGTTGACATATTTCCTATAATTTGGCTACCAGAATTGTACACCATATTTCAGAATTGGCCTCACCAATCCCTTGTACAATTTTAACATTACATCCCAACTTCTATACTCAATGCTATGATTTATAAAGGCCAGCACACCAAAAGCTTTCTTTACCACCCTATTGACATGAGATTCCACCTTCAGGGAACTATGCACAGTTATTCCTAGATCCCTCTGTCCAACTGCATTCCTCAATTCGCTACCATTTACCATGTACGTCCTATTTTGATTTATCCTACCAAGATGTAGTGTCTCACACTTATCAGCATTAAACTCCATCTGCCATTATTCAGCCCACTCTTCCAAATGGCCTAAATCTCTCTGTAGACTTTGAAAATCGACTTCATTATCCACAACACCACCTATCTTAGTATCATCTGCATACTTACTAATCCAATTTACCACACCATCATCCAGATCATTGATGTATATGACAAACAACAGTGGACCCAACACAGATCCCTGAGGCACCCCACTAGTCACCGGCCTTTTTCCGAACTGTGTCCAATTTCCCTTGAAAACCATGGCTCTTTCCAATTATTACTCTTTCCTTTCAACCGAACAGGGACATAAAGATTCTGTACTCTTAAAATGTCACCTTTAAATGTCCTCCATTTCTCTTCTACATCCTTCCCATAAAACAACATGTCCCAATTCACTCCTTTTACATCCATTCGCATCTCCTCAAAGTTATCCTTTCTCCAATCAAAAATCTCAACCCTTGGTCCAGTTCTGACCTTCTCCATAATTATATTGAAACTAATCGTATTGTGATCATTGGACCCGAAGTGCTCCCCAACACATACCTCCGTCACCTGACCTGTCTCATTTCCTAACAGGAGGTCCAGCACTGCCCCTTCTCTAGTAGGTACCTTTATGTATTGCTGCAAAAAACTATCCTGCACACATTTTACAAACTCCAAACCATCCAGCCCTTTTACAGAATGTGTTTCCCAGTCTATGTGTGGAAAATTGAAATCTCCCACAATCACTACCTCGTGCTTACTCCTTACTGCTATCTCCTTACATATTTGCTCTTCCAATTCTCGCTCCCCATTTGGCGGTCTATAAAACACCCCTATAAGTGTTGCTACACCTTTCCCATTTCTCAGTTCCACCCAAATAGCCTCCCTAGACGAGCCCTCTAATCTATCCTGCCAAAGCACTACTGTAATATCTTCCCTGACAAGCAATGCAACACCTCCACCTCTTGCCCCTCCAATTCTATCACACCTGAAGCAATGAAATCCTGGAATATTTAGTTTCCAATCACAGCCATCCTGCAACCATGTTTCACTAATCGCCACAACATCATACTTTCAGGTGTCAATCCCGGCTCTAAGCTCATCCACCTTTCTTACAGTGCTCCTAGCATTAAAATATACACATTTAAGAAACCCACCACCTCTTATTCTCTGTTTATTGTCTTTTTCTTCTTTCTCCCCTACATGTTGGGTCTGAGTGCTTCCCTTCTCTGCCTCCTGCCTCACACACTGTCTACTAGCTTTCTCTATTTGAGTCCCTCCCCCCGACCGTTCTAGTTTAAAGTCTCCCCAGTAGCCTTTGCAAATCTCCCCGCCAGGATATTGGTTCCACTCGGGTTCAAGTGCAACCCGTCCTTTTTGTACAGGTCACACCTTCCCCAAAAGAGGTTCCAATGATCCAGAAACGTGAATCCCTGCCCTCTGCACCAGTCCCTCAGTCACGCATTATTCCTCCACCTCACGCCATTCCTACTCTCATTATGGCACACGCAGTAATCCTGAGATTATTACTTTTGCGGTCCTTCTCCTTAACTCTCTTCCTAACTCCCTAAATTCTCCTATCAGGACCTCTTCCCTTTTTACTACCAATGTCATTGGTACCTATATGTACCACGACCTCTGGCTCCTCTCCCTCCCAGTTCAGGATATCTTGGACACGTTCAGACACATCCCAGACCCTGGCACCAGGGAGGCAAACTACCATCCGGGTCTCCTGACTGTGTCCACAGAATCGCCTATCTGACACCCTAACTATAGAGTCCCCTATTACTATTGCCCTCCTCTTCTTTTCCTTACCCTTCTGAGCAACAGGGCCAGTCTCTGTGCTGGAGGCCCGGCTGCTGTCGCTACCCCCAGATAGGCTGTCTCCCCCAACAGTACTCAAACAGGAGTACTTATTGCCAAGGTGTACAGCCACCGGGGTTCTCTCTATTACCTGCCTCTGCCCCTGGCCCCTCCTAACCCTGACCCACTTGTCTGCCTCCCGTGGTCTTGGAGTGACCACCTCTCTATCACTCCTCTCTATGACTTCCTCACTCTCCCTGACCAGACGGAGGTCATCGAGCTGCTGCTCCAGGTTCCTAATACGGACCCTTAGGAGCCCCATCTCGACGCACCTGGTGCAGATGTGGACATCTGGAATGCTATCAGACTCCATGACTTCCCACATCTGACATCCAGAACAGTAAACTGCCCTGGCCCTCATACTCCCCTCTTACCTTAATTAAGGTAGTATCTGGGGTTACTCCCAATCAGCTGCTTCCTCTAGTCCGCTTCCACCAATCAGCGGCTTCCTCTAGACCACTTGTTTTGAAGTGTGATGGAATGTTGCAGAGTGGGCAACGCTGCACCAGCCGCTCCTGGACCTCTGTGGAACAAAGCCCCGCGCTCCGTTTTGAAACTCACCGCCCGGACGCTGTTCCACCCGCTCCAGGGCCATCTTGTTGCTTGGCGAGGCACAGCTCGTCCGCTTGCTTGGCGAGTTGCAGCGGGTCGGCGAAGTCGCTAGCAGCGAGGAGCAGGCGGATCCCGTATGCAGCCCGTATGCAGTATAATATAGATAAATGTGAGGTTATCCACTTTGGAGGCAAAAATAAGGGGGCAGATTATTATCTCAATGGGGTTAGGTTAGGTAAGGGGGAGGTGCAGCGAGACCTGGGCGTCCTTGTACACCAGTCACTGAAAGTTGGCTTACAGGTACAGCAGGCAGTGAAGAAAGCTAATGGAATGTTGGCCTTCATAACAAGAGGATTTCAGTACATGAGTAAAGGGTTCTTCTGCAGTTGTATAGGGCTCTGGTGAGACCACATCTGGAGTATTGTGTACAGTTTTGGTCTCCTAATTTGAGGAAGGACATCCTTGTGATTGAGGCAGTGCAGCGTAGGTTCACAAGATTGATCCCTGGGATGGCGGGACTGTCATGAGGAAAGATTGAAAAGACTAGGCTTGTATTCACTGGAGTTTAGAAGGATGAGGGGGAATCTAATAAAAACATATAAAATTATAAAAGGACTAGACAAGCTAGATGCAGGAAAAATGTTCCCAATGTTGGGCAAGTCCAGAACCAGGGGCCACAGTCTTAGAATAAAGGGGAGGTCGTTTAAGACTGAGGTGAGAAAAAACGTTTTCACCCAGAGAGTTGTGAATTTATGGAATTCCCTGCCACAGAGGGCTGTGGAGCCCAAGTCACTGGATGGATTTAAGAGAGAGTTAGATAGAGCTCTAGGGGCTAGTGGAGTCAAGGGATATGGGGAGAAGGCAGGCACGGATTATTGATAGGGGATGATCAGCCATGATCACAATGAATGCTGGCTCGAAGGGCCGAATGGCCTCATGCACCTAGTTTCTATGTTTCAATGTCGTCGGGCATCTGCTCGAGGAAAGCCTGCTCGAAGAGGAGAAAGGCCGGTTACCGTCCGTTAGCGACAGCATCTCGCTCATCAGCACCGACATGTGGTCACTGATGGCATCCATGTGCAGGATCCTGGTGACTCGATCGCGGCGGCTGAGCCCGAAAGTGCCTTAAGCCCCTCACACTTGTTGTCGGCAGGCGGATGTTGAAGGTACGGAATCAATCGGGCGGCGGTTTCTTGGTTCAGCGCGCCAACCACGTAGAAATATTTAGTCGAAAGACAGATGGGAAAAATATCTCCTATATATACATAATTGTTCGATTAATGTAAGACATATTCTAATCAAACTTAAAATACTACACAGACTATATTACTCAAAAACTAAATTGAACAAAAAATTTCCAAACGTATCTCCTATCTGCGACAAATGTCTATCTCAAGAAGCAACTATAACACACTCCTTTGCCTCTTGCATAAAACTCCATAAATTTTGGAAAGGAATCTTTAAAATCTTCTCAAAATTATTAAAAACAAATCTGGACCCCCATACAGAATTGATTTTTTTGGAACAACATGAGCCTGCTCTGAGCTATCAATATTTCAAAGACGTTTTCTCAATTATGGCCTGATAATGCCAAAAAAAAGTATACTTAAATTTTGGAAAAATGCATCCACCCTAACTCTTAAAATGTGGATCACAAGCATGTCTGAGACGCTACATCTTGAAGATATGAGACATAGATACATAGATACATAGAAAATAGGTGCAGGAGTAGGCCATTCGGCCCTTCGAGCCTGCACTGCCATTCAATATGATCATGGCTGATCATCCAACTCAGTATCCCGTACCTGCCTACTCTCCATACCCCCTGATCCCTTTACCCACAAGGGCCACATCTAACTCCCTCTTAAATATAGCCAATGAACTGGCCTCAACTACCCTCTGTGGCAGAGAGTTCCAGAGATTCACCACTCTCTGTGTGAAAAAGTTTTTCCTCATCTCGGTCTTAAAGGATTTCCCCCTTATCCTTAAGCTGTGACCCCTTGTCCTGGACTTCCCCAACATCGGGAACAATCTTCCTGCATCTAGGCTGTCCAACCCCATAAGAATTTTGTACGTTTCTATAAGATCCCCTCTCAATCTCCTAAATTCTAGCGAGTATAAGCCAAGTCTATCCAGTCTTTCTTCACATGAAAGTCCTGACATCCCAGGAATCAGTCTGGTGAACCTTCTCTGCACTCCCTCTATGGCTATAATGTCCTTCCTCAGATTTGGAGACCAAAACTGTACGCAATACTCCAGGTGTGGTCTCACCAAGACCCTGTACAACTGCAGTAGAACCTCCCTGCTCCTATACTCAAATCCTCTTGCTATGAAGGCCAACATACCATTCGCTTTCTTCACTGCCTGCTGCACCTGCATGCCTACTTTCAATGACTGGTGTACCATGACACCCAGGTCTCGCTGCATCTCCCCATTTCCTAATCGGCCACCATTTAGATAATAGTCTGCCTTCCCGTTTTTGCCACCAAAGTGAATAACCTCACATTTATCCACATTATACTGCATCTGCCAAACATTTGCCCACTCACCCAGCCTATCCAAGTCACCTTGCAGTCTCCTAGCATCCTCCTCACAGCTAACACTGCCCCCCAGCTTAGTGTCATCCGCAAACTTGGAGATGTTGCTTTCAATTCCCTCGTCCAGATCATTAATATAAATTGTAAATAGCTGGGGTCCCAGCACTGAGCCTTGCGGTACCCCACTAGTCACTGCCTGCCATTGTGAAAAGGACCCGTTTACTCCTACTCTTTGCTTCCTGTTTGCCAGCCAGTTCTCTATCCACATCAATACTGAACCCCCAATACCGTGTGATTTAAGTTTGTATCCTAATCTCTTATGTGGTACCTTGTCGAAAGCCTTCTGAAAGTCCAGATACAACACATCCATATATATTAATGATTTGTCAGAAGGAATTAGGAGCAACACTAGCAAGTTTGCGGATGACACAAAGCTGGGTGGCAGTGTGAGCTGTGAAGAGGATGTTAGGAGGTTGCAGGGTGACCTGGACATGTTGAGTGAGTGGGCAGATGCGTGGCAGATGCAGTATAATATAGATAAATGTGAGGTTATCCACTTTGGCGGCAAAAACAAGGGGGCAGATTATTATCTCAATGGGGTTAGGTTGGGTAAGGGGGAGGTGCAGCGAGACCGGGGCGTCCTTGTACACTCGCTTATAACAACCAATGGCTTTTTCAATGTCACCTTCAGATTCATAAATCTGGCCAAGAAGCTTGTGTGCTTTTGGAAGTTGGCTTACAGGTACAGCAGGCAGTGAAGAAAGCTAATGGGATGTTGGCCTTCATAACAAGAGGATTTCAGTATAGGAGTAAAGAGGTTCTTCTGCAGTTGTATAGGACTGGTGAGACCACATCTGGAGTATTGTGTACAGTTTGGTCTCCTAATTTGAGGAAGGACTTCCTTGTGATTGAGGCAGCGCAGCGTAGGTTCACGAGATTGATCCTTGGGATGGCGGGACTGTCATATGAGGAAAGATTGAAAAGAATAGGCTTGTATTCACTGGAGTTTAGGATGAGGGGGGATCTTAGAGAAACATATACAATTATAAAAGGACTGGACAAGCTAGATGCAGGAAAAATGTTCCCAATGTTGGGCAAGTCCAGAACCAGGGGCCACAGTTTAAGAATAAGGAGTAAGCCATTTAGAACGGAGATGAGGAAACACTTTTTCTCACGGAGAGTTGTTGAAGTCTGGAATTCTCTGCCTCAGAAGGCGGTGGAGGCAGGTTCTCTGGATGCTTTCAAGAGAGAGCTAGATAGGGCTTTTAAAAATAGCGGAGTCAGGGGATATGGGGAGAAGGCCGGAACAGGGTACTGATTGGGGATGATCAGCCGTGATCACATTGAATGGCGGTGCTGGCTCGATGGGCCAAATGGCCTGCTCCTGCACCTATTGTCTGCAAAGACCCTTCGCATGATTGCGAACAAGCCAACAACATTCTGCCCAATATCAGAGACGGACTTTCTGATGTACCATTAGTAGACGTCCAGTCTAAATGGTTTGTGGATGGCTCTTCCATGGTTGTACCTGAAGCAGGTAAACGAGCCTCAGGCTATTCCATTGTAAATTAATCACAGATGGTCCTAGAAGAAGGACGATTCCAAAACCCTCTGTCAGCACAGCAGGCTGAATTATTTGCACTGACAAGAGCATGTATATTAGCTGAGAACAAATGCACTAATATCTATACGGTCTCTAGGTATGCTTTCGGAGTAGCCCACGATTTTTGAGCACTTTGGCAACACAGAGGATTTCGCACAGCCGCAGGCACCCTGATTAAGAATGCCTTTTTTGTAAGCAACTTTTGAAAGGCACTTAAGCTACCGAAGCAATTGGCTATTATAAAATCCAATGCCCATATGGGAGCACACGCAGATCAGATCGCCAAGGATGCAGCCCATAGATCACATAACCGGGTGCCCCCAGGGAGTACAGTGCTAGTAAATAGAACGGTCTTGCCAGACATGAGGGAGGTTAAAGAATTACATGCCTCTGAACATGAAAAACAAAAATGGAAACAAGAGGGTTGCGCCATTGATTCCACCACAGGACTTTGGCTAACCCCACTTGGACAAGTTTGTGTACCCGATGCATTCTTACCCACACTCCTAACCTATATACACTCCCTCACACATTCTGGAAAGGGGTAATGATTAGGATGACAAAGGAGACATGGTGGCATCCAAAAATTCGTCAGGAAGCTCTAAAACAGGCCTCCGAATGAAGGATTCGCCAGAAAGGTAATCCTGGGCAAACCCATTAAAATACCCCCTGGGGTAACATCAATGCCAGCACGTGCATTCAGATTGATTTTATTGAAATGCCAAAGGCTCAATGCTACAATGCTTAGTTATACTGGATTTATTTAGTAGATGGATTGAAGCTCTACCAACCACTAATAATAAAGCTGAAACGACTGTAACATTATTGTTAAGAGAAATTATTCCAAGATTCGGGCTACCCTCTGTTAAAAGTTCTGATAACGGCCCACATTTCCACACCCAGCAACTCAACTGCTGATGTCCATGAATCGCAGACTTCAAGCAATGCAAAGGATATGCAACAAAATACTAAATATGACTACTTTCATTGACATGACATTGCTGTGTCCCTAACATTATGGTGCCCTGAAATGGGGGGACTATGTAATAACTGGGGGACGGGAGACGGTGAGTCTGGATTAATCCTGTCGCCTTCGCCAATGAGAAGACAGAGGAATGACGAATTAGTTTCGGCTTCTCGTCCTTCAGCCTCCCGTCCGGGTACCATCTGTTTGGCTACATAATCAGCTGATCTGTTTCCCTTTGATAAATCATCATCCGATGATGTGAGCCTCATATTTAATAACTGCAATTTGCTGTGGGAATTGGATAGCATCCAATAAATGTAAGGCCAGTATATCATGCTTAATAGTCTTTCCTGTTGATGTGATAAATCCTCTATTTTTCCATAACTGCCCAAAGCCATGTGCAACCCCAAATGCATAGCAAGAATCGGTGTAGATATTAGCACTTTTATCTTTTGCCAATATGCAGGCACGAGTCAGGGCATACAACTCAGCTGCCTGAGCAGACGTTCCGGATGGTAAAGCATACGCCTCCAGCACTTGGTGTGGTGTGACCACTACATATCCTGGTAATATTCTGTTATCACTAGGTCGGTGTGAAGAGCCATCAGTAAATAGGACCAGGTCAGGATTATCAATCGGATAACTCTGCAAGTCCAGCCGGGGAGTGGCAGCAGTTTCTACAAGCAATAGACAATCATGGTCACAATCTTCTTCTGGCAGTGGTACAAAGGTAGCTGTGTTTACAGCAGGTGATCATTGATAAGTATAGTTCAGATGTGATAAAAGGATAACTTCATATCCGCTTCTTCTAGCGGCTGTGAAATGATGTGTCGCTGGTGAATTCAATAATAACATCACGGCATGAGGAACAATCACTACACACGGGTGATCAAGAACGATGGGGATTGATTTTTCTATCAATGTAGCCGTCACCGCTACAACTCGCAAGCAGGCTGGCATGCCATTTACTACAGCTGGTAAAGCCACGGAATAATAGGCTACCGGTCTTTTTCCCCCTCCGTGTTCTTGAGACAGGACCCCAGTTGCAAACCCATTTGATTCATTTACATAGAGTTGAAAGGGAATTTTATAATTTGGCAATCCCAGCACCGGGGCAGTAACCAAAGTGTTCTTTAGATTTCTAAACACCTGGTCTCTTTCTGCAGTCCATTCTACTCTGAAGGACTCAGTCTGCAAGGTAGCTGAACACAATGCTGCATTTAGTTCCCTGTAGTCATGGATCCATTGTCTGCAGTAACCCACCATGCCTAAGATGGAGAGAATGTCCTTCTTTGTCTTTGGGACCTGGACGTTCTCCATTGCTTTTACTCTCTCACTTCCAAGTCTCCTGCCTTCCTGCAGCTGGAATCCCAGATACTGTACACTAGGCTGGTAGAACTGTAATTTTCCCAGGGATAGTTTATGCCCTCTTCCTGCCAAATGTTGCAGCAATTTAATGAATTCTTTATAATCAGGACCTGTCACAGAGGCTACCAAAAGCTCATCAACATACTGGATCAAAGTAGACCTCTCTGATAATTGACATTCCTTCAGATCATTTTTCACTGCTGCTGCATATACGGCCGGGCTTTCAGTATACCCCTGAGGCAGCCTAATCCAGATGCATTGTAGATTGTTCCAGGTAAAAGCAAGCAGGAACTGGTTGTCTTTATGCAGGGGTATGGAGAAAAAGGCCGAACATAGGTCAATTACTGTAAAGGTGTCGGCTTCTGCCGGCAAGAAAGCAGACAGCAACAAAATAACAATTACAGCACTAAACAGGCCATCTTGGCCCTTCTAGTCCAAGTGTTCGGCACGGACTAGAAGGGCCGAGATGGCCTGTTTCCGTGATGTAATTGTTATATGATTATTGTTATATGGTTAAAATTGTTAAAGGTAAACTACAGCAATCTTTCATCAATTTGTCAGACGGGAGTGGCGAGATCTACAAAGAGCACACACGTTGCTCAGTGCTTCTCGGGCTCCACTCAAAGAACAAAGGAAAGTTAGTGTAATTATACATTTTCTTATCAATAAAACACACCTAAATCTGAGTGAAAAATCTGTAGCCTAAGGGAAACAAGGGAGGCTGGACCCATATATTTGCAATGTCAGCCTTATTCTCAAATCTTGGCACAGCTTCAGTACAGCTGCCCATTCCGGAAGGATAACTATGTCCATTTTGTTTTCAAATGACTTCCATCTTGGTTCCAGAATGGGCATCCGTCTGTGAACTAAAACAAGCTTGTAAGACTTGGATGAAAGCCACTACCTTGTACTTAGCTAGAACAGGCAGTTCAAACAGTTATCAAATATGGTGCTGTGCCCATACAATACATCTCTATGTTAATACATCGTTTCAATGATTAATATAAACCAAGCTTTTCCAAGACTTTATTCTGCTGGGAAAATTCTCTTTTAAATTTGACTGCTTTCTGTTGTTCAGCAAATCTCCATTTTTGATTTACGAACCAAACTTGACTAAATTACTTGACTTTGAATTGAACCAGAACCAGGGGCCACAGTTTAAGAATAAGGAGTAAGCCTTTTAGAACGGGGATGAGGAAACACTTTTTCTCACAGAGAGTTGTGAGTGTGTGGAATTCTCTGCCTCAGAGGTGGTGGAGGCAGGTTTTCTGGATGCTTTCAAGAGAGAGCTGGATAGGGCTCTTAAAGATAGTGGAGTCAGGGGATATGGGGAAAAGGAATGGGGTACTGATTGGGGATGATCAGCCATGATCACATTGAATGGCGGTGCTGGCTCAAAGGGCCGAATGGCCTACACCTGCACCGATTGTCTTTCATTCCCTCCTCTTTATCACATTGTGATCATAACCTTCACAGTCCTCGGTATTTACACAATGGTCGCAAGCATTTAATGATGACAATTAGAGCAATGATCAAGAGAGATGAAGCCATAATGTATCAGGGTACCCCAAATTCCACCGACCCAATTGAAAGGCCACCAGTTCCCATATTCCTTACCATATGATTGAAAAGACTAGGCTTGTATTCACTGGAGTTTAGAAGGATGAGGGGGATCTTATAGAAATATATAAAATTATAAAAGGACTGGATAAGCTAGATGCAGGAAAAATGTTCCCAATGTTGGGTGAGTCCAGAACCAGGGGCCAGTCTTAGAATAAAGGGGAGGTCATTTAAGACTGACGTGAGAACAAAACTTTTTCACGCAGTGTTGTGAATTTGTGGAATTCCCAGCCACAGAGGGCAGTGGAGGCCAAATCACTGGATGGATTTAAGAGAGAGTTGGATAGAGCTCTAGGGGCTAGTGGAATCAAGGGATATGGGGAGAAGGCAGGCACGGGTTATTGATTGGGGACGATCAGCCATGATCACAATGAATGGCGGTGCTGGCTCAACGGCCCGAATGGCCTCCTCCTGCACCTATTTTCTATTCTAATCTATATCCATGCATGTCACTGCTAACCTTACGGATCTGTTTAATTTCAAGGGAAATGTGAGCAGCTAGGTCAGTGATATTAGAGGATCTATCAGGGATATAGGTGCAACACTCTTGTTCTATTATAGCACAGGTGCCCCCTTTTTCTGCCAAGATAAAGTCTAATGTCCCACGATTTTGCAAGACCATAGTGCGGATGGCAACCATTTTGGCTGAAAGAGATATCATGGCTGTCTTTGCATCTGTTAGGGCTCCGACAGTTGCATTTGCCATTGCTTCTATGGCAGAGGCCATATTGAGCAACTCCCTAGCTGACTTGGCTCTCCCATACATGGGGAAAGCGATCATCCAAAACCTCTGTGTTTCTGAGATCTCCCTTTTATCTCTCATGGTTCTAGTTATCTCTACCATTCAATATGATCATGGCTGATCATCCAACTCAGTATCCTGTACCTGCTTTCTCTCCATACCCCCTCATCCCTTTAGCCACAAGGGCCACATCTAACTCCCTCTTAAATATAGCCAATGAACTGGCCTCAACTACATTCTGTGGCAGAGAATTCCAGAGATTCACCACTCTTGGTGTAAATTTTTTTTTTCTCATCTCAATCCTAGAAGATTTCTCCTTTATCCTTAAACGGTGAGCCCTTGTTCTGGACTTCCCCAACATCGGGAACAATCTTCCTGCATCTAGCCTGCCCAACCCCTTAAGAATTTTGTAAGTTTCTATAAGATCCCCCCTCAATCTTCTAAATTCTAGCGAGTACAAGCCGAGTCTATCCAGTCTTTCTTAATATGAAAGTCCTGCCATCCCAGGAATCAGTCTGGTGAACCTTCTCTGTGCTCCCTCTATGGCAAGAATGTCCTTCCTCAGATTAAGAGACCAAAACTGTACGCAACACTCCAGGTGTTGTCTCACCAAGACCCTGTACAACTGCAGTAGAACCTCCCTGCTCCTATACTAAAATGCTTTTGCTATGAATGCTAACATACCATTCGCTTTCTTCACTACCTGCTGCACCTGCATGCCTACTTTCAATGACTGGTGTACGATGACACCCAAGTCTCGTTGCATCTCCCCTTTTCCTAATCGGCCACCATTCAGGTAATAGTCTACTTTCCTGTTTTTGCCACCAAAGTGGATAACACCACATTTATCCACATTATACTGCATCTGCCATGCATTTGCGCACTCACCCAGCCTATCCAAGTCATCTTGCAGCCTCCTAGCACCCTCCTCACAGCTAACACTGCCCCCCAGCTTCGTGTCATCCGCAAATTTGGAGAAGTTGCATTCAATTTCCTCGTCCAAATCATTAATATATATTGTAAATAGCTGGGGTCCCAGCACTGAGCCTTGCGGTACCCCACTAGTCACTGCCTGCCATTCTGAAAAGGACCCGTTTACTCCTACTCTTTGCTTCCTGTTTGCCAGCCAGTTCTCTATCCACATCAATACTGAACGCCCAATACCATGTGCTTTAAGTTTGTATACTAATGTCTTATGTGGGACCTTGTCGAAAGCCTTCTGAAAGTCCAGATATAACACATCTACTGGTTCTCCCTTATCCACTCTACTAGTTACATCCTCGAAAAATTCTATAAGATTCGTCAGACATGATTTACCTTTCATAAATCCATGCTGACTTTGTCCAATGATTTCACCATTTTCAAAATGTGCTGCTATCCCATCTTTAATAACTGACTCTAGCAGTTTCCCCACTACCGATGTTAGACTAACTGGTCTGTAATTCCCCGTTTTCTCTCTCCCTCCCTTTTTAAAAAGTGGGGTTACATTAGCTACCCTCCAATCCTCAGGAACTACTCCAGAATCTAAAGAGTTTTGAAAAATTATTACTGATGCATCCACTATTTCCCACTAGCGCTTTCTACCCCTTAGTGTTTCGCAGCTCTACCCACATTCCACATCCTCCAAGCTAATATTCTTCCTTTCTATTGCGTTAATCTCCTCTCTAACCAGCAACGTTACCCCACCTCCTTTTCCTTTCTGTCTATCCCTCCTGTATATTGAATATCCCTGGATGTTCAGCTCCCAGCCTTGGTCACCCTGGAGCCATGTCTCCGTGATCCCAACTATATCATAGTCATTAATAGCTATCTGCACATTCAACTCATCCACCTTATTATTAATGCTCCTTGCATTGAGACACAAAACCTTCAGGCTTGTTTTTACAACACTCTTACCCCTTATACAATTATGTTGAAAAATAGCCCTTTTTGGACTCCCCCAACATCGGGACCATGTTTCCTGCATCTAGCGTGTCCAAACCCTTAACAATCTTATTTGTTTCAATGAGATACCCTCTCATCCTTCTAAACTCCAGAGTGTACAAGCCCAGCCGCTTCATTCTCTCAGCATATGACAGTCCCGCCATCCCGGGTATTAACCTTGTAAACCTTGTAAATCTACGCTGCACACCCTCAATAGCAAGAATGTCCTTCCTCAAATTAGGGGACCAAAACTGCACACAATACTCCAGGTGTGGTCTAACTAGGGCTCTGTACAACTGCAGAAGGACCTCTTTGCTCCTATACTGATCTCCTCTTGTTATAAAGGCCAACATGCCATTCGCTTTCTTCACTGCCTGCTGTACCTGCATGCTTACTTTCATAGATTGCTGAACAAGGACCCCCAGATCCCATTAGTAATAGGGGACTCTATAGTTAGGGGGTCAGACAGGCGATTCTGTGGACGCAGTCGGGAGACCCGGATGGTAGTTTCCCTCCCTGGTGCCAGGGTCTGTGATGTGTCTCAACGTGTCAAAATATATAGGTACCAATGTGTCTCAACGTGTCCCAGATATCCTGAAAGGGGAGGGAGAGGAGCCCGAGGTCGTGGTACATATAGGTACCAATGACATAGGTAAAAAAAGAGAAGAGGTCCTGAAAGTAGAATTTAGGGAGTTAGGAGGGGAGTTAAAGAGGAGGACCGCAAAGGTAACAATCTCAGGATTACTGCCTGTGCCACGCGACAGTGAGAGTAGGACTGGAGTGAGGTGGAGGATAAATGCGTGGCTGAAGGACTGGTGCAGAGGGCAGGGATTCAAATTTCTGGATCATTGGGACCTCTTTTGTGGAAGGTGCGACCTGTACAAAAAGGATGGGTTGCACTTGAACCTGAGGGGGACCAATATCCTGGCGGGATGATTTGCTAAGGCTACTGGGGAGACATTAAACTAGAACGGTTGGTGGAGGGACTCAAATAGAGAAGCTATTAGACAGTGTGTGAGGCTGGAGGCAGAGAAGGAAAGCACTCAGACCAACATGTAGGGGGGAAGAAGAAAACAATAATAAACAGAGAATAAGAGGTGGTAGGTTTCTTAAATGTGTGAGCAGAGAGACAGAGGGGTGTAAAATGGGGGCGGAAGCAATAGGTAGCAAGGTGAAAAGTAAAAGTGGCAGGCAGACAAATCCAGGGCAAAAATCAAAAGGGCCACTTTTCAACATAATTGTAAAAGGGGGAAGAGCGTTGTAAAAACAAGCCTGAAGGCTTTGTGTCTCAATGCAAGGAGCATTCGTAATAAGGTGGATGAGTTGAACGTGCAGATAGCTATTAATGATTATGATATAGTTGGGATCACGGAGACATGGCTCCAGGGTGACCAAGGCTGGGAGCTGAACATCCAGGGATATTCAATATTCAGGAGGGATAGAGAGAAAGGAAAAGGAGGTGGGGTAGCGTTGCTGGTTAGAGAGGAAATTAACGCAGTGGAAAGAAGGACATTAGCTTGGAGGATGTGAATCGGTATGGGTAGAGCTGCGAAACACTAAGGGGCAGAAAACGCTGGTGGGTGTTGTGTACAGGCACCTAACAGTAATAGTGAAGTTGGGGATGGCATCAAACAGGAAATTAGAAATGCGTGCAACAAAGGCAAAACAGTTATAATGGGTGACTTCAATCTACATATAGATTGGGTGAATCAAATTGGCTGGGTGCTGAGGAAGAGGATTTCTTGGAATGTATGCGGGATAGTTATCTAAACCAACATGTAGAGGAACCAACCAGAGAGCAGGCTATTCTAGACTGGGTATTGAGTAATGAGGAAGGGTTAGTTAGCAGTCTTGTTGTGCGTGCCCCCTTGGGCAAGAGTGACCATAATATGGTTGAGTTCTTCATTAGGATGGAGAGTGACATTGTTAATTCAGAAACAATGGTTCTGAACTTAAAGAAAGGTAACTTTGAGGTATGAGACGTGAATTGGCCAAAATTGACTGGCAATTAGTTCTAAAAGGGTTTACGGTGGATATGCAATGAAGGCATTTAAAGACTGCATGGATGAACTACAAAAATTGTTCATCCAGTTTGGCAAAAGAATAAATCAGGGAAGGTAGTGCATCCGTGGATAACAAGGGAAATCAGGGATAGTATCAAAGCAAAAGATGATGCGTACAAATTAGCCAGAAAAAGCAGCATACCAGAGGACTGGGAGAAATTCAGAGACCAGCAGAGGAGGACAAAGGGCTTAATTAGGAAAGGAAAATAGATTATGAAAGAAAACTGGCAGGGAACATAAAAACTGACTGCAAACGTTTTTATTGATATGTGAAGAGAAAGAGATTAGTTAAAACAAATGTAGGTCCCTTGCAGTCAGAAACAGGTGAATTGATCATGGGGAACAAGGATATGGCGGACCAATTGAATAACTACTTTGGTTCCGTCTTCACTAAGGAAGACATAAATAACCTGCCGGAAATAGCAGGGGACCGCAGTCAAAGAGATGGAGGAACTGAGTGAAATCCAGGTTAGTCGGGAAGTGGTGTTGGGTAAATTGAATGGATTAAAGGCCGATTAATCACCAGGGCCAGATAGGCTGCATCCCAGAGTACTTGAGGAAGTAGCTCCAGAAATAGTGGATGCATTAGTGATCATTTTTCAAGACTCTTTAGATTCTGGAGTAGTTCCTGAGGATTGGAGGGTAGCAAACGTAACCCCACTTTTTAAGAAGGGAGGGAGAGAGAAAACGGGGAATTACAGACCAGTTAGTCTAATATCGGTAGTGGGGAAACTGCTAGAGTCAGTTATTAAAGATGGGATAGCAGCACATTTGGAAAGTGGTGAAATCATTGGACAAAGTCAGCATGGATTTACGAAAGGTAAATCATGTCTGACGAATCTTATAGAATTTTTCGAGGATGTAACTAGTAGAGTGGATGGGGAGAACCAGTGGATGTGTTGTATCTGGACTTTCAGAAGGCTTTCGACCAGGTCCCACATAAGAGAATAGTATACAAACTTAAAGCACACGGTATTGGGGGTTCAGTATTGATGTGGATAGAGAACTGGCTGGCAAACAGGAAGAAAAGAGTAGGAGTAAACGGGTCTTTTCACAATGGCAGGCAGTGACTAGTGGGGTACCGCAAGGCTCAGTGCTGGGACCCCAGCTATTTACAATTTATATTAATGAGCTGGATGAGGGAATTGAAGGCAACATCGCCAAGTTTGCGGATGACACTAAGCTGGGGGGCAGTGTTAGCTGTGAGGAGGATGCTAGGAGACTGCAAGGTGACTTGGATAGGCTAGGTGAGTGGGGCAAATGTTTGGCAGATGCCGTATAATGTGGATAAATGTGAGGTTATCCACTTTGGTGGCAAAAACAGGAAAGCAGACTATTATCTAAATGGTGGCCGATTAGGAAAAGGGGAGATGCAGCGAGACCTGGGTATCTTGGTACACCAGTCATTGAAAGTAGGCATGCAGGTGCAGCAGGCAGTGAAGAAAGCGAATGGTATGTTAGCTTTCATAGCAAAAGGATTTGGGTATAGGAGCAGGGAGGTTCTACTGCAGGGTCTTGGTGAGACCACACCTGGAGTATTGCGTACAGTTTTGGTCTCCAAATCTGAGGAAGGACATTATTGCCATAGAGGGAGTGCAGAGAAGGTTCACCAGACTGATTCCTTGGATGTCAGGACTTTCATATGAAGAAAGACTGGATAGACTTGGCTTATACTCGCTAGAATTTAGGAGATTGAGAGGGGACCTTATAGAAACTTACAAAATTCTTATGGGGTTGGACAGGCTAGATGCAGGAAGATTGTTCCCGATGTTTGGGATGTCCAGGACAAGGGGTCACAGCTTAAGGATAAGGGGCAAATCCTTTAAGACCGAGATGAGAAAAACATTTTTCACACTGAGAGTGGTGAATCTCTGGAACTCTCTGCCACAGAGGGTAGTTGAGGCCAGTTCATTGGCTATATTTAAGAGGGAGTTAGATGTGGCCCTTGTGGCTAAAGGGATCAGAGGGTATGGAGAGAAGGCAGGTACGGGATACAGAGTTGGATGATCAGCCATGATCATATTGAATGGCGGTGCAGGCTCGAAGGGCCGAATGGCCTACTCCTGCACCTATTTTCTATGTTTCTATGTTGTACTTCCCCTTTTCCCAACTTCACCCTGCATTCTCATAGCATCCTCCTAACAGTTCACACTGCCGCCACCTTTGTCATCTGCAAATTTGCTCATGTTACTTTGAATCTCTTCATCCAAATCATTGATGTATATTGTAAATAGCTGCGGTCCCAGCACCGAGCCTTGCAGCACCCCACTAGACACTGCCTGCCATTCTGAAAGGGACCCATTAATCCCTACTCTTTCTTTCCTATCTGCCAACCAATTTTCACTCCATGTCAGCACTCTACCCCCAACACCATGTGCCCTAATTTTGCCCACTAATCTCCTGTGTGGGACCTTATCAAATTCTTTCTGAAAGTCCAGGTACACCACATCCCCTGACTCTCCCTTGTCCATTTTCCTAGTTACAACTTCAAAAAATTCCAGAAGATTAGTCAAGCATGATTTCCCCTTCGTAAATTCATGCTGACTCGGACCAATCCTGTTCCTGCTATCCAAATGTGCGGCTATTTCATCTTTTTTAAATGAGTCCAGCATCTTCCCCACCACTGATGTCAGGCTAACTGGTCTATAATTCCCTGTTTTCTCTCTCCCGCCTTTTTTTTAAAGTGGGATAACATTCGCTATCCTCCAATCCACAGGAACTGATCCTGAGTCTATAGAACATTAGAAAATTATCACCAATGCATCCACGATTTCCTTAAGTACCCTGGGATGCAGACCATCAGGCCCTGGGGATTTATTAGCCTTCAGTCCTAATAAATAAGTCTATCCAACACCATTTCCTGCCTAATGTGGATTTTCCTTCAGTTCCTCCGTCACCCCAGATCCTACTATATCAGGAAGATAGTTTGTGTCCTCCTTAGCGAACACAGATCCAAAGTACCTGTTCAACTCATCTGCCATTTCCTTGTTCCCCATAATAAATTCACCTTTTTCAGTCTTCAAGGGTCCAACTTTGGTCGTAACTAATTTTTCCTCTTCTCATACCTAAAGAAGCTTTTACTATCCTCCTTTATATTCTTGGCTAGCTTACCTTCGTACCTCATCTTTTCTCCCCGTATTGTCTTTTTAGTTATCTTCTGTTGTTCGTTAAACATTACCCAATCCTCTTGCTTCCTGCTCATCTTTGCTACGTTATACTTCTTCGCTTTAATTTTTATACTGTCTCTGACGTCCCTAGTCAGCCATGGTCGCCCCTTACTCCTCGTGGAATCTTTCTTCCTCCTAGGAATGAACTGATCCTGCGCCTTCTGTGTTATTCCTATAAATACCTCCCATTTTTGTTCCACTGTCTAGTGTATCTTTCCAGTCAACTTTGGCCAGCTCCTCCCTCATGGCCCCATAGTCCCCTTTATTCAACTGTGACACTAACACCTCCGATCTACTCTTTTCCCTCTCCAATTGTAGATGAAACCTGACCATGTTATGGTCACTGCCTCCTAATGGCTCATTAACCTCGAGGTCCTTTATCAAATCCGGTTCATTACATAGCTCTGGTGGCTGTGTTAAAAATGCTGATGGATTAATTGTAGAACAGTGCTGAAAAGTCAAGTAGGGGTTATCTAAGAGAGTTATTAAGAGAGTATTTAAGAGACCCAATCGTGCCTGGGTGAGATATTTGGTTTGGCCTGCATTCATCAGCACGGCAACACAATGAGTTGTAAACACAGTTACTGGTTGATGCAATGTAATGTTGGTGGTCATAGAGATAGCAGCATGTATGCCAGGCAAGATCTGGGTACACGGTGGATAGCCGCGAGCTACAGCATCTAACCTGACAGAGAAATAAGCCACTGGTCGCTTAACATCGCCGTGGTGTTGTGTTAAAACCACAGATGCACAGTCTTGGATTATGGTGACATATAGCTGGAAGGGTCGGTCATACAGTGGGCATCCCACAGCGGGTGCCGAAACCAGTGCTTGTTTCAAAGCTGCGAAGGCTTTTGTTTGCTCCTCAGTAAGTGTGAACTGCCGTGCTGCTTTAGCGGAGGCTAATGGTGATAGATGCTTGGTGTAAAGAGCCACATCTTTATGTATGGAAATCTAATTTCTTCTCTGTAAAGCACTTTGGCTTCAACGTGATTTGATTTAAAAGTGCTATATAAATAAAAATTACTTACTTACTTACTTACATCTGGGATCCATTGTCGGCAGAAAGTTACTAACCCCAGGAATGCTCTAATTTGTTTAGAGGTCTCTGGTTTTGGATGGTGGACAATGGGGTCCACTCTGGCAGGGGTGAGGGCACTTTCCGTGGCACTAATCATCACCCTGAGAAATGTTACTTTTTTCTGCCCCTCAGTGATTTTTCGCTTAGGTATCACATGTCCCCATTTGTCTAAGGCTTTTAATAGAGTGGTCGTGTATTCGGCATTGCTAGCCTCATCACTACTGGCCAATAGCAGGTCATCCACGCACTGGACAATGGCTGAACCTTTTGGTGGGGCAAGAGTCTTTAACTGGTCTGCCAAGATTGTAGGTGAATGTACAAAGCCCTGGGGTAACCGTGTCCATGTGTATTGCTGTCCTTCATACGTAAAGGCAAAAAGGTGTTGGCAGTCGGGGTGCAATGTGTGGATGTGGGAGGGGCTAGTGACGTGGGAGAGGCTAGTGACGTGGTAAGGACTAGTGACGTGGGAGGGGCTGGTAACGCGGGAGGGGCTTGGGACGTGGGAGGGGCTGGTGACGTGGGAGGGGCTGGTGACGTGGGAGGGGCTGGTGACATAGAAACATAGAAAATAGGTGCAGGAGTAGGCCATTCGGCCCTTCGAGCCTGCACCGCCATTCAATATGATCATGGCTGATCATCCAACTCAGTATCCTGTACCTGCCTTCTCTCCATACCCCCTGATCCCTTTGGCCACAAGGGCCACATCTAACTCTCTTCTTGGTTCTTGGTTTCTTGGTCCTCCAAAATATTCCAAATGGAATTTAAACTGGAGGTGGTGGAGGGAGGACTTAAGCCAGAAAGGGTTTTTGGGAAGAAAGAGCTACCTTAAATTTAGTTGCATCTGGTTGGGTAACTATGGTAGGGTGAAGATTATTCCATGCTTTAATTGTGCGGGGGAAGAATGAATTGCTGTACACATCTGTCTTGGTAGCTGGAATCTCAAATTGGATCGAATGTCCTCGTCTGCTCCTAATTGGTTTGCGTTTGGTGTAGGTCTTGTAATCTATGTTGAGCAGACCATTTAACATTTTGTAAAAACAGGTCAAACGGTGAGCTTCACGTCTGTCTTGGAGAGGGTTCCACCCCAGAGAATTCAGAAGTTTGGTAACACTCGCTTCGCTCTCATAGGTGTTAGTAACAAATCGAGCTGCCTGTCTTTGGACACGTTCGATGGAAGAAATGTTTTTATTTGTGTATGGGTCCCATGCTGCAACTGCGTAGTCCAAATGAGGTCTAACGAGGGTGAAGTATAGCTTCTCCTTGACAGAAGTTGAACAATGATGAAAGTTGCGCCTCAGAAAATTTAGGGCACCTGTTGCTTTCACCGTTGCATGATGAGTCTGACCATTCCAACGCAGATCATTCTGCAATTTGATGCCAAGATACTTGGTTTGTTTGGATTCTTCAAGGGTGGTACCAAGTATATTGTACGATGTTTTGCCTGGATTCTTCTTTCTGGTGACACGCATGGTTTCACATTTGGAAGGGTTGAACTGCATGCCCCATTGGTGTGACCACTCAACCATTGTATCGAGGTCCTTTTGGAGAGCATCTTCATCATCAGCTGACTTAATTGGACGGTACAGCAAACAATCATCAGCGAATAGTCTGGTCGTGCTTGCGACTTTTTCATGGATGTTGTTTATATAAAGCAAAAACAGATGTGGGCCAAGTACTGTGCCCTGAGGTGTACCACTCAACACTGGATGCCAATTGGAGCTCTTTCCGTTCACACACACACGCTGAAGATGTTTTGTCAGGAAACTGGAAATCCATCGTTTCGTGTTGGAACGAATACCATAGAAGTCAAGCTTCCGAAGCAGTCTCTGGTGTGGGATGACATCAAATGCTTTAGAAAAGTCCAGCACTACTAAATCCGTGATGACATTACCATCAAGATGTTTGGCCAGGTCATTTGTCGTCAGGATAAGCTGAGACTCACATGATCTATGCCTCCTAAATGCATGTTGGTTGTCAGCAAGAATATTATGTTTGCTCACGTGTCGCATCAGATTACTATCAATTACATGCTCCAGTAATTTGCAGCAAGTACTTGTTAATGAAACAGGACGATAATTCGCTGGGTTGGTGGTTGAACCCTTCTTAAAGAGAGGAGTGATGTTAGCCTTCCTCCAATCCAGCGGAACTTCACCTGAGTCAAGCGATTGTTGGAAAATGAACTGCAAAACTGGAGCCAGTTCTTCGGCTGCGATCTTGAGGGCTTGATTCTGTATCTGATCTGGTCCAATAGCTTTTGTGGTATTGATGTTGAGCAATAACTTCTTGACACCTTCAACCTCAATTTTAATAGCAGGCATATCAGCATACGGGCTGGGCGGTAGAACTGGAAATGATGAAGGCTCCATATCTTCCCGGGTGAAAACGTGTTGGAATTGGTTTGCAAGAGCTTCTGCTTTCGCCTGGTCATCAGTGATCAGACAGTTGTTCACTTTAAGCATCTGGACACCTGTGTTGTCTGTCCGTCTGGATTTCACATATCTCCAAAAAGCCTTGGGTTGCTCTCCCCCAAGAATAGAAGAAACATGTTGTCTATGAGCACTCCTAATAGCACGATCGACTTGCTTTTGCATTCTAGTAAAATTGTCCCAGTCCAGTTTTGTACCCCTTTTTTTGGTACGGATATAAGACTTCTCTTTCTTACTGCAGAGACGTTTCAGTTTTGCCGAAAACCAAGGAGGACGCATACATACGGCCCTTAATGAGTTTTTGAGGAACATGATTTGTAACAATATTATTTAAAGAGTTTCTCAGCCACACCCAGTTGTCATTTACGGATCTTTTATCTGGTTGCAGGTTGAAGAAATCTTTTCCCAGTTTTTTTGCTAAGACTTTAAATTCCTCGCTGTTCACTTTTCTCCAGAGGGAAATTTTACGCGGTGGCTTTGAAGGAACTTTAAGCTTTGTGTGCAGTTTTGCTTGGATAATATAATGATCGCTAATTCCAGCACACGATGAAATTTCCGAAATTAAATCTGGGTGAGAAGTGAACAATAAATCTAGAGTATTTTCGGTGCCACTTGTCTCATCACGTCTGGTAGGGAAAGTGACCTTTTGGGACAGGTGATTTTCCAGAGTAAGGTCAGCTAGGGCTTCCTGGAGAGCTCCTTCTGGTTCACTTTGTATGCCGTCAGACCAATCTACACCTGGGACATTGAAATCGCCCCCCAGGATGATAAATGGAGAGCGTGACGAGGCATAAATTTTGGAGATGATTGATCCAAGGTCTAAAAGAGGCTCCGTTTTCATGCCAGGTGGTCGGTAAAAGCTTCCGATCTGTAACGACTGACCCTCGAGTGTAGCTTGACACCAGATTTGCTCAGAGTCGCTGTTTAAGTCTGTACGGTCAAAACAAGGAATGGTATTGTTAACTCCGATGAAGACACCGCCTCCATGCGAGTTTCTGTCCTTTCTAAAAATTTGAAGGTGAGGAGGGAAAATCTCAGCAGATTTGATTGATGGGTCCAGCCAAGATTCAGACCCAATAAGGATATCAGGGTTTTCAGTTTCAATAAATGAATTGATCACAGCACATTTTCCTCTTATACTGCGGCAATTTATAACAGCGATTTTGATCCCATGTTCATTGCTGACATCATTGCGATCAATATCTTTGTTGGTACCATGAATCTCCTTTTGAGCATCACCATTACACGCATTTCTTTGTCCATTAACATGTTGACGGGTGTGATAGCTGGTGTAGGGGGAGGATGGAGGATTGTCATCATCAGGGGTATTACTTTTACCATCTTTCCCAACAACGGTCCAGCCATCCTTTGTCTTCGCACATTTCAGCAGAGGGTTTTTCTCTGCTTTGGATGTTGGTGTTGCTTTGGATGTCGTTCCACAAAGCCACTCAGGAGCATTTTTTTAAAGTGTTATTTTTGGTAAGTGGCCAGCACAATTTGGGCTGGATGATCTTAAATTCTCATGATTCCATACGTCACAATCAGGGTCATCACTCAGAGATGTGAGACTTTCAAATGAATTGCTCAAGTTGAGCATACTTGTAAGGTCACTTGACGAGTCAAAAAATGAGCTGGCAAGGTTGATGACATCGCACAATGGGCATAACCAGATGGCATTTGGATTTTTGGAGTGAAAACCAAAAGTGTCGTTTGACACATTGGAGCAGTTCAGGTGAAACCAACTTGTGCACATCGAGCACTGAATGCCAGAATCTTTATCAGCAAATGAGCACAAACCACACGGGTACTTTGGTTTACGTCCACGGTGCTGACCTTTTGGGCCAGGGTTGAGGTTGATGTCCCCAGCCAGTAAATTGACAATAATGAACAATGGTAGGCAACCTCTAGGGTAGCCTAGAAAGGGGGTAGCTGAGTGTTTCGACCCATTTCCACGAAACGTATTTACGTATGTCTTCTGGACACTAATTTTTGACGGACCATGGTCCCATTCATGGAAAATCCTCAATCCCAGTTGGGAGAAGGCAATCAACAGAACCAAATACAACACTGGTGTTGATGTGTTTCGTATTCTTCCAGATCCAAGCATGGTACTAATTCAATCTTCGATTTTAGAAATCCAATACGGCACGAGCGAGGTTACAGTATTCTATGTCATATATTGCAATTGGGCTATGTGGTAGTAAAATCTTCAATGTTAAAAACAGTTAAAAGCAGTAAGTTACCAGCGAAGATCACAAAATTGGTCTCGGCTGGCAGCACGGAATGCACGATGACAGGATAAAACGCTATTTTACTAGTTTAAAAAGAAAGTCACGATAAAATTGATCTTGGTTGGTAGCACAGAGATTTCCTTGTGCGATAAAAGATTTTAAAAGATTAAAAACCCCGCTTTACTAGTTTTTAAAAAAAGAAGGAAAATCGCGATAAATGAGAATACTAAATAAGACACAGGAGGAAATAATAAACGTCCTCCCTTGGTGTTGTTAAGTTGTCAAGTCGCCTCACCAATGCCTTGTACAATTTTAACATAACATTTTAACTCTCTCTTAAATATAGCCAATGAACTGGCCTCAACTACCTTCTGTCGCAGAGAGTTCCAGAGATTCACCACTCTGTGTGAAAAATGTTTTTCTCATCTCGGTCCTAAAGGATTTCCCCTTTATCCTTATTCTGGACATCCCCAACATCGGGAACAATCTTCCTGCATCTAGCCTGTCCAACCCCTTAAGAATTTTGTACGTTTCTATAAGATCTCCCCTCAATCTATATAACCATATAATGATTACAGCACGGAAACAGGCCATCTCGGCCCTTCAAGTCCGTGCCAAACACTTTATTTTTTATTTTTTAAAAATAAATACTTCCCCCTAGTCCCATCTACCTGCACTCAGACCATAACCCTCCATTCCTTTCCCGTCCATATACCCATCCAATCTATTTTTAAAGGATAAAATCGAACCTGCCGTCACCACTTCCATTGGAAGCTCATTCCACACAGCTACCACTCTCTGAGTAAAGAAGTTCCCCCTAATGTTACCCTTAAACTTCTGTCCCTTAATTCTCAAGTCATGTCCCCTTGTTTGAATTTTCCCTACTCTCAATGGGAAAAGCTTATCCACGTCAACTCTGTCTAACCCGCTCATAATTTTAAAGACCTCTATCAAGTCCCCTCTTAACCTTCTGCGCTCCAAAGAATAAAGACCTAACTTGTTCAACCTTTCTCTGTAACTTAGTTGCTGAAACCCAGGCAACATTCTAGTAAATCTCCTCTGTACTCTCTCTATTTTGTTGACATCCTTCCTATAATTAGGCGACCAAAATTGTACTCCATACTCCAGAATTGGCCTCACCAATGCCTTGTACAATTTTAACATTACATCCCGACTTCTATATTCAATGCTCTGATTTATAAAGGCCAGCACACCAAAAGCTTTCTTTACCACCCTATCTACATGAGATTCCACCTTCAGGGAACTATGCACAGTTATTCCTAGATCCCTCTGTTCAACTGCATTCCTCAATTCGCTACCATTTACCATGTACGTCCTATTTTGATTTGTCCTGCCGAGATGTAGCACCTCACATTTATCAGCATTAAACTCCATCTGCCATCTTTCAGCCCACTCTTCCAAATGGCCTAAATCTAGGTATGTTACAATACTTACCTTCAGCGGCTCTGCAATTCTGCCACTGGCCGTGTGCGCGATTTTGGCGCCTTTAGGGGGGGGCGGGGTTAAAACGCGGGTTTCTCCTACCTTGCCTGAATTATATTTCGTTGGAGTGCAACCTTTTGCTGAAATTATATCGACAATGTCAGCGCTGGAGTCATTTTAAAATCAGCTTCTGAAGCCGTCAACGCCGACAACGGGGACGGATTTCACACACGGGACAGGTAAACGAAAGTAGTTAATTTTAATGTATAAAAGTGTTTCTTAAGAAGCCTTTAATTCATATTTTTTCATGCGAAACGGTGATTTTTTCCCCAGAACTAACGGCAGAATTTTTCATGTCGATACGGGGTTAAATTCACCGCAAATCAACGTTCCAAATGATCGCGTTCCAGAAAACCTCACTCGCAAAATGATTTAAATGGCCATTAATTTACAGGTATTAAACATTCAATTCCTTCCATTTGGCCTGTAAATTCATGACAATGAGATTTAAAAATTATGTTATATTGTGAATTCTTGTGTGAATGTTATTTGGACACTTAGGCTATTTAAAATGTTAATCTATTCTTAAGAAATTGATAGATGTTTAGATCTAGTAATTGAATTTTGTAATTAGCTACAATTAGGTAACTAACTAATTATGGAGTAACTAACTAATCGATGGAGCTGATGTGGAAAGGGTCAACAGCGTGAAGTTCCTAGGACTCCACCTGTCAGATGACCTGACGTCCACGACCAACACCACAGCACTGGTCAAGAGAGCCCAGCAGTGACTACACCCTCTCCGAAGACTACGTAAAGCAGGTCTCCCCACTACACACCTACGAACTTTTTATAGGGGGACAATCGAGAGCACACTAAGCTACGGCATCACTTCCTGGTTCGGGAGCTGCAAGGCGTACGAACGGCACCAACTAGACAGGATTGTGAAGACCGCCAGCAGGATTATTGGTGCTCCACTCCCTTTCCTGCTGGACATATACAGGAAGAGATGTATCAGCAGAGCCATCTCCATCATCAAAGACCCCTACCACCCATCGCATCACATATTCTCCATCCTGCCATCTGGGAAGAGGTACCGGAGCATTAGGTGCAAAACCAGCAGGATGCTCCTCAGCTTCTTCCCGCAGGTTATAAGACTGATAAACGGACTTTGTCCCCTGCCAAAGTATCGTGCACCAACCACCAACCTGGACACACTGCAGCAGAGCCACTGTCGTGCCGCTGCCGATCGGAACGCCTGTGGATGTTTAATAGAGTAGAGTGTTAATTTGTTCATGATATATGTATTTTTACTTCTATTTATTTTTTATTGCACACTGAAATGGACACTGGTTGAGGAACGTTTTTTTGTTTCCTCTGGGTATGCGAATACTCAGGAAATGACAATAAAGATATACAATACAATACAATACAATATGCTTTAATTTCATGTCATCTAAGTAAGATTGTTTCATATTTGTTTCAGAATGCTTCAATCTATAATAACTGAAAATTTCTTTCAGTTCTCTTAATTTTTAAGAAAGTTATGGGCTTTTGACTGTCCTCGATCACAGCTTTTGTGTTGTCAATGGAAAAGCAATTGGGAACAAGATGCTAATTTCCGAGTATGAAAATGGCCATAACTTTTTTAATACTGAAGATATGAAAGTGAATTAGGTGTCAAATTAAATTTATTTTTATGCTTTATCTGATGGGATAAATTGCAGACTTTATTTTTTAAATCTCAAAATTTTGTAACATTGCTACTAAATCTCTCTGTAGACTTTGAAAATCTACTTCATTATCCACAACACCACCTATCTTAGTATCATCTGCATACTTACTAATCCAATTTTCCACACCATCATCCAGATCATTGATGTACATGACAAACAATCTTCTAAATTCTAGCGAGTACAAGCCGAGTCTATCCAGTCTTTCTTCATATGAAAGTGCTAACAGATAGAGAGACATGGGAGGGGCTGGTGACATGGGAGGGGCTGGTGACAAGGGAGGGGCTAGTGACGTGGGAGGGGCTGGTGACGTCGCAAGGTTGCTTGTGGAAGGTCGTGACGTCATTTCCGGGCCGTGGCACTGTGCTGCGCGGTCACTTCCGGTCTGGTCTCGTCTTCCTCCGGGAGAGTCAACGCTCCAAGGTACACAAAAATGCTGGAGAAACTCAGCGGGTGCAGCAGCATCTATGGAGCGAAGGAAATAGGTAACGATCCTCTCTCCGGGAGGGTCAACGCTCCATCCGCGCTCTCTCTCTCTCGGTCCTCCGGGCCGGTCCTCCAGGCGGGCGGGCGGGCGGGGTGAGTGAGCCGTGAGTACCCGGGTGGGCGGGGCCAGGCGCGGTGAGTGGCTCCGGTGGATCAGGGCGGGAGGGAGGGCGCATGCGCTGGGGATTCGGTGCCGGGGGCGGCTCCAGTCTCCGGCCTCGCACCGGGAGACTCACAGTGACCGGGCCTGGGGTTGGGGTTGGGGTTGGCGGAGCGGGGAGCCGGGCCGGGCCGGGGCCGCAACAACACGGTCTCGGGGCTGATGGTGGGATGAGGGGGGCGGGAGATTGATAGAGAGAGATGGATAGAGACAGAGAGAGACACAGAGACAGAGAGAGATAGAGATAGAGAGATAAAGTCAGAGAGAGAGTGAGAAACATAGACAATAGGTGCAGGAGGCCATTCGGCCCTTCGAGCCAGCACCGCCATTCATTGTGATCATGGCTGATCATCCCCTATCAATAACCCGTGCCTGCCTTCTCCCCATATCCCTTGACTCCACTAGCCCCTAGAGCTCTATCTAACTCTCTCTTAAATCCCTCCAGTGCCTTGGCCTCCACTGCCCTCTGTGGCAGGGAATTCCATAAATTCACAACTCCCTGGGTGACAGTTTTTTTCTCACCTCAGTCTTAAATGGCCTCCCCTTTATTCTAAGACTGGCCACTGGTTCTGGACTCGCCCAACATTGGGAACATTTTCCCTGCATCTAGCTTGTCCAGTCCTTTTATAATTTTATATATTTCTACAAGATCTGAATACAAGCCTAGTGAGAGACGGATAGTGAGAGAGACGGGGAGAGAGAGACGGAGATGGAGAGAGACAGAGAGAGAGTGAGAGACAGAGATAGATAGAGAGACAGGGAGAGACAGAGAGAGAGGGAGAGAGAAAGACAGACGGACGCAGAGGGAGAGAGAGACAGACGGAGAGACAGAAAAAGAGACAGTGAGAGAGACACACACACACACACAAACAGAGGGGAGAGAGACAGAGACAGGCAGAGGGAGAGAGAGAGAAAGAGACAGAGAGACATAGAGGGAGAGCCAGATAAAGACAAAGAGAGAGACTGAGAGATAGACAGAGAGCGAGAGAGACGGAGCCAGAGACAGACAGAGAGAGAGGTAGTGAGAGAGAGAGGCAGAAAGAGAGATATAGAGGGAGAGAGACAGAGACATAGAGATACAGAGAGAGACAGTGAGAGAGACATAGAGAACAAGAGACACAGAGAGTGAGGGAGAGAGAGTGAGAGACAGAGAGAGATAGTGAGAGAGACAAAAAGAGAGACAGTGAGAGAGAGGGAGACATAGAGAGAGAGAGAGAGACACTCAGAGAGAGAGAGAGAGAGAGAGACAGACAGACACAGGGAGAGAGAGACAGGGAAAGAGAGAGATCGAGAGAGTGAGACAGAGAGATAGACAAAGAGAGAGAGGGGGGGAGAGACATAGAGAGAGAGATACAGAGAGAAACAGCCAGACGGTGGGAGAGAGAGACAGACAGACAGACAGAGAGACACAAACAGTGGGACAGAGAGAGAGTGAGACAGATAGAGAGATACAGAGAGAGAGAGAGAAAGACAGACACAGACACAGAGAGAGTGAGGGACAGACAGAGAGACAGAGAAAGAGAGACACACAGGCAGGGAGAGAGAGAGAAAGAGACAGACAGGCAGAGAGAGACAGACAGAGAGAGAGAGAGAGAAACAGAGCGAGAGACAGAGAAGGGGAGGGACAGGCACAGAAGGAGAGAGAGACAGACAGGCAGACAGAGGTAGAGACAGAGATACAGACAGACAGAGGCACAAAGAGAGAGGCGGACAGAGAGAGAGAGACAGACAGACAGACAGAGAGTGAGACAGAGCGAGAGACAGAGACAGAGAGAGAGAGAGAGAGAGAGACAGAGACAGAGAGAGATAGAGAGAGACAGGAACAGAGAGAGAGTCACAGAGCCAGTGACACAGAGGGCGAGAGACACAGAGCAAGAGACAGAGAGAGAGAGACAGGGAGAGGGAGGGAGAGAGAAACAGAGAGAGAGGCGGAGACTGGAGAAGGAGAGCGAGAGACGGGGAGCGACAGAGAGAGTAAGAGAGAGTGACATACAGCGAGAGAGAAATAGAGAGAGAGTGAGAGACAGAGAGAGATAAAGAGAGAGAGAGAGGGGGGAGACAGAGAGAGACAGAGGGAGAGTGAGAGACAGAATTATAGAAACAGAAAATAGGTGCAGGAGGAGGCCATTCGGCCCTTCGCGCCAGCACCGGCATTCATTGTGATCATGGCTGATTGTCCCCAATCAATAACCTGTGCCTGCCTTCTCCCCATATCCCTTGACTCCACTAGCCCCTAGAGCTCTATCTAACTCTCTCTTAAATCCATCCAGTGATTTGGCCTCCACTGCCCTCTGTGGCAGGGAATTCCATAAATTCACAACTCTCTGGGTGAAAACGTTTTTTCTCACCTCAGACTTAAATGACCTTCCCTTTATTCTAAGACTGTGGCCCCTGGTTTTGGACTCGCCCAACATTGGGAACATTTTTCCTGCATCTAGCTTGTACAGTCCTTTTATATATTTATGTTTCTATAAGATCCCCCTCATCCTTCTGAACTCCAGTGAATACAAGCCTAGTCTTTTCAATCTTTCCTCATATGACAGTCCCGCCATCCCAGGAATCAATCTCGTGAACCTACGCTGCACTGCCTCATTCACAAGGGTGTCCTTCCTCAAATGAGGAGACCAAAACTGTACACAATACTCCAGATGTGGTATCACCAGAGCCCTATACAACTGCAGACGAACCTCTACTCCTATACTGAAATCCTCTTGTTATGATGGCCAACATTCCATGAGTTTTCTTCACTGCCTGCTGTACCTGCACACCAACTTTCAGTGACCGGTGTACAAGGACACCCAGGCCTCGCTGTACCTCCCCCTAACCTAACCTAACCCCATTGAGATAATAATCTGACCCCTTGTTTTTGCCACCAAAGTGGATAACCTCACATTTATCTATATTATACTGCATCTGCCCACACACATCAACCTGCCGAGGTCACCCTGCAACCTCCTAACATCCATCCTCTTCACTGTTCACACTGCCACCCAGCTTTGTGTCATCCGCAAACTTGCTGGTGTTGCTACTAATTCCCTCTTCCAAATCATTAATATATATGATAAACAGTTGTGGCCCCAACACCGAGCCTTGCGGCACTCCACTCGCCACTGCCTGCCATTCTGAAAAGGACCCGTTCATTCCTACTCTTTGCTTCCTGTGTGTTAACCAATTTTCTATCCATGTCAACACCCTGCCCCCAATACCATGTGCTCTAATTTTAGTCACCAGTCTCCCGTGCGGGACCTTATCAAAGGCATTCTGAAAGTCTCGATACACTACATCCACTGGCTCCCCTTCATCCATTTTGCTTGTCACATCCTCAAAAAATTCCAGAAGATTAGTCGAGCATGATTTTCCTTTCATAAAACCATGCTGACTTGGACTAATCATTTTACTGCTATCCAAATGCCCCATTATTACCTCTTTAATATTTGACTCCAGCATCTTTCCCACCCTGGAAGTCAGGCTAACTGGTCTGTAATTCCCCATTTTCTCTCTTGCTCCTTTCTTGCAAAGTGGGATAACATTAGCTATCCTCCAATCCACAGTAACTGATCCTGAATCTATTGAACATTGGAAAATGATCACCAATGCGTCCACTATTTCTAGAGCCACCTCCATGATGACCCTGGGATGCAGACCATCAGGCCCAGGGAATTTATCATCCTTCAGTCCCATTACCCTACCCAATACTATTTCACGCCTAATGAAAATTTCTTTCAGTTCCTCTACCCCATTAGATCCTCTGTCCTCTAGTACTTCTGGGAGATTGTTTGTGTCTTCCTTTGTGAAGACAATTCCAAAGTACCTATTCAACTCTTCTGCCATTTCCTTGTTGCCCATAATAATTTCACCCGTGTCTGCCTTCAAGGGACTCACATTTGACTTTGCTACTCTTTTTCCCTTAACATATCTAAAGAAGCTTTTACTGTCCTTTATATTCCTGGCCAGCTTCCCCTCGTACTTCATCTTTTCAGCCCGTATTGCCCGTTTTGTTTCCTTCTGTTGTCCTATGAAAGTTTCCCAATCCTCTGGCTTCCGGCTACTCTTTGCTGTGTTATACATCTTTTCTTTTAGTTTTATTCTATCCCTAACTTCTCTTGTCAGCCACGGTTGCCTCCTACTCCCCTTAGAATCTTTCTTCCTTTTTGGAATGAAATGATCCTGCATCTTCCGGATTATGCCCAGAAATTCCTGCCATTGCTGTTCCACCGTCATTCCGGCTAGGATCCCTTTCCAGTCAACCTTGGCGAGCTCCGCTGTCATGCCTTCATTGTCCCCTTTGTTCAGAGATAGAGAGAGAGAGAGACTCAGAGAGAGAGAGAGACAAAGAGACGGAGAGAGGGGAGAGACTCAGACAGAGATAGAGACACAGAGAGAGAGACAGGGAGAGAGGGAGCAGAGATAAAAAGAGATAGAGAGAGAAACAGAGGGGGACAGAGATAGAGACTGGAGAGAAAGAGTGAGACGGGGAGAGAGACACGGAGCGAGAGAGAGAGAGGGAGACAGAGAGAGCGAGAGACAGTGATAGAGAGAGAGAGGAGGAGACAGAGAGAGACAGGCAGGCAGAGAGAGAGAGACAGAGACAGAGGGAGACAGGGAGACAGAGAGTGAGTGACAGTGAGATACAGAGAGAAACAGAGACAAGAGACAGGGAGAGAGAGAGAGAGAAAGAGTGAGAGAAAGATATATATATATAGAGATGGACAGTGAGACAGAGAAGGAGACAGGAAGAGAGAGACAGCGAGAGAGTGAGAGACGGACAGAGAGATGGTGAGAAACGGAGAGAGAGAGAGAGAGAGAGACAGCCACAGAGAGAGAAAGAAAGAGAGACAGACACAGAGTTAGAGAGAGACAATAGACAATAGGTGCAGGAATAGGCCATTCGGTCCTTCGAGCCAACACCGCCATTCAATGTGATCATGGCCGATCATCCCCAAGCAGTACCCCGTTACTGCCTTCTCCCCATATCCCCTGACTCCGCTATCCTTAAGAGCCCAATCTAGCTCTCTCTTGAAAGCATCCAGAGAAACCTGCCTCCACCGCCCTCTGAGGCAGAGAATTCCACAGACTCACCACTCTCTGTGAGAAAAAGTGTTTCCTCGTCTCCGTTCTAAATGGCTTACTCCTTATTCTTAAACTGTGGCCCCTGGTTCTGGACTCCCCCAACATCGGGAACATGTTTCCTGCCTCTAGCGTGTCGAAGCCCTTAACAATCTTATATGTTTCAATGAGATGCCCTCTCATCCTTCTAAACTCCAGAGTGTACAAGCCCAGCTGCTCCTTTCTCTCAGCATATGACAGTCCGGCCATCCCGGGAATTAACCTTGTAAACTTACGCTGCACTCCCTCAATAGCAAGAATGTTCTTCCTCAAATTAGGGGACCAAAACTGCACACAATACTCCAGGTGTGGTCTCACTAGGGCTCTGTACAACTGCACAAGGACCTCTTTGCTCCTATATTTGATTCCTCTTGTTATAAAGGCCAACATGCCATTCGCTTTCTTCACTGCCTGCTGTACCTGCATGCTTTCTTTCATAGACTGATGTACAAGGACCCCCAGATCCCGTTGTACTTTCCCTTTTCCCAACTTGACACCATTTAGATAGTAATCTGCCTTCCTGTTTTTGCTACCAAAGTGGACAACCTCACATTTATCTGCATTAAACTTCATCTGCCATGCTTCTGCCCACTCCCCCAACCTGTCCAAGTCACCCTGCATTCTCATAGCATCCTCGTCACAGTTCACACTGCCACCCAGCTTTGTGTCATCTGCAAATTTGCTAAATTTGAGAGACGGAGAGGGACAGACAGAGAGAGAGAGAGACAGGCAGAGAGAGAAACAGAGAGAGAGAGGGAAGAGAGAGAGAGAAAGACAAAGAGACAGACGGGAGACATAGAGACGAGAGAGAGTAGGGAGAGAGAGATAGACAGAGAGACAGGGAGAGAGAGAGGCAGAAAGAGAGGGAGAGAGAGAGAGAGAGAGATAGGGGGAGACAGACAGAGAGAGACAGACAGGGAGGGAGAGAGAGAGATAGAGAGAGACAGAGAGAGACATAGAGAGAGAGATTAGGAGCAACACTAGCAAGTTTGCAGATGACACAAAGCTGGTGGCAGTGTGAACTGTGAAGAGGATGTTAGGAGGGTTGCAGTGTGACCTGGGCAGATGTGTGGCAGATGCAGTATATATAGATAAATGTGAGTTATCCACTTTGGCGGCAAAAACAAGGGGGCAGATTATAATCGCAATGGGGTTAGGTTAGGTAAGGGGGAGGTACAGCGAGACCTGGGTGTCTTGTACACGGGGTCACTAAAAGTTGGCGTGCAGGTAGTGAAGAAAGCCTAATCGAACGTTGGCCTTCATAACAAGAGGATTTCAGGATAGGAGTAGAGAGGTTCTTCTGCAGTTGTATAGGGCTCTGGTAAGACCACATCTGGAGTATTGTGTACAGTTTGGTCTAATTTGAGGAAGGACATCCTTGTGATTGAGGCAGTGCAGCGTAGGGAGAGAGAGTGAGGTAGAAAGAAAGACAGAGGGGGGAGACAGGGAGAGCGAGAGATAGGGAGAGAGACAGGGAGAGAGAGAGAGGGAGACAGAGTGAGAGGCGAGAGACAGGGAGAGAGAGGGAGAGAGAGGGAGAAAGAGAAACAGAGTGACACAGAGAGGCAGAGAGAGAGGGAGTGACAGACAGTGAGAGAGAGAGACAGGGAGGAACAGAGAGAGAGACAGATGGAGGGAAACAGACAGAGAGAGAGGGAGAGAGGAGACAGAGGGAAGGAGAGAGAGATGGAGAGAGTTAGAGAGGGAGAGAGAGAGACAGAGAGAGAGAGGGGTGAGAGAAAGAGAGTCAGACACAGAGAGAGATACAGAGACCGAGAGAGAGAAAGATCGAGGGGGAGACAGAGAGGGAGAGGCAGAGGGAGACAGAGAGAGAGAGAGTAAGAGAGAGTGACGGACAGCGAGAGAGAGACAAGACAGAGAGAGACGGAGGAATTGAGAGAGACAGATAGAGGGAAACCGACAGTGAGAGAGGCAGAGGGAGGGAAGGAGAGAGAGAGGGAGAGAAAGACAGGGAGAGTGAGAGAGAGAGAAAGAGAGAGAGTCAGACAGACAGAGAGAGATACAGACAGAGAGAGAGAAAGATCGAGAGAGGGAGAGCGAGAGATAGGGAGAGAGAAAGAGAGAGAGAGACAGACAGAGGGAGGGAGAGGCAGAGAGAGACAGTGAGAGACAGAGAGAGTAAGAGAGAGTGACAGACAGCGAGAGAGAGACAGGGAGGAACAGAGAGAGAGACAGATAGAGGAAAACAGAGACAGTGAGAGAGAAGGAGAGAGAGATGGAGAGAGGGAGATAAGGCAGGGAGAGTGAGAGAGAGAAAGAGAGAGAGGGGGGAGAGAAAGAGTCAGACAGACTGAGAGATAGAGACAGAGAGAGAGACCGAGAGGGAGAAAGATTGAGAGAGAGAGTGAGAGACAGAGAGAGAGAGATAGATAGACATAGAGAGATAGAGAGAGGGGGAGACAGTGAGAGACAGAGAGAGAGAGAGAAAGAGACAGAGACAGAGAAAGGGAGACAGTGACAGAGATAGACAGAGTGAGACAGAGGGAGAGAGAGAGACGGAGAGAGAGACAGAGAGTGAAATAAGGAGATAGAGAGAGACTGAGAGGGGGAAACGGAGAGAGAGAGAGGGAGACGGAGTGAGAGAAAGAGAGAGACAGTGAGAGGAGGGAGAGAGGGAGACAGAGACAGGGAGAGATAGGGAGACAGGGTGAGTGACAGAGAGAGAGAGAGAGGGACAGTGAGAGAGATGGAGAGAGAGACGGAGATAGACAGTGAGAAACTGACAGAGACAGTGAGAGTGAGAGAGGAAGATAGATAGAGAGAGAGAGACAGGGAGAAAGCGACAGAGTGAGACAGAGACAGAGAGAGAGAGAGAGAGATACAGAGACGAGAGAGAGAGAGAAACATAGAGATAGAGAGACAGAGAGAGAGAGATACAGAGACAGTATGAGAGAGACAGAGCGAGTGACACAGAGAGTGAGAGAGACGGAGAAAGTGACAGAGAGAGAGATATAGAGACGAGTGACAGAGAGAGTGAGAGAGAGACGTAGAAATAGAGAGACAGAGAGAGAGACAGAGCGAGAGACAGTGAGAGACAGTGTGAGAGGAAGAGAGACGGAGAGAGACAGTGAGAGAGATATAGAGACGAGTGAGAGAGAGACGTAGAAATAGAGAGACAGAGAGAGATACAGAGACAGAGCGAGTGACACAGACAGAGAGAGTGAGAGACAGTGTGAGAGAGAGAGACAGTGGGAGGGAGTGAGAGACAGAGTGTGAGAGACAGAGTGTGAGAGAGTGAGAGACAGTGTGAGAGAGTGAGAGACAGAGACAGAGAGTGAGAGACAGTCAGAGAGACAGGGAGAGAGAGATACACACAGAGAGACACATAGAGACAGGGACAGAGAGAGATAGAGAAAGTGTGAGGGGGCAGAGGGAGAGACAGAGAGAGACACATAGAGAGACAGACAGAGAGAGAGAGGCGGAAACAGAGACAGAGGGAGAGGCAGAGAGAGAGAGGGAGACAGAGAGAGTGTCGGGGAGAGAGAGAGTCAGTCAGAGAGAGAGACAAGGAGAGAGAGAGAGAGGGAGAGAGAGAGACAGAAAGAGCGTGAGACACAGAGAGACACAAAGAGAGAGAGAGAGAGACAGAGGGAGGGGGAGACAGAGAGGGAGACAGGGAGAGAGAAACAGAGAGAGAGAGAAAGAGGGAGATGGAGAGCGAGAGACAGGGAGAGACAGAGAGCGAGTGAGAGTAAGTGAGAGAGAGAGAGGGGGGAGACAGAGAGAGAGAGACTGAGAAAAAGAGACGAGAGAGAGAGTGAGAGAGACAGAGAGTGAGGGAGACAGATAGGGAGAGAGAAACGGGGAGGGAGAAAGAGGGAGATGGAGAGCGAGAGACAGGCAGAGAGAGAGAGGGAGAGACAGGGAGAGAGAGACTGAGAAAAAGAGACGAGACAGAGAGAGAGTGAGATTGACAGAGAGAGACAGACAGACAGTGAGGGAGACAGATAGGGAGAGAGACAGGCACATAGGGAGAGAGAGAGTGGGGGAGAGATGGAGAGAGAAAGAGAGACGAACAGAGAGAGATACAGACAGAGAGAGGGGGACAGGGAGAGACAGAGGGAGAGAGGGAGAGAGTGAGGGGGGACAGAGAGAGAGAGAGAGACAGAGAGAGTGGGACAGAGAGAGGCAGAGATAAATAGAGAGACAGAAAGAGAGACTGAGAAACAGACAGAGAGAGAGTAAGAGACAGGAAGATAGAGAGAGACAGGAAGAAAGAGACAGAGTGAGACAGAGAGAGAAAAAAAGAGATACAGAGATACAGTGAGAGAGATTCAGAGATGAGTAACAGATAGAGACAGAGAGAGAGACAAAGAGACAGAGACAGAGAGAGAGACAGGGGGCGAGTGACACAGGCAGAGTGAGAGAGAGGGAGACAGTGAGAGAGACAGAGAGACAAAACGAGAGAGATTGAGAGAGACAGAAAGAGTGTGACAGAGAGAGAGAGAGACAGTGGGAGAGAGACACAGAGAGAGACAGAGGCAGAGGGGAACAGAGAGGGAGAGACAGGGAGATAGAGAGAGAGAGATGGAGAGGGAGAGGGACAAAGAGAGAGTGACAGAGAGAGAGGGGGAGACAGAGAGAAACGGATTGAGAGACAGAGAGAGGGAGAGACAGAGAGAGAGAGAGACAAAGAGACGTAGAGAGAGAAACAGAGACAGAGAGAGACAGAAGGAGAGTGAGAAGGGGAGACAGAGAGTGAGAGAGAGTGAGAGACGGTGACAGGCAGACTATCTCTCGACTGTTAGAGACATAAACCAGAGACAGACCCTCACCAAATACAGGCTAAGTGACCACTATTTGGCACTTGAAAAAAGGAAGACAGAAGACAGACGGAAGCCAACTAAGAGAAAATAGAATATGCGGCCACTGTTTGACAGATGAGGTTGAAACAGAGGTGCACTTCCTCCTAAAATGCAAAAAAATTGACAAAACAAGAAAAACATACTTTGACAAACTCAGTCTGGCAACCCCTGATTTTAAAGAACTGGATGATACATCAAAACAGAATATATACTGAGGAAATACGGCACATCTTGGTGCACAATACGTAACAGCATGCCATGACCTGAGAGACGGTGAATGACCAATATGCACATATGTACGCACACACTAATTGACATTAACTGACACTAAGAAATTAATATTGAATTGCTAAACTTGCTATCCTGTTGTACTGCTTACAGCTGCAAGAACGTGTAGCAATCAATAAAGGGCTATAGGCCTATTGCGAGTTTATGTACAGGGACATATCTATCCATGCACTGTATACTTGTATTTATACTTATGCATTTTAAATATGTATGTCATGTTTTATACTTTGGCAATATAACAATGTATTTTTTATCATGCCAATAAAGTTTTTAAATTGAATTGAATTGGGAGAGACAGAGACAGAGAGAGAGAGAGAGAGAGAGAGAAAGTGAGACGGGGAGAGAGAGACAGAGAGAGATATAGAGAGGGACATAGAGAGAGACAGTGAGAGAGAGACAGAGAGCGAGTGACAGAGAGAGAGACATAGAGAGAGAGAGACAGATAGAGATACTAAGAGAGAGTGAGAGAGAGAGACAGAAAGAGACAAAGAGACAGAGAGAGACAAAACGAGAGAGACAGAGATTGAGAGAGAAAGAGTGAGAGACATAGGGGGTGAGAGAGTGAAAAGCAGAGGGAGAGAGAGAGACCGAGAGAGAGAGACAGAGAGGCGGGGAGACAGAGCGAGAGACAGGGAGAGATAGCGAGAAACAGATAGATTGTGAGAGAAACAGTGAGAGAGATAGAGAGAGAGATAGCGACAGAGAAAGACGGACAGAGAGGGAGACGGGGAGAGAGACAGACAGCGACAGACAAAGAGCGAGAGAGAGGGAGATAGAGAGACAGAGAAGGAGAGAGAGAGAGTCAGAGTGAGAGAGGGACACAGACAGCGAGAGGGAGACAGAGAGAGAGAGAGAGAGAGAAACAGACAGTGAGAGAGACAGACAGAGATAGATAGAGAAGAGAGAGACACAGAGAGACAGGGACAGAGGCAGAGGATGACAGAGAGGGAGCGAGAGAGACGGAGAGCGAGAGAGAGACGGACACAGACAGCGAGAGAGAGGGAGACAGAGAGAGAGAGGAGACAGCGAGAGAGAGAGACAGAGACAGAGAGTGAGAGACGGACACAGACAGCGAGAGAGGGAGATAGAGAGAGAGAGACAGAGTGGGATAGAGAGAGAGACAGAGAGAGACAGTGAGGGTGAAAGAGAAAGAGAGAGCGACACACACACACAGATAGATAGAGAGACAGAGAGATACAGAGAGAGAGTCAGAGGCAGACGGGGCCAGAGAGGGAGAGACAATGAGAGAGAGAGAGAGAGAGACGGAGCGAGAGAGAGACAAAGACAGAGAGAGAGAGAGAGTGACAGAGAGAGAGGGGGGGAGACAGACAGAGAGAGATGGAGAGAGAGACGGACAGAGACAGGGAGAGAGAGAGAGACAGTGAGAGAAAGAGAGACGGCGAGAGAGAGACAGAGAAAGAGAGAGAGTGACGGACAGAGAAAGGGAGAGAGAGACGGAGGGTGACAGAGAGACGGAGAGAGAGAGAGAGACACAGCGAGAGAATGAGATACAGAGTGCAAGAAAGACTGAGGGACGCAGAGAGAGTGAGAGACAGAGAGACAGAGCGGGTGACACAGAGAGAGAGAGAGAGTGACAGAGAGACAGATAGAGATACAGATAGACAGAGAGAGAGACAGAGCAAGTGACACAGAGAGAGAGAGAGAGTCAGAGAGAGACACATAGCGAGAGAGAGAAAGAAACACAGAGAGAGGGGGACAGAGAGAGATAGAGAGAAACAGTGAGAGGAAGTGAGAGACAGAGATAGATAGAGAGCGAGAGAGAGAAAGACACAGAGAGCGACAGAGAGGCTGAGGAGGACAGATAGAGAAACAGAGAGGGGGAGACAGAGGGAAAATAGATAGAATCATGGAAAATAGGTGCTGGAAGAGGCCATTCGGCCCTTTGAGCCAGCACCGCCATTCATTGTGATCATGGCTGATTCTCCCCAATCAATAACCTGTGCCTACCTTCTCCCCATATCCCTTGATTCCACTAGCCCCTAGAGCTCTATCTAACTCTCTCTTAAATCCATCCAGTGATTTGGCCTCCACTGCCCTCTGTGGCAGACCGAGAGAGAGACGGGAGAAAGAGTCAGAGTGAGATAGAGAGATCAAAGCTGACCTGTGAAACAGAAGAGAAAAATTATCAAAAAACACAACCATGAAAAATGGTTCAGCCACGAATGTAAAAGTGTCAGAAAAGATCTGAGGAAAATATCGAACCAAAAACACCGTCAACCAAACAATCCAGACTTACGCATTAGATATAATGAAACTCTTAAAAGGTATAAACACACGATTAGGAACGAAAGACAAAATTACACTCACAAAGACTTGAAGAAATTGAAAATTCCATAAATCAAAACCAATTTTGGGATATGTGGAATAACCTGAGCACAACAAAACTACAAACATTATCAATTCAAGACGGTGATATCTGGAGAGCACATTTCAAAAATCTATATAAAGACATCCCAATAAATAAAATAAACTCAAATCATTCTCATATCAAAGAAAAACTCCAAACACTAGAAACAGTAATTAAAGAATATCAAAACCCTCTTGATTTCCCAATTACTTTGGAAGAACTGACCATAAAAATAAAATATCTTTTTACACTAGAAAAGGAAAAGATTGAAAGAAAGAAGAAAGTGAAGGAAAAAGTGAAAGTGTAGGAAATGTGACAACAAAAAAGGACGAAGACCCTATAAGAGCAAAATTAAAAACAAAAGAAAAAGAGTTAAGAAATAGACCCTAGGAAAGAAAGAGAGAGAGAAAGAGGAAAAAGAGATAAACAAATATTTTTATGAGCATTACGTAAATGGGACATACCAACTCTTCAACTATCATCCCCCCTTACCTGACCTCAATTTTTTTTAAAGTACTTTTGCACCCTATGTTTGTAATAATTCTATAAATGCAGACCACGTCAGGTGGAAGTGATCTGGTTTACCTGCTAGGAGGAGTCTTATCTCTTCTAGGTGTAATGTTGTCGGAATTTTGTCGGGACAACCTCCGCATCCAAAGGAAAACACCAACAAACGCATGTAGGGCGGAATTAGGCAGATACCCACTGATAATAAATATCCAGAAAAGAGCACTAAATTTTTTGAATCACCTTATATCTAGCCCACCAGATACCCTCCAGTTTAAAGCCCTTAAAACACAAGAGGGGAGCCCAGAAAAGAGTTCCCTGTGTCAGTTGGTACTGAGACTAACTACCCCTATTCAGTTAAACCCTATCCAGTTAAATCCTGACTAACCTCAGATCAATACTGATCCCCAATCACCAGTTAGAGTGAACCAAATTATCAAACAATGTAAAGAAACGTATTTGGAACATTGGGATAAAGAAACCAAAAGCCAAAGCAGATTAGAATGTTACCGTGCCCTAAAAAGAGATTATAAATTGGCAGACTATCTCTCAACTGTTAGAGACATAAAGCAGAGGCAGACCCTCACCAAATACAGGCTAAGTGACCACTATTTGGCAGTTGAAAAAGGAAGACAGAAGAGATTCTGGCAACCTAGAGAAAACAGAATATGTGGTCATAACGAGAAACAGAGAGAGAGAGAGAGACAGGGAGAGAAAGAGACACAGAGAGAGTGAAAGAGAGAGAGAGACAGAGCGAGAGGGACAGAGAGAGTGAGACAGATAGAGACAGAGAGAAACCGAGAGACAGAGAGAGAGAGGGGGGGGGAGAGTGAGGGAGGGAGGGAGAGAGAGGGAGGGTCAGAGAGACAGAGACAGACAGACAGAGGGGCAGAAAGAGACACACACAGAGTGAGAGAGAGAGAGAGGCAGATAGAGATAAAGTGCTGGAGTAATTCAGCGGGTCAGGCAGCATCTGTGGAGAGAATGAATGAGTGATGTTTTGGGTCGAGACCCTTTGGATTAATGTAGGTTAGAGATGCAGAGCGGAAACAGGTCTTTCAGCCCGCGGAGTTCGCGCCGACCAGCGATCACCCCGTACACTAGCTCTATCCTATGCACATTAGGGATAATTTAACAATTTTGCAGAGGCTGATTAATCTACAACGCTGAACGTCTTTGAAATGTTGGAGAAAACTGGAGCACCAGGAGTAAAAACCCACACAGGTCAAGGGGAGAACGTACAAACTCCGCACAGAGAGCACCCGTAATTAGGATTGAGCCTGGGTCTCTGGCGGTGAGGCAGCAACTGTACCGCTACACCACTGTGCTGCGCAGAATTATATAACGGTTTCTTCCGCCATAAAAGCACAAAATATGTGCTAGTAATGTCCTGTTTGCCAGCTTGTTGACCCTCTGTGTTCGCCTCCTGCAGGGTTTAGGGGCTGTTGCTGTGGACGGAGAGACAGGGACATGAGCGGCCGGTGAGCCCCCCCCCCCATCTGCTCGTGTGTGGGCTGAGCTTTAATGGAGGACCACATGACGGGGCACAACAAGGAGAAGCGTTATGAGTGCGACGTGTGTGGCAAGGCCTGGCGGGTCCCAAGCCATCTGGAGATCCACCGGCGGGTGCACACGGGAGAACGCCCCTTCAACTGCTCGGAGTGCGGCAAGAGCTTCGCCAGCTACAGCAACCTGGTGCAGCACAACCACTTGCACTCCGGCGAGAGGCCCTTCACCTGCTCCGACTGTGGCAAGAACTTCAAGTCGGCGAATGAGCTGAAGATCCACTGGAAGGTCCACACGGGCGAGAGGCCCTATGGCTGCTCCACCTGTGGCAAGGGCTTCGCCTGCTTCGACAGCCTGCTGCAGCACCAGCGCACCCACACTGGGGAGCGCCCCTACACCTGTGCCCAGTGCGGCAATGGCTTCACCCAGTTTGGTCACCTACTGTCCCACCAGCGCACCCACACCGGGGAGCGCCCCTACACCTGCGCCCAGTGCGGCAAGGGCTTCGCCCGCTTCGACAACCTGCAGAAGCACCAGCGCACCCACACTGGGGAGCGCCCCTACACCTGTGCCCAGTGCGGCAAGGGCTTCACCCAGTCCAGTCACCTGCTGTCCCACCAGCGCACCCACACCGGTGAGCGCCCCTACACCTGCGCCCAGTGCGGCAAGAGCTTCACCCACTCCAACAGCCTGCTGTTGCACCAGCGCACCCACACCGGCGAGCGCCCCTATACCTGCGCCCAGTGCGGCAAGGGCTTTAGCCAGTCCGGCAACCTGCTGCAGCACCAGCGCACCCACACCGGCGAGCGCCCCTACACCTGCAGCGACTGCGGCAAGAGCTTCACCCACTCCAGTCACCTGCAGGAGCACCAGCGCACCCACACCGGGGAGCGCCCCTACACCTGCGCCCAGTGCGGCAAGGGCTTCACCCACCCCAGCAGCCTGCTGTCCCACCAGCGCACCCATACCGGGGAGCGACCATTCACCTGCGCCCAGTGCGGCAAGGGCTTCACCCAGTCCAGCAACCTGCTGGTGCATCAGCGCACCCACACCGGCGAGCGTCCCTACACCTGCAGCGACTGCGGCAAGGGCTTCGCCCACTCCAGTCATCTGCTGGTGCATGAACGCACTCACACTGGTGATCGCCCCTACACCTGCGCCCAATGCGGCAAGCGCTTCACCCAATCCAGCTGCCTGCTGAAGCACCAGCGCACCCACACCGGCGAGCGCCCTTTCATCTGCGCCAAATGCGGCAAGGGCTTCACCCAATCCAGCAGCCTGCTGAAGCACCAGCGCACCCACACCGGCGAGCGGCCCTACTCCTGCGCCCAATGCGGCAAGGGCTTCACCCACTCCACCAAGCTGATGAAGCACCAGCGCACCCACACCAGCGAGCGCCCCTTCACCTGCACTCAGTGCGGCAAGGGCTACACCACCTCTACGAAACTGCTGTACCACCAGCGGGTGCACGCTTGCGACCGTCCCATCCCCAACCCGGTGTGTGGTGAGCGTGCGCACACCAGTGGCCAGCCCTACAACTGCCTGTACTGCGGTGAGGCGTTTGACAGCTCGCGGGGGTTGCGGCAGCACCGGCGTGCCCACGTCGGCGAACAGCTGCTCCCACTGTGACAAGAGAGCACGGGGGCTGCGGGAGCACCAGCGGATACACATCAGAGAGAGACCCTTTGTGTGCGCTGAGTGGCAAGGTTTTCACCTGCTCCCCCAGCCTGCTGGCACACCGCCACGTGGATAGATACGCGATGTTTAGGTAAACACAAAATGCTGGAAGGAATGGGTAACGCTTCAGGGTCATTTCTTCAGTCACCCATTCCTTCTCTCCAGAGATGCTGCCTGTCCTGTGAGTTACTCCAGCACTTTCTGTCCTTTTTTGTCAACCAGCATCTGCAGTTCCTTGTTTTTAAACCATTCTGGTTAACCATCTCTGCACCTTCCCCAAAGCCTCCACATCAGTCCTGTAATGGAGTGACCAGAACTGTCCAATACTCCAAATGCTACCTGACTAATGTCTCTTAAAGCTGCACATATACATTCCTCTCTCCACTCTCCCCCCCACGTACACAAATTCTCTCCACTCCACCCTCTCGTGCCCCCTCCTTTCTCACACACTCCCTCTCTCGCTCCCTGTCTCTCGCACACTCCCTCTCTCCGTCTCTCTCACACACTCCCTCTCTCGCTCCCTGTCTCTCACCCCCTCTCTCGCTCCCTGTCTCTCTCACAAACTCCGTCTCGTGCCCCCCTCCTCTCTCACACACTCCCTCTCTCGCTCCCTGTCTCTCTCACACACTCCCTCTCTCGCTCCCTGTCCCTCAAACACAACCTCGACACCCTTTCCTTCCGGTGCCTCTCCCATGCAGAAATAAATAGCCTCTCCCCCTCCCCACATCTTTTCCGTCCCTCTCCCTCACCTCCTCTCTCTGTCCCTCTCTCACACATACTCTCTCTGACACACACACTCCCTCTCTGTCTTGTTCTCTCTCACACACACCCTCTCTGTCCCTCTCTCTAACACGCACACACATACTCCCTGTCTCTTGTTCTCTCAGATACACATCCTCTCTCACACATGCACTCACACACGCTCTCTCACACACGCTCACTCACACAAGCATCTTCTCACACGCACACACGCTGTCTCACACTCACACACACATTCATACACACACACACACACACGCTCTTTCCCTCAAACACGCTCTCTCTCCTTGTATCTAGACTAGGCGTGCATTTCACCCTACACTTGCATTCAGTCCGCCAAGGCTTGCTGGATCTTCCGGTTGCCAACCATTTTAACTCCCCTTCCCACTCCCACACTGATGTTTCTATCCTGGGCCTCCTCCATTGCCAGTCAGGTTGAAAGAGCTAATAGTCAAATCTAAAATGGAGTTCTACAAAAGCATGGTCTAGTATAACAAAAGAATGGCTTGGTGCCAAGTGGGAATGACTTTGCAAATTATATGGAACACAATATGGAGGACAGGGTGTCTTTTTAATAAAGACATTAAGATGGAGCCCTGCGTAATAACATGTGCTTCTTTCAAGGCCATAAAGAAGCCAAGTGAAAAAAGTAGCTGACGCTCCAGACATAAGTAATAACTTGTTATTGGATGAGCTTGATTTGGACCCAGCTTTTCCTATATTCTGAAAGGCTACAGAATCTTTCAGTCTGCCATGTTCAGACTTGGTAGGAGTGTTTTACTGAGAAGAAAAATGTATAATTGTGCTAACTTTCCTTTGTTCTGAGAGTGGAGCCCGAGAAGCACTGAGCAACGTTTGTGCTCATTGTAGATCTTGCCACTCCGGTCTGATGAATCAATTAAAGATTTTCATGGTTTACCTTTAACAATTTTGTTGCTATTTTCTTTTTAGGAGACGAACTTTGGCAAGGTGACACACAAGTATTTGGCACGGACTAGAAGGGCCGAGATGGTTATATGGTTATAAGCTGGCGGAACAGCAGTGTCCAGACCCGACACATCGTCTGTCCATTCCTCTCCAAAGTGCCGGTAGAACTCAGCAGATCAACCATCCGTGGTGGAAAACGGATTGAGGAATGTTCCTAATATAAGCCCTTCTTGCCCGTCGAGGAGCAGATAATCAACAGTACCAGCATCTTCTCATTCATACTGTACCCAAGTGAAAATGCCAAAAGTGAGTTAAGCTACACACAGCCGACTGCTCAAAGTACCAGCTGGCTGCCACTGGCCCAAAAACTTAAAGGCATTTTAAAGTGTTTTTTTTTTTAAGGTTTTGACGCATTTGTGCCTTACGTAAGAAATAAAGCAAGTTTATCCTGTCCTCACTGAAAGAGTTTCATTTGGTCACGTTTGGTTTCTTAAATTAAAAATGATTTGCTGAAAATCGGAAAGTCTTTGAGTGGAGTCCGAGAAGCACTGAGCAACGTGTGTGCTCTTTGTAGATCTCGCCAATCCTGTCTGACAAATTGATTAAAAGATTTGCTTTGGTTTACCTGTAACAATGTTGTACTATTAATAATGAAAGAAAATGCCAACCATCTCCAGAAATGATAAGAAATTATTCTCGACCCCATGCATATCTGTAGTCGTAGGGCAGTCGGACACCTCCCCACTACTTGAAAGATAGTTCCTGCACGGTAATCTCGTTTGGTGTTTGGCAGCTGAAACGTGGCGGTGGGGCAACAGGCAGCCCACCACCTGGGCGAATCGCCCCATATGGGGGTCCAGGGGGTGAATCACCCCATGTGGGGGTATGGGGGGTGAATCACCCCGGTTGGTGGGTCGGGGGGGGGCGGTGAATCACCTTGGTAGGGAGGTCGTGGTGCCGGACCAGACTTCCCCTCTGCTGCAGCTGACGGGGATGTTGCAGGGTTTATGGCCCTGTGTGTTCGCGGCCCCATGTGTACAGAGAGAGTGAGAGACGGAGAGAGAGAGACAGAGAGAGAGAGATAGAGAGAGGGACAGACAGTGAGCGGCAGAGAGAGAGAGAGAAAGACAGACAGACAGGGTGAGAGACACACAAAACGAGAGAGTGAGACAGAGAAACGGAGACAGACAGGCAGAGTGAGAGACAGAGAGGGAGAGAGACAGGGAGATAGAGAGAGATGGAGGAACAGAGAGAGGGGGGGACAGAGAGAGAGACAGAGTGAGAGACGGAGAGAGAAACGGAAACAGAAAGAGACGGTGAGAGTCAGGGAGAGAGATAGAGACAGGGAGAGACAGAAAGAGAGAGAGAGAGACACACAGAGAGACAGGGAGAGAGATAGAGACAGGGAGAGACAGAAAGAGACACAGAGAGTCAGTGAGAGAGAGAGACAGGGTGAGAGAGATAGAGACACAGAGAGAGCGAGACAGAGGGAGAGAGAGAGTCAGCCAGAGAGTCACAGAGAGAGACAGAGAGAGGGGACAGGGAGACAGAGACAGTGAGAGAGAAAGAGAGACAGTGAGAGACAGACAGAGAGACAGAAAGGCAGAGGGGCACAGAGAGCGAGAGAGAAACAGACAGCGAGTGGGAGAGAGACAGGGAGAGGGCACATGGTATTGGGGTAGAGTGCTGACACGGATAGAAAATTGGTTGGCAGACAGGAAACAAAGAGTAGGAATTAACGGGTCCCTTTCAGAATGGCAGGCAGTAACTAGTGGGGTACCGCAAGGCTCGGTGCTGGGACCACAGCTATTTACAATATACATCAATGATTTGGATGAAGGGATTCAAAGTAACCTTCGCAAATTTGCAGATGACACAAAGCTAGGTGGCAGTGTGGACAGTGAGGAGGATGCTATGAGAATGCAGGGTGACTTGGACAGGTTGGTGGAGTGGGCAGATGCATGGCAGATAAAGTTTAATGCGCATTAATGTGATGTTATCCACTTAGGTATCAAAAACAGGTAGGCAGATTACTATATAAATGGCGCCAAGTTGGGAAAAGGGGAAGTACAACGGGATCTAGGGGTTCTTGTTCATCTGTCTATGAAAGTAAGCATGCAGGTACAGCAGACAGTGAAGAAAGCGAATGGCATGTTGGCCTTTATAACAAGAGGAATCGAGTATAGAAGCAAAGAGCTCCTGCAGTTGGACAGAGGCCTAGTGAGACCACACCTGGAACATTGTGTGCAGTTTTGGTTTCCAAACTTGAGGAAGGACATTCTTGCTATTGAGGGAGTGCAGCGTAGGTTCAGGTTAATTCCAGGGATGGCGGGGACTGTCATATGCTGAGAGTATGGAGCAGCTGGGCTTGTACACTCTGGAGTTTAGAAGGAAGAGAGGGGATGTTATTGAAACATAAGATTGTTAAGGGTTTGGACACGCTGGAGGCAGGAAACATATTCTTGATTTTAGGGGAGTCCAGAACCAGGGGCCACATTTTAAGAATAAGCGGTAATCCATTTAGAACGGAAACGAGGAAACACCTTTTCTCACAGAGAGTTGTGAATCTGTGGAATTCTCTGCCTCGGGGCGGTGCGGGTAGGTTCCCTGGATGTTTTCAAGAGAGAGCTAGATCGGGCTCTTAAAGATAGCGGAGTCAGGGGATATGGGGAGAAGGCAGGAACGGGGTACTGATTGGGATGATCAGCCGTGATCACATTTAATGGCGGTGCTGGCTCGAAGGGCCAAATGGCCTACTCCTGCACCTATTGTCTATTGTCTGTTGTGAGAGAGAAAGAAAAACAGAGAGAGACAGATACAGAGACAGAGAGAGAGACAGGGAGAGAAAGACAGAGAGAGAGTGAGGGAAAGAGATAGAGAGAGAGAGAGACAAAGTGAGAGGCAGAGTGAGTCATGGCCGTCCGAAGGGGGGGGGGGTGCACGGGGTGCGACCGCACCCGCCTTATTTTCCCCAGAGTAAGAAAAAATCCCCAGAATTTTTTTTAAAAATCGAAGTACAATCAGCATTTCCACTTTGTGGGAAATCGTCCGAAATTCTGGTTCCGGCCAATGGGGGAGAAAGAAATGCGCCCATACGCGCCTGCGCAGTTGGGGAAGCGACGCAAAATGACGCCATCTCTCCGCGCGTGCGCAGTGGGTCCGGGCGGGATCAGACTGCCATTTGTGCTTCACCCATTAAGCTCGATGCCTCGCATTTACTCCAGGTCAGTAGGGGGGGGGTGCGGTGCAGCACGGCGTCTGCCCGCCTGCCCGCCCGCCCGGTCCAGCGATTCCATCCGCGGTGCCGGGGGGGGGGGGGTTGCGGTGTCTGCCCGCCCGCCCAGTCCAGCGATTCCATCCGCGGCATCGGTGCATCACCAACGGCCAGTTAGGCGACCTGGAGACCGTCCTCCCGTCGCCGGGCGGGAGCGGCTGTAACCCCAACACCAGACGCCGATGTGTTTGCTGGCGCTGTCGGGGAGCATTTAAACTAATGTGGCAGGGGGATGGGTGCAAGAGCAGAGAGGCAGAGGGGTGTAAAATGAGGGTAGAAGCAATAGGTAGCAAGGTGAAAAGTAAAAGTGGCAGGCAGACAAATCCAGGGCAAAAATCAAAAAGGGCCACT